>CM037840.1:17669414-18269414 GCA_021234535.1 Stichopus chloronotus | reverse complement strand
TGGCAGTTGTGGAAGGACTGTAACCATATAAGCAATTGCCAGTTGCTAGATTATGGTCAATAGGGTAAATGCTGTAGGTCATATGACTAATATGACTATGGTTGATTCTCAAACCAAGAAGTTTTGAGGAGTATCCAGCTATCATAATAATTATTTAAACAGTACTTCAAATTAATGACACAGCTGTGATAACATTCATAAGAATTGGCTTTAACTCACATTAGTTACTGTCATGAAACCTTAGGATGAGCAGCAAAGAAGTTTATATGACACATACAGCACAGTAGTAGCTAAATTAATGTTTCTTCGTTAGTGGTTAAGTAATGTTGGTCTTCTGCTGTAGTTGGGTTTGTGCATTTTAAAGCTTTTGCTTAAAGATGCTGATTATTTGCCTGATTTAATTATCTGAGAATTTTTTCAATCCATTAAACTGTATTTCTTTTTATTTGAGAGTACAGTGGATCCAGAACAGTACATCAGTTTTCTGTGTGTAGTGTGTATCATGTGAAGAGAATTAAAACAGCTACAGTATACCAGAAATTGTTACCTCCTATTGTTAATTTGAGGAGTGTTTTGTGTCTGTTTAGAAATATGATGATCTTTTTTTTTCAACCGTCTGCCCCTGTTGTACAGTATATTTCGTGCACTGACACCACGACTGTGCTTCAGCTACTTCTCAACTACTCACAACTGTCTTTTCATTTATAGGTAGCCTGCACTATGAAGGTCATATGAGTAATATGATTCGCCTGTAGTCTCAATAGCAAAAGTATTGAAGCGTGCACTGTGCAAGTGCAGAACATGAAATGCTGGTACATATAGATGTATATGTATATATATATATCTGCACCAGTCATATTAACTACTGTTATTGGCAAGCCAAGGTACTGTGGATGCAAAATTATGAAAATGTGCTCAGACATGGTTACCATAGCAACAAAGCCCAGGGCTAGAGTAATTGATTTTGCACATGGGATTGGGTTCTGCTGTAGCAGTTGTTAAAAGGAGCTCTTGCAACACCTACCTATTTTTTGTGCCAGCACTTGTTCACTGCTCATCCATACATCTTTTATGATCTGTGACAGACAGCAGTAATGTATTCTACCAAGGATGTTCTGGAAATGAATCATATTATAGTACCTCGGACAAACTGCAGTATATGGACTCGACCCATCAGAGGTTCGTTTTCTCAATTGTTGATTACGTTTAATAGGAATGTTTCCTGTGAGGCTTTTCCCTGCGTGGTAGCAGGGAAATGTTTCGGAATGAAATACACATGATAGCACTGATCATCATCATCAACGCATGCATGGGGCTGTATCGGTCGAACCTACAGCAGCAGCAGCGTATGTTTGCAATAACTGCTTCATACTCTAGGCTACTCCTTAATTGGACAGTATACGTCTTACATGTATTTTAGTTTTACTCTGTACAGAGTTTAATGTTTTGGAACGGACTTATGCTTTTTAAATGTGTAAGTTTTTTTTTACATTTAAGTGTTCACATATATTTCTTAAGTAGACTGCACATTGTCGGACACTGCACAGTATTATATTTTAACAGTATGGTGGAAGTTAATGTTGCAACTTTGTAGGACTGTGATGTTTGATAGACATGTACAGTGTATATCATAAAGTCTGCTAATCTTGCTAAAAATAGTCTGCATAAAGTTGCTTCTTCCACAGTTGTTAATGTTTTCTGGCAAAGAGAATTCCTAGATTCCATGATGTATATCTTGCCGGACCGCAAAGGTTGTTGGTGAATGGTACTGCTAAAAAAAAACAACAGGTAGGCCTATATTAGAGAGAATAGCCCATTTAACATGTATACTTGAAACATAAGTTGAAAATGTAGACTAATTTAAGTTTCATTTCAGGCTTCATGAGAAAAAAAAATCTTAAATAATGGTCAGTAATGAAATTTTGCACTCATGATGTAACTGAGAGAAATCCATTGTTTCGGTAGGTCTGTGTTCAATCTTTCTGTTAAAAACAAGTGATAAAAAAAAAAAATAGGTTTAATTTATCTTCCTGATGAAACAACATGGCTGCTTTGATAAATGATTCCCTCTGTCCCATGCATTTGCTTACTAGTGCTGTTTTCCAGAAGTTCCAAATATTGCTGGCTCTTTGCACTGTTAGTACAACACTGTACTGTAGCCATTCCATTGAAAACTGGTTCGCCTTTTTTGTTAACCTGCAAAATAATTTCCATTGTATGTTTTGATTGTGGTTAAATCAACAAAGCTTTGGAGATTGCCTAGGATGGCATGTCTGTTTCCTCATGGTGAAGTATTTGTAAACCAAATGTATTTAACTCAGTTGACCACAGCATGAGGATATATATACTGGTATGCTAAAACACATAGTGAATAGATTCCAGTCAGTGTTAAGGTCAAATAAAATAATTAGTATTTCATCATCCATGTTCACCTGCCCCTCCCCCTCCCCCTCATGGATTTTTCTTTTTGACATGAGAACTGCAGTAGTATATTTTGCTGAAAATATCTTGTTTCATCCACAGAAATGTCTTTGCAGCATCATTCATTGACACAGTGCTCTGCATGGTACTGTATATGATCTGTTATTGCCAGCTTGGCGGGGTATGCAAATACAGTTCACTGTGCTGCCAATGGGCCTTTCCAGTTCTACACACTCACCTTTTGTGAAAATTTAGGCCAAGAAAATAGTTTTATTAGTTGGCTGTGTTGACTGTTCTTGAGATTACCGGTGATCATGATGTACTGTAGTTCAGCTGGAACTTCGGTCATTTTGAAGCCAAATTTCTGATGCCTTTCATGGATATAGTGCTACTGTATCCGAGGGTGTGACAAATCTATGTGTATGGCTCAATACATGTAACCTGTGTGACATGTCATAATTGTGCTCTGTTTGTAATCAATGTGACATATTATTTTCATATCATGTGGCATTATGGTGCAATAGCATTGAAGCAAATTCTAGCCTTAAGGTATGTCCCTGGAGAATCATTGCTTTTGTATATCTGTTGTCTTACCCCATCACAGAAGGATGGGTTTTTTTTTTTTTATCCAAGAGCAACCTACGGTTTTCCCATCCGATCTGCCCTCATGAGAAAAATCCCAAACTTTATAACATTTTGTTGAGTTGATATTGTGCCAATGTAAAGTTGAAATGAGCCACACTTTTGTGGTTACTTTGTGGCAAGACATGAAAATCAAGAATGCCTCAACATTATGCAACAGCAGCAACATACAATGTGGCGATGAATCTATTGCAAGCGATAAACCATAATAAAGCATATTTACCAACCGTATTCACTTAGAACTAATTCAGTCCATGTCAACTCACTTCAGATATGATGATTTATGGTGTGAAAGATGTATGAAAATGTTTTTAATCATATTTATCCATACACACAAGTGACAAGATGAAGTTTTTGTGACAGCGAAGATACTAATTCAAAGACCACAATGAAGTTTGCTGTCTTTTCAAGCCATTGCAACACTTACAGATCTGTCATCTTTGATATAGTTTGATAAGTACAAGTGCACAAATAACAAAGTGCACAAATAACGGCGAAATAAATGAGCAGGAAGGACAATTACAGTCATTTACAGTACGTTAAAAAGTCATGTCCAGCTTGCGGTAACTCAACAGGTTTACTTATATCTTGTTCCTGTGAGAGATTTTTTCCAGTTCACTGTAATACTGTAGGTTATGATACGATCTAGTATTATATAAACTCACCTTTCTGCAGTAATGGGCAACCTTTCAACTCAGTTACAAATAAATATAAGCCATAATCACTGGGTCTATTCTGCCCAATAGATTAACCTATTTTACTAAGTCACAGAAAGTATTCAGTATCTGCTGTCATAGAAACAACTATATTCACTATCAGGTATCTTAGCATGATAGTCTAGAACTGCTTGTTCACCCAGTTACTGAAACAATCTAGGGTTCCATTTTTATACTGTCCTGTATGATTATCATGTAGTCATCCACTCAGAACTAGTAACCTATTTAATGGATGCAGTAGGTTACAGTTCTCTCTCCAACCATTTTCATGAACAGTTGCTCTATGCATTACTGTACATACATACACACCTCATGGATACTACAAGTACAGTTATTTATCTTGAAGTCATAGAAAACTTCATATATTACTCAGTTTCATGTTCTGTTCAAGTTGCTCTTTGAGCAAGGAAGCCTCAAAACAAAATTTTCTGCAAGGTCATCATCAAGATTGTATGAACTGCTGAAAAATGGCATTGATATTTCAATCTAGGGTAAGTGTCAGAAATTTCAATCATAAGTCCATCTTTTGTAACTGCTTCTCTGTGGAATTGATGGCAATAAAAACATATATGTGCATCAGACCTCATTTTCACTTTGTTTGAACTGCAGTATGTAAAATAGGCCAAGTCCTTCTATAGGTCTGCAACAACAGTAGCCAAGGGGTATAAATGACATCTTTTGTGTCCACAGGATAGTTTTGTGTGACATGTTTGGCCCAGTTAATAGAAAAGGAATTTTGAAGATCAACAGTTACAATCTATGACTGGACTGACGGTGACGTTGTTTGTATCAGGACGTGTGATTGACACCACTTTGAAACTTCTAGTTTGTCTTTCATGAAGTGTTGCAAGAGCAGTTAGCAATACATGCATACTTATTAGCTAAAACATACAATGTTCCTCTGACTAAGACTCCCTGGTCTTGAAAACCATACCATTCAGACATCTTCCACTATAACGTAGACTCTATTGTGCAGGTGCTACAGTATGTGGGTGCTTTCAACATACCTTCAATAATATAGCCAAAACTTTGGAAATCAACTTATGCATGAATTCACACCGTTGACAGCATCGTTTCCAACTCCTATCAGACATGTCATTTTGACGTACCATTTATATGTTTGAAAGAAGATTTGAAAATTTGTTGTGATGATACTACTGTACTTAAAACAAAGTACCAAGTGCTTTAAATTGATCATTAGATAGACATATTATACTAATACATAAACTATGCAAACAGATAATGCTGCGGTTTAGAGTTTTGAATCAACATAGTTTTACCCTGTAGCAACGTCGCGACTTCTAGCGAAATTTGTTAGCTAAGTTTTCTGTGCCAGGATTCTCAGTGCGAAGATGTCACTAGATTGTTATGTTGTGACAGGTAAGTGAGTCGTTCAGAAAATATCAAAGAACTAAACCAGGTGAGAGTAAACTGTGTAGATCAAGATCAGTCGATTATAATCACCTCTCCATGGGACAAGGTATCAATGCAAACATGTATTAGTTTCTAGTCCCTCAGATCCTCCGAAGGCAGGGAACTGGATGTACATAAAACCCTCGAGGAAATGGTGTAAAGTACAGGAGACCTATTGTCATAGCAACCCCAGTCTTTTAAGTTGATGGTACTACCATTGAAAGCTGTTTAAGGTCAGACATTGAGCTGGATTTTCTTCAGTTTTCATTGATTCAAGCATCTGTTCCCAAGGTTAAGATCTTAGAGTAAAATTTTCAATTCCCAGTGCTGCTATATTGCCCTACAGTATCTTGTTTTTATCAGCTTGGGATCACATTGTGTATGTACAATGTGCTAACAGTGTGGTGATGAGGAAAGGGGCTCTGTTCTGGGCTAGCTGCTACCTTTGATTTTGCTCCAGGTGTGTGGTTATGACAGGTTTAGCCAGTTTCTTTAACTTTTGGACATACTGTACAGTAGAAAAGCCATAACTACTGTACTGTACTGCACTGTATGTACCATTGCAAAAAAATAGCTTCTCCAATGTTACGTAACTGAATTGACCTGAAGTCATCTCAATCTTGCACACTGACATGTTACAACACCAGTCATGTACTGCACAATCCTCTGACCTTTATTGGTCTTTAAAGAATTGTGAATTTTGACATTGCACTTTGAGGAGAGTTCAGATGTAATCACATTTATTACTGTGTGTGAGAAGGGATGGCTTGTGGCAGGAAGAAAAAAAAGAGGATATGTGTTCACAACATTCCATCTGGGGTATGAGATATGCAAGCTGCTGTATTAAGTTGTGATCAGCTGTCATCAGCTGTCATAAACATAGTGTCATTCATAATACAGTACGTTTATGTTCTCCTGTGACAGGCCATTATACCACTTCACTTTCCATAGTTTTGCAGACACTGCAGAACTTGACATCATGACAGTTATCACAAAGTGGTTCATATTGATCCTACCACAGGTGAATAAAGTTATAAACTATCGTTCTGTGGAATTTTTTTCTTTATTTTCATCCCTAATACACTGTTCAAAAGTACAGTAGCATCAAAGATCAACTGATTGGACAGTATATTTTGTAACTGACAGCAATCTTGAAGTTGCTTCTGTCATTGACACACCACATCAGTACTGCAATTGTATAATTGTGAAAGGAGAAGGTATTTCATGCCATCTGCAACAAATTTCACACAGAACTTAGAGCATCTGCTTTGCAGATGAGTTTTGCTGTGGCTAAAGTTAAGTCGCTGTATGCTGGACTGATATGTAAAGATTTGTCACTTGGATCCAAAACTATTTTGACTCAACAACTTGGTATTTCTTACAGTACCATACTTGTAACACGGTGATTGCTTTTCAAACAGTAGTAATGTAATAGACTTTATCACAGTGTAGGCTATGTATCAATATCTGAAAATCAAGTTTTAGAGGTTGTACCACCATTGAAGTATGAAGACCCACGAAGTGGGTCAAAAGTTACTTTCCTTCATTGCAGGCATATTCTGTGCTTCAACTCTTTAAATTCTCTGAAGTTAATCTAAATTGGATGAAAATTGGGATTATCAATTTGTGAATGGGATCAAGGTGCAAATGTAGTACTGCACAAGAAAGAAGCCAAAGGTCATTGTCTGTGAAGTGAAAGATTTTATAAACACAACTTTCTCCAAAAATTTTGATAATTTGTGTTTGAACCAATTTGGAAGGCCTAATAGTCAACGCTTGTTGAGGGAATACCATAAAATACATATTGTCCAATACAGAATAATGAAAGGTCAAAGGTTATATAAAGTTGCCACATGACCAGAAAGAAAGAAGACTCAAACCCTACATGATCTGTCCCACCGTGTGTGCTTGCTGTGATTGGCCATAGTGGTGATGATTAACATCTGTCATTATTGGCAGACTGTAACTTAATTTTTCATTGGTTACGGTAGTTGTCTACACTTTTGGATTTGGAAGATGTACACTTGAAAACAAAATATTAAAGAAAACTTAACCTTCATTTGTCCTCTATTTTCAAGTGTGATATTGATGAACTTCTCTTATCTGAAACCCAATTGATAATTACAAGATGTCCTTTGAAATTATGACAGAAATAAGGTAAAATGTCTGGAAGTGCTCACAGCACCCTACAAAATTTCTTGTCCATAACTGGGGTTAGCTAAATGTTGGAGGGGGACCCAAATGCAGTCACAGTAAACTGCAACCTCTCACTGTAATACACCATACAGTACAGTACAACCATCTGCATCGTGATGCATAAAAGTTTGGAAGTGCAAGGGTAATGGTGTCCAATCATTTTCTTGGTCAGGAGACTCATTTTCCTGTAATTTTCAGATTTTAATGTTTCTTCAAAAGGATATGGTACAGCATGATTCACATGGTAGGCATGTGCTACACACGGACAAAAAAAAGGGCAAAATTCTAAGGAAAAGTAACCCAAGGGATGGAGGCTAGAATTTGAACATGATAAGATCATATAGAACTTGAAAGGAGGAACTTACGAATAAAACCCGAGAATTCTCAAGCTTTAAAGCTCAAAAACTCCCGTTCTGAGAACAACATCCGAGGCACAAAGACAATTGTGTGAATCTCTCAAAGTGAAAAGCATTGAGGGTGATCCTGAGCATAGAGGGCTTGGTGGAAATTTGATTCAGGTATCTTCAAAGCTTAGTTAACTACATGCATAAGTGTTAGCAAAGGCAAAACAGTTATGCATGAATGCCCTCACCTGTGAGTTGTGGGGGATTTGTGAGTAGACTACATTCAAGAGGTACTGCGATGGAGAGGCGTAAAGAACAAAAACACACATTATGAGCAACAAGATTTCAACAGTGGATTTGAAAAGCCTAGTGTTACAGTACATGTGTTAGACTACTACATAAGGGTCCCGTATCTTGCGATTAAGTCAATGTATCTAATGCAGACTTCAGTCTTTAAATAACTGTAAGTTCTTGTCAAATGTGGCAATTCCTACCTTTCATTTTCCCATAGCCTGTAAATGTCTGGGCTGATAAAAAAGTATCTCAAATTATGAAGTCATGCACCATATAGGTATTGCATTGTTGTTACGAAATTTGAAATGTGTACACTGCAATCAATGTGTGTGAGAAAATTCCATCGTGTTTGTCTGTGAAAAGTTTTGACTCTATTCCCTGATAGAGAACAGAGCAACCATCAAGATGGTACTGCAGGACTGGTTTTGTTTTCACACACACAATGCAATCTTATCTGAGAACTGACTTGTGGCCCTATTTATTGTGGATGCTTGCAATCATATTCCATTATCACTGCCGTAAATACAGTTTAGTAGCATGTGTATCTACCATTAATATTTTTTAGCCTTTTTAAAATATTTTATATATTGTGTAATATTTCATATGCATTAGAAAGAAAGGTTAGATGTCGAACTTATAACTGGAAATTTTTTTTTTTTCAGTCACAATTTGCAGGATTAGTAAAAGCAAGTAAAAGGACTAGTAATCTGATAATAATGCTCCATCAAATAGCAATATTCCTCCCAGTCACAAGCCTGGAGATCTCATCCCAGTAAGGTGTCCTTGTAGAACCTGCTAATAAAGTTTGTCTGTCTGTGTGTGTACCGTAGCTGCGAGTCGAGTCTAAACGGCAGTTCCCAGGTAGGAGTGTACCTTCAACACAGCACAGTTCACCGAAAGTATGTCACTTGAAATACACACACACACACTCATTCACAGAGCAGGCAGCTAGTCATAGCTAAGTAGGATTTCTCCTGGTTTTATTAGCTACAGTTGGTACTATGTCATTGTACTTTATTCTGTCAGCTGGGTACTGGTGGAAGGAAGTGTTATAACAAGAGCCTGGTTGACTGTAATCCACAGCAGGTTATGTAGAATGGGTTACATGTAGAAATCTATGTGCAGGTTATTGAGTGTATTGTGCCTACTGTGATCGGCATTCTCTGACCTTTAATATGTACAGTATGTATGTCACAGGAATATATTCAATGCAGCCTACTGAACATGCTGTGTAGTGTTTACATAATCTGACTGTAGGTGCATCATGTAGCATGGTTGGTTATTTCAAGAGAGTTCATTAGTTTTGTTATGTTATTAGTTTTGTTATGTTAGTTTGTTATGGAAGGATATCTACATAAAATCTAACCAAAGTTTGTAACCTCCTTTTTTGCTGTTATCTGAATGTAAACTGCTTAGTGTGCAATGGTAGTATGTGGGTTTTAACTAATGTTGGTTTCCAGACCATGGAAATGGGATGAGGAGGGATGGGAGGGGGGATGGGGGGCTGCCATTTCATGTATCTCAGTTATATATATCAAAGTCAAATCTCACCTAGTTTTTCAGTAGGGGGAAGGGGGACTTCAGGACGTTTCCTGCAAATGTTCCATCCTGTATCTCGGCAATGTATTACAGTTCAGTCCTTGATAACACTTCTGCAAGTAAACTCACTCCTTGTATTTCAACAGGTTATTAATTCACTTAAGTAGACTTTGGTTGTGTCTTCTTAAAGGCTTTTGCTGACAGGATATATTTGCTGAACATGTCAAACTTACGTACCTCTGCACAACTTATGCACATTCTTCTATTCTGCTAGGACCTACTAGTAACCATCAAGCCTGCCTGGCTACCTTCGCCCTAACCTGAAATGGTCCAGCACCTCCTATAACTATCACCTAAAAGTGCTAGTTCTGTGTGTACTTCTGTCAAGGAAAACATTTCTTTTAAGACCATGTTGTGTATGCTGTGTGTGTGGTATGTTTAGTTGTTACTGAAAGCACTGTAGCAAGTGTCTGACTGGTAGCTTATCTACTGTGAAACAAAGTGGAATCACTGTTTGTCCTCAAACACTGCTTGTTGTTGACTTTCTGAGTAACATACTATAAAGTTGTTGACATTGCTTAGAACTTATCTACTCATTTATGTCAACAATTAGGTCATACCTGTGTACCATTAGATACCAATCTGTAAGTGTTGACATTTTCACCAGAAATAAATAGATGTACAGGAGATAAAATTTCACTATTATTCCTAACTTCCTTTTAAATTCCTGGATGTCTAACGGAGGATATCTTTGCACACCTTTTCTTTCCATTTGAGAGTCACACAGTATTAGTAATTCAGAACTTTATCATTAGAATCAGTCAAATTACAGACCATGAAGACAAAAACCAAAAAAAGTGCACAATTGAGGTGTGTTCTGTCTTAAAAGGTTCTATGTAACTGGGACCCTTGAAACTCCAAAGAGTGCTTGTAATTACAAGGTAGCAAAATAAGGAACTTTGAAGTGCTTTAATAGCCCCATGCCTTTTCTCACTCGGTGGTTGAATAATTTGGCCAACATTCACTTTGTTACCCTGTCCTCAATGACATTCACTTTGTTACCCTGACCTCAATGACATTCACTTTGTTGCCCTGACCTCAATGACATTCACTTTGTTACCCTGACCTCAATGACATTCACTTTGTTGCCCTGTCCTCAATGACATTCACTTTGTTGCCCTGTCCTCAATGACATTCACTTTGTTACCCTGACCTCAGTGACATTCACTTTGTTGCCCTGACCTCAATGACATTCACTTTGTTACCCTGACCTCAATGACATTCACTTTGTTGCCCTGACCTCAATGACATTCACTTTGTTGCCCTGACCTCAATGACATTCACTTTGTTACCCTGTCCTCAATGACATTCACTTTGTTGCCCTGACCTCAATGACATTCACTTTGTTGCCCTGACCTCAATGACATTCACTTTGTTACCCTGACCTCAATGACATTCACTTTGTTGCCCTGACCTCGATGACATTCATTTTGTTACCCTGACCTCGATGACATTCACTTTGTTGCCCTGACCTCGATGACATTCACTTTGTTGCCCTGACCTCAATGACATAAGCAACAGCAGTGTAAGGTAAACAGCATAAACAACAACAACATCAAAAATAAAGAACAGGAACATAAACAACTACAATATTGTCAACAGCACGAGCAACAACTTCATCATAATCTAGTAGAAAAAGAACAACATTAACAACAACGTAAACATCATTTAAAATTACTTAACGGGGAAGGAGACATTTTAAGGAGCAGAATTTGGCTAGAAACTCAAAGAAAGAGGGGGGGCTTATGGGAGCTGGAGTTGTTACTGCTAAACAATGATTTTAAATTGATGCTGTCCTTGGTGATTGTTGGATTCATGTGCATTCATGTAGACCAAAGTTTGCTTTAAGGCCTGTAATAACGTAAAACTTTGAGGTTTTTAAAGGCCATTTATTTATGTTGAAGCTTTGCATTAAAGTGTCCTGTTGTTAAGGAAACCAAGAATATTTGTTTTCATGAAAATGAAAAGGGGGGTGCTTAACTTTACCCCTTCTTCTGGAAGGAGTGTGTAGTGGACAGGTCAAATGCCCTCCTTTACCCATTTGATTGAATTCACGTGAAGTATGTGACGAAATGATAACTTTATTGTTTCACATCAAATCTGTGATACTGTACGTATTACTTCACAGCTTGATTAAATTAACATTTATTATGTACTAGATATGACAGATAACATTTGATGTTTTCCTTAGGAAGTTTTGTTGTTCACCTTATTGAAGGAACCAAGAAGTAATCTCGGAACCTCTCTGTGACTGTCGTATTGGTACTCTTTTTACCCATGAAAATAATCCTTTATACATGTACAGTACTGCAAACAGTATTGCCAAATACCCTTTCCTCTTCTTTATGTTCCTTAGTTCAGTGGATTGTAATATCCTGTTTAACAAATGATGGTCATATTGTCATGTGAGCCCTTGAAGTCTTAACCTTTTTTTGTAGGTGATTTTATCTAGTTACTTATTTTTAACATATACTGCATGTGCTTTCTTTGAATTGCGCCTGAAAGCATTCATCACTTGATTGTCAAACACAATAATTCTCTGGAGGGGAAACATTAAAGTGTTGATGTACATAGATGGTGTTCAATCAGGAACATAAATATTTGTAGGTGAAAACTATCCTCTGTCATTTGGAGAGAAGAATAAGTGATGAACCAGAAACTAGATAAACAAAAGGATGCCATAAACTTTGGTGTTTTGTGTTACACAATAACAATACTGTAGTAGATGCGGTGATTGTGGCAATTGGGAGCTGAATTTAGGTCAAAACTATTCCTAGGGATTGTTAGCACTGTAGAGCTCTCTTTTTAGCGAACAAGTTTCACATCAAAATTAGGTCTATTTCACGAACATGGAGTTGTGTACTGACATACTGCTTTGTACAGTGATGCAGCACTGCATCATGAACAGTCTTTACTACATGTTCTCAACTTTGAGAGGATGCTTACTTGTGACGATCCACAGGAACTTGGTACTGCGCGATGCTTGCGACATGGATTTGATATGCAGGTGGTTTTTAAAGTTGTTTTGTCTGAAAACAGGCCTGGTTGAATGATTGTGCTGGTAGCTATGATTTTCAATTGATGAAGGAAAAAACATGTCGACAACAGCAGAGTTAATACCTCTGTATTATCTCTTCTGTTATACGTGATTGCAAGTCTGGCAGCCACAGATTGTTGAAGCTATCTGATACATTGCAAGCTCTAATCAAAAGACAAAAGGTACTTCAAATTGAATTCAAGGCTTGATTACCACTCTCATATGACAAAACAGTTTTATAGGATCTTTAATTGAAAACAGATCCGTCATTCACTTGAAACCTCAAGGTGGTGTAGCAGTAATGTGTGAGACAAACAGTGAGAATTAATCCTGAGATTTCATTAGTTCTTCAAAATTTGTAAAAGCCAAAATTTGTGAACAGCAGCAGGTAGGTCTGCCTATATATGCATACTGTATGTATCGTGTTGCTTGGATTGTGCTTTGCTAACAACTACCCTGTACCTTGTAAATGTTTTAGTGTATCAGTTGTTAAACATATGCAAGAACTACTGAATTATTTATGCTGTAACTACATGAATATTCATGTATGCAAGATATCAATGGATCTTTATTTGCACAATGTGTAAATAGAATGGCCATGTGAAAAACATCACAATGTATGAAAATCATAATCCAACTTGATGTGCTACACAGAAATTTGTAACAATCTTGTACTTTATTATAAATGATGGTGATGATAGTCCATTGAAAAGATATGATGCGTACATCAAAGTGGTTATTGACACTAACATACAGTGTATTGTGTACCTGTATATCTGCTGATGACCCAAATTAAATTTCCTTGGAAAGAGTCTGATCCACTGTGCAGTCATGAAGTCGGACATGTACCAAGTGGATGTACCGCTCACTGTACAGTAGATATGAATATTCATTGGAATAACAGCAAGCACCAGATCCATATAGGACTTGTGCTTTGTTAGGTTTCACATTTGTGTCCCAATTCCATGTATAGGCTATTATACCAGATAGACCTCACAAGGTTAAGTTGTGGACAGACATTAAGGAAGGTTAGGGGATACAAAATACTTGTCAAAATGCGTAATATCATGTCATGGATTTGGGTTAGCACACAACATTAATGGCTGGGCTCTGGTGCAAATATTTGTGATTTCTTTTGTAGCCCTTTGTAAGACTTGGGAACATACTGCATTGCTATGTTGGTAATTTCATAATGTAACAAGCTTTGAATAGACCCCAAACATATGTCTGTATGTTCCATTGTATTATGGAAAATTTAACATGCAGATTGAAGACAGTACAGAAGAAATTTAGAATTTTGAGAGCTGGGCACTCTTTTCTTGACTGCCAATGTGAAGGGGTGAGGAGGGGGGGTATTACTTGGAGACATCAAATCTTTCAAGCAGAGTGGCTACAAAAATATTTTGTTGTGAAAGTCATTATCTTTATGACTGTCCATGTATACATCATGAAGGAAAAAGCCTTGGTTGACGAGACTAAAATACTGTACTCATCATTGGCACATGAAGAGCAGGTCTTCAAGGATGAACTCTTTATACTTCATGTATGTAAGAACAGACCTTTGTGGACTTCATTCTGCTTTTCATCCATACTTAGAACAATCAAGGTCTTTGCTGACTAATGCTAGTCATCATACATTCATGAAGAACAGGTCTACTGCTAAAACTCCTCTTTTGATTGGATCGTCAATGGAAGATCTCTTATCCCACAAGATCAAGTAGTCATATATTGTAGCTGAGCAACACAGCAGCTAAAACACTGGGTGAAAGAATCATCATGTACTGTAATCACATACCGGAGCAACACAATACCTAAGGCGCTGAGTGAAAAATTGTGTGGTTCCACTGACATTTACAAATAGTCTTCAGGAGGAACGCATGTTTACAAAATAGTCTTCACAGGGAAGCACATTTCAGCCGCTGTAAAGAAAGTTCACTTCATAAAAAGCAAGTCACACCTCTCAATCTGAGTTTGAATACACACATACACTGGACAGTGGAAAACCCCCATGCATCCCTTTTCCACTCCTGAAACTAATAGGTTATCTATCAGTGTTTGCAGTAAGCTGGGGTTGGTGGATTTCGCTGTGCGTACTCCTTCGCCTCTTGACCAGATACACACACACACAATTGCCAGATGCTAGACCATGGTGAATTTGGTAATGCATAGGTTATATGAGGTGAGTACGTGGCCAGCGAATTCCCAAACCAAGGAGTTTTGGGGATTCTCTGAATATCAGAAAAACTCCTCAGAAAGGAACCAAGGAGGGAAAATTCTTCCTCCCCCTCTGTGCTAAATACAGTTGGCAACAAATTGGGCTTGAACTGCAAAGCACTCAATGCCTGCATACCAACTGAACAAAAATCCTGTTGAATAGAGGCAGTCTGCATAAATTGCTTCATTCTGCCAGAAATGGACTCATGTATAAAAATTTTTGAACTGTATGGTAGTCTGGTTCTCCCAGTCTCTTCACCTCCAAACAGCAATGTAGAAATTAAGCAGGACACCCAACAAGAACATGAATTAACCTGTAGCACCATCAGCCAGAATTTGGCATTCCATCATGAAACATGTGTTGTAAGGATGAATAGTCAATGTTTGTCCCTACCATTTTTGGGGGGGGGCACAATCTATCCCAAAGATATTCTAAGAAAGGGACATTCCCTCCCTGATTGGAAACGCTAACACTGGCATAGCCTGTACTCTATAGTGAGTTTACACATTTAATGTCAATTTAGGCGGAAGACACTAGATAGTATTCAGAGATGTGTTGATTTTCAATGAACTTTGAAGATTGCTAATATGTTCCGTAAATGCGTTGTCAAGTACTGAATAACAGGCACAGGAAAGAAAATGTAAACAAGTTATAATTGATGTAAGTTACCTTTCTCTTTTATTTGGTGTGCCTGCATTGTCATGCTGTGGGTGTAGAAATAATTAGGCATCAACCGATAATGGGATCAGACATTGGATCAGGTCAGTGTTCACCACTATTGGGAGAACATTGGATTGGCGAAATTTATGCCGATGTTGAGCAACCTGATAATATATTGACACAAGGGGATGTACTGAGTCATGAACCAGAATAGGAATTGAGTAATGCTGCATGAAGGCTGTTTTCCTTCTGAAAAGGTAAAAGCGCAGTCTGCAGTCTGTAGAATTTGAGATGATTTTGGAATCATGATAAAAGTATTCCAGAGACTACATTGTACATGAACATTTTTCAGGAGAGATCACCACGCTTTGGTAGCAAAAAGATCGGAGCGATGTCGGCCGATGCTGTTGTCAAAACCATGGGCCATCGGATCTGCAGAGAAAAACTACATCTCTTTAACCCTGAGAAGTAATAGTACTACAATTGCAATACCTGGCCATGATAATGATTAAATCGCTTTCCATTGCATATGATACTCTTACACAGACTAGCCAAGATTTATCCAACCATGGAAATGAACATGCCAGAATCTGCATAATTAGTAGAACACCACCACATCCATGGTAGTTAATTGGCTGCATGCATTCATATCAAGGGCATGCTCTTCAGAAGGAGACCTGGTGCAATAACTTAGATTATTTTCTATGGCAGCAGTCATCCCAGGTTTGACTTAATTCAAACTCATGAATCACTACAAATTTAAGTATCATACATTGCACTGCCAGGCATTCTGTGCATTCTAAACCTTTCGTGATAAGCATTAAAAGAATAGGTCAGGCAATATTCAAAATATTCTGGTAAAGTCCTCAATATAATAATATGAAACTACATGTCAAAAACTCTCAATCCGCTCCATGTCTTTGTGTACAGTATAGATACAGATCGTTTGAAACCGCCAAAATTTTTTAATAGGCCAATGGAGGCTATGACATAGAAATCGCAGAGAAACAAGGGACAACGAAACTATTGTGCGACTTTTTACGTCATCATGCCATGATTATGAATTATTCATGAGGCTGTCTCAAATGTTATGAATCGTAAAATGCATTACTATTTTAATATCCTTGTGGATCAAGTGGGTGTTACTTTAATGGGAAAATGGCTCACATAGTCATCATTGAATATTCTCTTGAGATGGTCTGGAATATTCTTTTAATGAGATTACAATGATATACAAAGGTAGTGTTATCATGCGGGTGGTGTATCACGTAGGGCGAAAGTTGAAACAGGGTTGATCTACAGCATAGAGACCATGGTGCAAGAACAATTTATTGAGGTTCATGGAGCTTTGTTAATGCATATGAGGAATTAAGGGGTAAGTGTAGTCACTTGTGAGTACCCACAGCAGTAACTCGTGGAGATTATCTCACACGATCGATCGGTGGTGACATACCCTTTAATACCACCTGGCTTTTAATTATCCATCAGTCATTAATACTGCAACCCTTAACAGTATTACAGTCTGACTGTTTTATTGTGTTACCATGCTGATTGATAGCCCTTCAGTGAGCCTTGAGACATACCATCATTTAGTTCATGGTGGTAGTAGCTGTATGTGTGCCTTTGTCTTGCAGTAGACAAAAGAAATGTGGTTATTTGTAGTCTCTTCATTGTAGTAATCCTTTCATTTTCTGACTTTCACTATTTTAATTTGAAGTTGGATTTGTGTAGTTTTGCTTATTGTAGTTCTTTGCGTTGTCATAGGATTCTGGAGCAATCAAGTCCAAGGTAATATCAAGCCTCATTTTGAAAGGGACTGCATTGTTAGATTCATGCAACAGGAAAGAATTTCTTGGGGGGTTCATCTCTTACAGATACTGTAGAGTACATTCTGTGCAACAATTGCAGGGGAAACAGATGATGAGTCTTCCCATTTCATAATGCAGGATGATACTGAATTTCATCTCTTGATTGTCAAATGAATATGAGAGCCAGTATACTCTACCCACAGAACCGTAATTCATCATAGCACCATGTCATCCCTCAAGGTCAAATTAATTATCATACCCTTGGTTCCTCTTCCAGTATTTCACTTTGTGAGCTGATTCGGGGCTTCTCGAATTATTTCTATTTTCATTTCATGGACAGTGCAGTACAGTATCTGCAGCATTATTTCTACCAAGAGTTTTCTAAATTTAGTTCCTTTCCAGGGTCCACTTCAAACGCCACATTGTCTCAGTTATTTAAGTTAAATAAATTCATTTTTCTGTCAGTAAACTTACTGTGTACTGTGTCATCAAACAAAGTGAAAAAATTGTGGGTAGGACTTTTTAAAGTATGTAATTTCTTTGTCCACATCCACCAAGCAGTGCATACAGTGTACATAACTACCGTGGTATGTATACACATACTGCAGTTAGTTATCCTCTGGGGTCACAGTACTTTTACTCTGAACTAGTGTACAAGGTGACCTTCTATTCTCAGAGACAGTTATTGTCATCCTAGGGAGCACTAATTATAAACAGTGAGTGGACTGAGTTATACCACAGGATTAAAACTCTATGTGTGTGCAAGCATTGAACAAGATGCTACAGTATATGAACTGCTAGATAAATTGTGCCTTGGCTGTAAGGCCGGAAGGATGAAGATACTTCTGGGTAGTCGTAACAA
This sequence comes from Stichopus chloronotus, assembly GCA_021234535.1. Classification (NCBI taxonomy): domain Eukaryota; kingdom Metazoa; phylum Echinodermata; class Holothuroidea; order Aspidochirotida; family Stichopodidae; genus Stichopus; species Stichopus chloronotus. The sequence goes on along the minus strand of CM037840.1, from coordinate 18,251,207 downwards.
ATGTTACAGCGTACTTTAGGTTTGCCAGTTTGGTTTTTAAGTGCCACAAATGGAATTTGACATTTTTTATGGTCTTTGTACAGTGAAAATTAGGACAAACACCATTTCTGCATTTTTATAATTTTTTTTGTTTTGTTTTCTGAAAGAACTTTGGAGACACAAATTAAAAAATGTCAAAATTCTCCCATGTTTTGTGTAATGCAAGTCACAGTAAAATTTGGCATCTTCCATACTCCAGTTTAGAATGACTTTTGTAAATGATCCCATGGTGTAGGCTTACATGGATTTTTTTCTTTAATCGTCAGCCGTTTTTAATCCACTGCAAAAATTATCTTCCCAAGTCTTTAGCAATGTCCTTGTAACAATACACTGATTGACACCGTGTGCTCAACAGGCCGTTTGGGTTCCTGCTTTAAAGAAAGCCCCGTACACTCAAAATTCACAGCGCGCACTCCCTCACCTCATATAACCTATGAAAAATTACTCTCTTTTAACTCACCTGACAATATTTATCCAACGAACACAACTCAGCTTCTTCACAAGTTTCACACTACGTGTCTTTAAAACAGTCATGGTATAAAATAAATCATGCTATAAAATTATGTACAGGGTCAAATTCCATCAAAATACCGTTTTTTTTTTTTCTTTCACCTAATTTGGCTTGGCTGACAGAATTGGCCGGTTGCACCACTGAAAGAACTCAGGCCACCATGGCCTACTGTTCTGTGCACCTTTTCAAGTAATGAGCCGTCAACATAATGATGCAAATTTGGTAACAGAAAACGGACTTCAAAGCTTAAATTATGATCTATTACCCTATTATCTACTGGAAATACAGTTTTGATAGTTTTCCAATTTACCTCTTGTTGTGCACTGCTGTTCTAAACTTGGACATCAGTATAGGTCAATGTTAAATTTATGCAAAAATAGTCTAACACAAGAGTTTTGGACACATGAAACAACCTCCCAGCAATCATTGGTAAATACACCTAGTGTTGCAACACTCAAAAGAAGATTCAAGGAGTATTGGAAGAAACCTTTCTATTCTGTGAATCTATGTAAAATTGGGACACACAATCCTGGAAACATTTGGGTACGACCTACTGCACTTATTCTTTCAACAGAGGGAGTGCCTGCCCAGTTTCCACTGTTTAATATAATCTTTGTCTAAGAATATTTAAATCTTTGTCTAAGAATATTTAAAGCACCTCTCATAAGTGCTTCTTTTGAAGCAGTTAAAATAGGTCAGACATACTGCAGTTTAAACCTTGTTCTTCTAAAATCCTGAATTATATGCAACAACATGTAAACAACTCTCAATCTACTGTAAGGATCTTCATCTACAGTACAGGTACACATTATTAACGGTTGCCAATTTTTCCAGAAAAAGAGCAGCATAGCCCATTACAGAGAAGTTGCACAGACAAGGGATACCAAAATCGTCGTGCAATTTTTACATCGTTATGCATTGATTATGGTACATGACAAGGCCTGCTGCCTGGATGTTATCTATTGTAAATGCCTTACAGTTTCAATATTTTATTGATCAAGTGGGTGCTTTGTTTTGTACCTTGTAGGTTCCTCCTTCCTTATTTTGTGACAGGAGTTTTTAGATCATCTAGACAAATCAGTTTTATTTGAAAGTGTAGATACAGCGAATGAGCATTGGTATTGATTGTATCACAACTAAAACACTTTGAAGACAGCATTAAAATGCATAAAGATGCACAGTGTGTATATATAGCCTACATGTAGCACCGGTTTTAATACATCAAATCTGCTAATCAGTTGTGTGGAGACAGGTAAGTTTATCAGTCACTAATAGGCTTCCAAGGCAGGTGAGTCTGGGAGTATACAGTACCATGTAGGCGTCTAGTGTGGGTTTCTGTCTCCTGTATGTTTACAGTGCTATATGTTGCATGTGATGGTATCACATGTATCATGATAATGGTGCACTATTTCTTTTTATAACTAACCTTTAAATAGTTCATCTGATACTCTACATCTTAAGTCTGATGTTATTGGATATCAAGGCTGTTCATTTGATGTTCAACCAGCAGCATTCATCAGATCAACCGATAAAACCAGTCACTAAATGTACCAGATGTAACATCCAAGGACATCACTCTTAATCGCTAATGCCTTTGAATATGCATTGTATTGGATACCCAGAAAGTGTCAATCTTGATGGGTATCATAAAAGAACGACGCAGAAACATAAAGTACTGTATGTTCATTTTATTTCTCAAGGATTCTAAAGCATTGCTGTAGAACATTGATAATTAAAGGCTGTATTGCATCACCCTAAGCTATATTTTTACCTCCTGGAAAGCAAAATTCTCAACTGGTTCTAAGTTACAGTACTCTTAGATTGACAGCAAATTTGAAAGATGCAGAGCAGCTCGTATTGCACAGCGTACACAGGGATCCATTGTTTTGATTACACATGTGGAGGAATTTCAGACAGGCTGAGGTAGGGACTAGACGTTGGTGGTTGGGAGAATTGAGACTGTCTGGGGTGATGAGTTTTTGTCTGTAAGTTAGAAAGAGTGGCTGCAAATGGTCTTTTCCTTCAATGAAGGACACCGAAGAATGTCAAGTACTGCTCTTTGCCTTTGTGCCCCTTTATGGCAGGCCATCATGTTGGCATTCCCCAAAGAAATTGAAAAATTGAACAAATAGTTACCAAAATAAAATCCCCTTCTCAACAGTTACTGTCATTACTTGATAATGTGACTGAGGATATACCAATGGATCATGGAGTTGTCACTTAAAAGTATGGGCCACTTAAAAAATGTTAAGGGAATTGGCCACTAAAAAGAAAGGTACAGGAATTTTTCTGTCTTTATTGGTGAAAACCATACTGTATCTCAGTAGCATGTTCCACATGGAAGGTTTGGATTTTAAAGAAACATTTCAAAATGTTACATTTGCGTTATGGGAAATCTGTGATGTCACACAGGCACAACATTTGCACATCCTCGGTATGGACTGTTTGTTGATACTCTTGACTATTTGAAAAAGAACATGATTAGTTTAAGAGATGTGACCCTCATTTCCAGTGCACTGACTCACGCATTAATTTTGTTTCTGAAATGAAACTTTTAATCACTTCCTTTGCTGAATGTGAGATATCTGCCTGAAGGACAGTGTCTTTTTCATGAAACATATATGTTAATGTTGACAGGGTTTCAGTTTATCACAGGGCATGATACAGTAAGCTGTGCCTTTCTTTTTGTGATTGTACCTTTAACTTTAGTGCAATGAAAAATATCTCCCTGTGGCTGCTTTTATAGCAAAACAAATGCCTCACTGTTTACATTAATTATTGTGAGTGGATTCATTTCTCAACCTAGAAAAAAATTCAGAGAAATTTGGAGATCCTTCTATTATCAATATGAACAATAGCTTGCAGGTATTTGTTTGCCAAGTTGTGGTATATGTGACACATTGCAAGGTTATCCTCTGTAACCTGACCCTGCAGGGTTGTATGTCTCGCCCTGAAATATTCCTTACCTATTTTCAAAAGAGGGTCAGGTAGTTCAACTTTTTCAAATTTTACTTCTCTTTTAGATGTCATGGTTTGTGATATAAACTCCATATGAGTTTCACCAGACCTATTCAATGACAGTTTAATGTTGACCAGTCACTGGTCGGAAGTTCTCAGGAACTGACTAAAAGTATCACAGTTAAGTGAGGAAGAAGTCTGAAATTAACTTGTTGGGTATAATATGCAACTAGGGTGCTTTCAATCCTACATGTGTTCACACTTTTCACTCAGAATGCTTAATAATTTGCACCACGAAAATTAGCACCTATGTTTAAATTCATTCATTTTCTGTAGTAGTTGTTTGGTCTTAATGTACGAGCGACATGTAAGCTTTGTTCATTATTCCAAATATCGTTATTGCCATTTCAATGGATTTTATTTTTTCATGGTGTGAGGGCATGTTTATATTTTGAAAAGAGTTGTCCTTGTGTAAATTTTTTTTGTGTCTTTGCCAGTCCAAGTCAGGATTAATTAACTAGGCACCACAGAAAAGTGGAAAATGCCTCTATAATGATAGAGGTGTAATGGAATAAACATTAATGTGACCATTGTTTCACTATGTTTCACTTCTGCTTGAGGCTAATTGATATTTCAGTGAAAACGATTTCTCTATTACTTGTAAGTGCACCTGCCAATTAATTACATTGTCTCTTTTAACCCTACTGTATGCAAACAAATTTAAATTTGACATCACAACTTGTTGCGGTTATAATGATGTTGCAAGGGACCGTCCATTTCTTAGGAGATGCTGCTACGTCTGTGTCAACTGTAATTTGTCCAATACATGACATTAGTATGGTCTGTCATAATCACTCTCTCCCTGTTCTTGTCACTCACAACCACATGTCTGGTAAATTGACTGTTGTTATAACCAATATGTACTGTAATTACATCAGGATACATCAAGTATTTATGTGGTTGTTGTATAATTTGAAGATTGATGTATCACTGGGAGATCGATTTCATGAGATAATTATTTACACAGTCTTTAGCAAGTCTGTAGTTAGACATTAAGCAAATTTTCTCTGCCAGAGAAGTTCTGTATGGTATACAGTAACGTGAATGTTTAAGCATACCAGTGGTCAACGAGTAGTAGAAAAGTGCTGCAAATATATGAAAAATGTACAAATGTCCCTGGTGACTTTAGAAGCCACCGACCCTCCCTTTAAGGACTGTGTGCATTCATCCATTGACTGCCAACAAAGTAGTGCATACATTAATTCCTACATTAATGTAAATCTCGTCACTGCTGAATAGTTGTCAAGTTAAGTGATATCTTTGGTGTCCTTTCTTTTGCCTATTTTCCTCTCTGCTAATATTTTTTGTGTTTGCTTTTGGATGAGGGAATGTGCTTGTGAGACAGGAAGAGAGAAAAAAAGTCTCCTTTCACGGCCAGGAACGAGACCTAATTGCTGAGGTGCTTGTACATAGCTGTGTGACAACTTGTATGTCGACGGTATCAGTCTGCTGGTTTGTAATGGATGTACTGTAAGCTGGCGATGGTACAATGCATTGTCACTTCTGCTTTTACAGGGCAGTAGATCGCTGCGGAGTAAGGCACAGTGCATCTGACCAACTGTCTCTCTGGTGTCAGCTGGCTTGCCATCTGTCCACATTTCGCTGTTAGTTATTCTGTGGAGATCATAAGCAACAGCCCAGAGTACACTGAACTTTCATTGTTGCAGAAAATTGCTCAACTTCTGTTTGAAATGACTGGTACCTCAAAGAGCATTGTAAGTTTTACTGTATTTATTTCTTATATTGAAAGGGATTAGCCAGAGAAGCCCCCACAGCTATTTCCATTAAAGCATGTTGACAAACACAACTGCAGCTAGCAGATGAGACATTGCCTTTCATGCTGGCAAATTTCTCATGAATAATCACAAAGCAAATGTTGTCTGTTTCACAAACTCAAAGATTCTTGTTAAATTTGTTCTGTGATGTTGAAGCTAATTTGTCAGGTAATGTGTGGACTCATCTGGAAATACTGTGCAGACTTGTAAACAGGTGAATCCATTACTCAGATACAGTACTGTATGTTGTTTAGCACATTGGATGGAATTAGAGCCAGGTTCAGTGACTACAGCATCAGCATAGGAACCCATAAACTGCATCTTTGTATACTTTAATTAAAAACTGGGCATGTAGCTTCTTCATCCTACTTCCTAATTCTCCTTGGCAATTCTTCTTTAGTGGCAGTGTAAGAAAGAATGGCATTCTTCTGCTGCTTGGTGAACCAGAATGTAATTGTACTGGTTAATTTTCACTATAAATCTGTGCTGTATTACCCCAAATGTAGCATTCTGTAACTCAAAATGTTAGTTCTATATTGTACAACTGTACCCTGCACATATAGTAATTTGTCAGTTCAGAATGGCTCAGCATATATGATCAACTCTTTCCATTGCAGAATTTAGCTTTAGCCTTTAGCATGAGTTTGAGGTTGAAACTGGCAGTAAAATTTCGTCATCTGTAAAACGATAACAAAGTTGTTTTTATGGAAGTGTCATCTTATAGTCTTGTTATCTTGTGTCTAACTCTAACAGAAAGTTTGGTCTTGAGCATACTTTTGGTCTTTACAAACTAGAATAATTTTATCTTGACTGCTGATGATCTTTTGCATGAAATGGTAAGCCCAGTAAAAACTTGCTTCCAAACTGTTGTGCCACAATCTGTAGTTGGGGCATGTCATTAGCTGCATGTGCCCAATTAGAAAAGAAGGTCATTTTCATGTTAGCTGTAAATGACCTTCTTCCTTATTCTGTACTTCGACATTCCTGTTTATACATAAGAATAAAACTGACATTTGTAATTGTTTTCATAGCCTATTTCGGCACAAGGGAATTGAATGAGGACCACACCTTTGATTACGAAAAGCAATTAAGTTCATTCTTGTTAGCATATAAGATGTATGGGCTGTGCATGGGTGTAGAATTCAGTGGGCAGGTTTTACAGGTCTGTACAAGATGTGTTCAGTCTTGCCTTGTGTCAATTTGTAAACAAGATCTATATTGAATGTTTTCACTGTCATTTATTTAGAGAGGCTGAAATCAGTCAGACTTGTTTAAGTCATGTTTAGTTAGTCCAGAGTTCCCACAGGTCCTTAAAAGCTAACAAGTGCCTAACTTTTGATGCATTAAAAAGTACAGTAAGACTGGAAAAATTTGACAAAAATTATCTACTGGTTCTGAAGTGATGAATTTTGTTTCATTTTCAGCAAAAATAAATCTGTAAAAGCCGTTTTGATGGCTTACAAATAATGTAAATGTTTCAAAAATATTTTTCACCCATAACTTGGTGGTCCTCTTTTCTTGTTCACTAACTACTGTACAAGTAGTTTAAATCCTATTTTTTGCAATAGGACAGTAGTTTGAAAGACCTTAAAAATAAAAAAAGTCCTGAAAATCCCCCTCCCCAAAAAAAGTCATGTACAAAAATGTAATAAGCAAAGAGGAAGAACCCTGGAGTGTACCATAACCTTGCTGTTTTTTTTTTGTTTTTTTTTTTTCTGAGCATTTCAGTACATACTAGCCCTACCACTGACCTGCATTCCTGGCTAGTTTATCGACCACTCACTCCTACCTAGGGGTGTTACCATCTGTACTGCAGTTTCAGCTTGACTATTAAAACATTTTGGCTATTAATACAAGCTCATTCCAGTCATCAGTTTTCACAGTGGAGTGTTATCATATCCTTGACATGAGAGCAATTACAAGTCAATCAACTTGAACCTGGTTTACATTATTCAGTATGATTCCTCAGGCTCTCCATGGTCAAAGCACTTTGGATGCTGACCTAGCTGACCTTGGGCTTCCAGGGGAGACTCTTGTAAGATCTGTTATGATAAGATGGCAGTGAACCCTTAACAGGTAAATAAATGGCAGAAGTGTGACGTTGCAACTGCTTGTACTTTAGTGTGGAGCTTGTGCAGTTACAAGCATACATACTGTGCATGCTGCAGTTACATTGAAGTGCAGTATAAGTACTATGTGTCGGTGTGTGAAGTGCCTCCCTATTACAGTTGCTGCAATGTCACCTTATATGTAATATGTAGCAGCTAGCCCTTATGGAATTATCTTCTCAGTGTAGGTCCTACTGTACCTTAAGACTCTTGATTCTTCAAGCTAGTAGTCATGAAGGACTGTAGTGACAGCAGGGGAGTGAGGGTGTGTATAACTTATTTTGAATGATCAATGATTTGATTTGCAGTACATAAGTATTTGATTTTGGATGTATTTGAGCAAACTGAGTACAACTTCAGGTATGCTCTTAGTAATGGCATCTTTTTCCCTCTATGGTTAGAAGTGGATCATTAAGAGTGAATTTACCAACTACAGTATCTAAAAGAAAAACAGTCAATCGAGTACACATTTCAGTTTAACATTTAATGGTACTTGGGAGAAAGAGTTTTAAAGTAATCCTACAGTACAATGTGTGGTATGAAATGTTGTCTGACGTAGGAATGGGGGACTCAAAAATGTGGGTATGTGTGGGTAGCAGTAGAGTTGCTACACTGTAATTCAAGATTTTTGAAAACTTTACAGTTTCCATGTTTTCAGAGAGAACTGGTGATTCCTTTACTTTTGCCTTTTTTGACTGTCACTTTATTTCAAGTTAGTTTGCATTTTCTAAACTTCCTTAGTGATTCACTGGTAAAGTCCCTTCATCGTACCTCAAGTTAAATTCATATTTTCTTACCCCCTCCCATGTTAAATGTACACTTTGATTTCAGACTTTTGATCCTTAAATTTTTTAATTGTTTTGCAGAGAACTACATCGTCATTTAGAGTTTTAATTTGTACTTTCTTAACTTCACATAGAGTCCACCTTCTTTGATCTCACTTCATTGATTAATTATAAATACGTTCTCTATAAATTGACTTCAACTCGATCCCAAATTTTCCACTTCTTCAACACCTGTAGATGGTTTGATCTTCTAACAATGATAACGAAAATCCTAATAATCGTATATTTTGCCATTTAACGTTGCTTTGGATTCCTTCCAGTTGGTCTTGGGTGGTCCGACATGAAAGTTGGTTTGGGCTTTTTAAAAACCCAAAAGTCGACATCGATTTGGTCTCGGGCGGTCTGAGCAGGAACATTTGTCGGTTTTGGGTGGTCACGATCAAATCCAAATGACGATCAGGTGATCTGGACATCAGAGTACTGCCCAACACACACCTTTAGTACTGTAGGTATGAGCTCTCGGAAGAGAAATCCATCTTACTCTTTAGGTGATAACAATTGTTTGGTAGAACTGTAAATGGTGACCAATAAGGAGGTCAGCTGAGCATCTGTGAGAACTATTGATATTTTTAATCGAAGTGTGTTTGATTCTTCAAGGACAAGATGTCACACACAGCCAACCGTTTATGTATGCGGTGGATAGGGTTGGGTGGTATACTGGTATTCAAGTTGATACCAGTTTTTGTGAGCACCACTACTGCTCCTTGCCAGCTGAAATTGTCTGTTGCTACTACTGGTACTTTACCAAATCCGCCTGGTTTAAAAAAAAATGAACAATTATTGTCTGTGAGATGTACTGCTAATTTTTACATTTCTGTCTCATAATTGTCTAAAAAGTACTGTATGATGCTGCCGACATGTGTATTTTCAAAAATCTTAAAATACATTGCTGTTTGATGTAGCCTAACACAAAAAATGTCAGCCAGAAAATCTTAACATTAGGACATTATGATACTGGATGAAACTTCAAGACTTGATGGTAGACAACATCAGCTTACAGGATATAACAAGTGTGCTTCAGGCTTACTAAAATCCAAAATACCTTCAGTATTTCTTGTAATATTACATGAGTCAGAAAGATCCATGGTGTGCATTTAACAAATTTTGGGGGGCCAGATCAGTTTAGAATTCATTTGGTTATGCAAGCAACATCAATTGAAATAGCAGATATCCTTACAAACTACAGTACTTCAACATCACATAGAAATATATGAAGTTAAGTATTCATGTACTGATGAAGCTGAACAACATTGGTGGCGTCCTTGCTCTGTATTAAAGGCAAAACAGTTCTGCTCTTCCATCCATATGTACGAACAGCCGGAGAATTTGTCCCTCACTGGTTGCCCCTGGTCCTGATGTCATTTGATTTATATATGTCTATGGCTCTGATGTAGCTTTTAACGTCAAATCAGTAAGTTTAAATACCTTTGCAACTGGCCTATGAAAAGTGCCATTATTTTACCAATTAGTTTGTTGTCAGAAGTAAGTAATATATTTATGTAAAACAATAACTTTTTAAGCTATTTTTAGGTGCTAGGATTAGTTTGCATCAATTGTGTTAAGTTTTGTGGTAAAATTTATCATACTGTCCTGTAGCCAGCTTAGGCTAATTTACGTACCAGAGTAACATTAGGGCCTCGGTGTGTAGAGTAACGGTAGTAATATTACTTGGAAATAAATGAATTTCATGAGCTTTTCTCAAAGACAGCTTGATACATAAGTAGTAGCTGTACATCAATATTGTGATAAAATTTGTTTCTGAGGACCTCTCTGCTTTAGTGAGTAAACATTTATAGATGTTGTGAAGGTTAATTACACAATCCAAAGTGAGTTTGTAGACAGTTTGCGTATATTGTATACATATTGCATGTTTGCATATATTCTGGCCTTAAGTTTATATTTTTTTCAATTGATACTGAACATCTAGGTGGATGTACTGCTTAATCTTGTGGAAACATTTGTCAACATTTCTTTTCTTGTAACTTAAAAAGTATCGAGCATGCATGAGAAATGAAACTAAGTTTAACGAAAGGTATAATTTTACTTTCACCTTTGCTAAAGATTGAACATGGATGATTTGGGATACACATGTTTGAGTGGATGTATTTACAAATTATTTTCAAATGTAACACTTCAGAAACCCACGTGTGCATGAAGGAAAGTACAGCACCAGTACTGATGTGCAAAAAGTACCCATAGCGATTCCTTCTGGTACTGCCAAACCCTAGTGTTGAATGCTTTAGGTATTCAACACAGCAGCTGCATTGAACCGTAGGTGGGCAGTTATTCCATTCGGCATGAAACTAGTTTCAATCCAAACTTTACTCAGTAAAAGTTTTTTCGCAAGTGCTTCTTCAGCCATATGTAGCCTCAAGCACAACCATACAACTGCATTTTACCAGGAGGATAAACATGTGTACTGTTTAATATGCATCCATTAGGTCTTCACTGTTTTGTTTCCATGGCAGGCATTTGCAGTGGGCCTATGGGCTGCTGTTGTTGCTAAATTGATACTCAAGAGCCAGACTGCAATGTGTTTTATGTTGTGTAATATGTCAGTTTCCAGAACATATTTCAAAAAAAGTCTTTAATCTGTAATCGTGTAATATTTTGTTTGGTCATTTTTGGTTTCTAACTTTGTTTTGTTCACTCTGTGGCCAAGGTGGAATATGCATGACCAAGGACCTTGAGAAGCTATGATATGATAGTCCAATGTTGCTGAGTTATGGTATAGACGTTTAAGACTTCTTCAGCCGCAGTGGTCCAATACTGTCGAAGCTATAGTAGTCCACTGCTGTCAAGTTGTGTAACTGTGCAAGTTGTCGTGCAATGGTAGTCCAAGATTTGACTTTTGGAATCCTTCACATTGTTGGATGCATTTACACCTCCATGTCTCTGGTGCCAGTGATAGAATTATCAGTTGTGGTTTACGATTTACTAGTAGAGTTGACAAAGACAGTGTAGCTGATTGTAATTTCTTTTGTTTTCCACAGACTCGATGAAGTCCATGTCATCAATGGGGTCCATGCAATCCCCAACCAGTACCATGGGGTCTCCCCCACTTGGCTCTCCGACCATTACTCCTTCCATTGGACCATCCTCCGTCAATAGTTTGGGAGGTACTGGTGGCCATTTCCGTAAATAGACTCTTTCCATTCTTCATTAATTCATACTCATCATTTTCATTTTTGTTCCTGTGTTCACTTGTTGAATATTGTAAGCATTTACCTTCCACAAGTGAGAGTAGGATGCACGTGTGAACCTCCTCACAGTTTCTGTTATGAATGGCGCTGGCCCTGTGTTAATGAGATGCCTGTACTTCTGCCAAACATTACAATAACCTAAAGAGGATAAGTAAAATTTTGTGAATTACATAATGCATAAATTTTTGCTCTTTCTCCAAATCGGTATATTAGCAGTATCTCCTCAACAATTGTGTGGTAAAAAATGATCTGCCAGTGACAAATTGTGTCAGAAAGTGCCCCAGTAAATAGAGTAAACCATTTTTTTTTTAATTTTTCTTGTAATGACACCCCATAGTTAATATTGATTTGAGTATGTGTTTTATACCTCTCCATAGATTTGAAGATGAAACGCTGTTGGGTCAAAGGGCATTAGTATTTATCTCTGTAGGTAAATGCAGATGACCTTGGACCAAATAATATTCCTTCTTCAAACTAGGGAGGTGCATAGAATACATACTCATGAATAAACCTCTGGGACAGCAACAAAAAAAAATTAAGTTATTTTTGTCTACTGGGGCACTTTCTGACTCAATTTGTCATTGGTTTATCATTTTCTATTGCAAATCTGTTGAGGAGATATGCTTATAATCAATTTTTGAGGAGGAAAGTGCAAAAAAGGTATATATTACCTACCCTCCTTTAAGCACAATGCAATTTAATGTTTGTCGTGTTAACAATAAACATGACCTGGTTTTAACCATAATGAGGTGCATTGACAGTACCTCGCTAGCACATTTGCACGGTTTTCTCACATCTTGTACTAACCCATTGCCTCACACTGTCTCGTGAAAGCAATACCTTAAAGGTAAATAGGATATTTGTTTCACAAAAAATAATTCTAGCTTTAAAACAGATTGAAACAGCTTTGAAACAGATTGAAACGAAATCAGCTTCTCACAGATAGAAATTGAGTTATTCGTATTGTAGACGTACGAGGGTGGGCTAGGCCTCAGAGGGCGTGGTACTAGAATTAGTTTCGATGACATTTCGAGCAAGGTCAAGTGTATGCATTAGTGAAACAAGGGGTAAAGTATAGCCACCTGGTGAATACTCACACCAGGGGGTTGTGGGGAATTTGTTGCTCGAGAATAATTTGTTTACCTAAACTTTCAAACATTCAAATGAAGCATCTTCTGTTTCTCATCTTGGGCATAATCTTTTGAGGATATGAAGATATTGCCGATGTTTATCTGTGAGACTGAATGGTTTGTATGCCAGGTTGGTTTATTGTTAACACCCCCACTCCCTCCTATAACAGAATGAAGATCATTAGCCTCACTCCTCACCATGTCTCCACACCTCATGAACTCACACTGTACTGTAACCTGTTTTCTCATGTCCTCAGTGCCTAAAAACTGAATGAGGAGCTCTTGTGTTCCTTGTGGATTATGTAACTTTTGTGAACTGTCACTGTGTTATCATCTGTAGGTTTGTTAGTGGCTTGACATCAGCTCACGCAGGATATGTGCTGTGATATATGATGTTGAGAAATAGAGTGAGCATAAATTTCACTGCATACTTACATTTCATTGAGTGGAGTAATTCTGCAATTCAGCAATGACATAAACTATTCATGATACGATCAGTGTTGCTTGGTTGTAATTAGGTTGTGCAGTACCTAATAGTGTCACTGTTGGTATGTATTGATACTTCTCAGGAAGTTGCCAAATTGAAATACTTGCTTAAAGGTCTGTTAATTATGGTTTCTTCACATACTTCAATGCATAGGTCCTGTATAATCAACTTTCTACCCTTGACTTTATTATCATGTAATTACTTTTGCACAGTTTTATCATACAGCTGTGAGATCTAATTTACTGAATGAAGTTTTTATATTACATTAATTATTTGGAATTGTTTCTGTTTTTGGTTTTTTGTTTTTTTCTGTCAGGTATGAATTCACTTTCACCGATGCAATCACCCACGCCCAGCAGTATGTCTGCTTCAGATGATATCAAGCCTGTGATCCTTGCACCGTCTCCTCTCTCGATACCAGTGCATCCTCTATCAGGGAGCATGCATGGGGCAATGATGCCGGATCAGAGTCCTCCGATGACCCCAGGCAGCATCAACTTTTCCCAGGTCAGCCAGTCCTCAGCAGTCTCGCCAGGGTCCATGCCAGGGACATCGATGCAAAAGAGCATTTGTGCAGTCTGTGGTGACAGAGCTTCAGGTATTCTAATAATACAGATGGAGGTTTCTACATCCTTTCATTGCATCAGATTGAAACCAGACTTCAAAAAACTGTTTGAAAACAAAATGCCACTTCGAGAACGTGTCTTACACTTTACTCTCCAAAAGTCAAAATTTGTCAACCATTTTACATAAACTCAGCATTGTCCTAAGTTTGCCCAATGCTACAGTGAATATGTTTAGAATGGGACTGATCATCTATGTTATGTGGCTTACGTCAAAATGCTGTATTTGTAGAGACACTGCAAAAAAGTTGACATGTTCATGAATGTAAACATGAAGGGTAAGTATAGCATACATTGTCAGAGCGAGACAGTTACAAAATGCAATGACCTAAAATAGTATAGTCTTTCCATGCAAAGTTTAAACTGAATAGATTAAGCACAAGCAGCGAAGTAAAGTTACGATGATGGCCAAAGTTGTGAGGTGATGAGACAGTCATTTGATCTCTATGCTGATTAAGAGATCATATGCAAATCAGTTTATCAATTTGTATTGCCAAGCAGAATAATACTATCAGTCAATTTGCTAGTCATCAGTTTTCCTTTTGTGTGTGTGTGTGTGTATGATGCCCTACATTGTAAACACAATATCTCGAGAAGGGAAGCTTGCACAGATCTCATATGTGATATGTAGGTGAACTACATTGAGTTAAAGAACCCTATTGTTTTTGGTGGAGGTCAAACTTCATTTGCTGTCAATAGGGGTCAAATTGTGAAAACGTTGTAAACATGATATCTCAAGAAGTGAAGCTTGGAAAAACTGATTTGTGTGGTATGTAGCTGTACCACATTGGGTAGAAGAACTTTAATGTTTTTGGTTGGGTTCAAAGGTCAACAGGGGTCAGCAGGGGTCAAATTGTGAAAACACTTGTAAACACGATATCTCAAGAAGGGAAGCTTGAACAGATCTCATATTTAGTTGAAGGTGTACCAAATTAAGTAGAAGAAACTTATTGTTTTTGTTGGGGTCAAAGGTCATTTGGGGTCAGTTTGGGTCAAAATGCTAAAACACTATTAATGCAATTTCTCAAGAAGTGAAGCTTGGACAAATCTCATATTTGGTATGTAGGTTTACCAAGTGGTATGTAGGTGTATTACATTGGGTAAAAGATCGGTATTGATTTTGGTGGTGGTAAAAGGTCATTTGATGTAAACATTGATCAAATTGTGATAACCTTGTTAACACAATATCTCAAGAAGGGAAGCTTGGACAGATGTCATAAAGTATGCAGGTGTATCTAATAGAGTACAAGAATGCTATATTTTTAATGGAGGTCAAAGGTCTTTTGAGGTCAGCAACGGTCAAACTGTAAAAACCTTGTAAATAAGCTGCATCGATATACCTGGTATACATGGGCATGGCATGGACACTTACACCAACGGTATCAAAATTAACTACTAACAAGTATACCAAAAATCCAGGTATATTCGGAAAAATGGACAATACCTAGTAAAAAGGAAAGCCGTGTTAAGAAACCAATGTTGATACCCGCTTGCTCGCTCAGGTAGTCGATCATAGAGTATCTGAACTGCAAACATATTCTTTCCTTCACATAATGGCTTGTGCTTCATTGGCCAATCACATGTACACCACTGGTTGCAGTTTATACATGCTATATTCAGAAGTAATTGGAATATTCCTTGATTGGGAGTTACGGAAAACTCCAAGCCACCTGCTTCAAGTTGTGCGCCCAACAAACTGTGCACCTTGCCGGGCACACCAAAAACAAATTAGCATTTTAGAAAACAGAAAAAAAAGATGGAGGCAACGGAAGATTCAAATAAGTAACAATGTTTAATTAAAGCAAAAGCAAAGGGAGAGAATGAAGAATATTCCAAAATACCATACACCTACCCAGAAAAACAGTTGAAAGTCCGATACGACCGTACTCACCGCCAGATAAGGTACATGGGAATAACAAAAAGAGTGCATTGCATGCATATTTTCATCTTGTTACCACAAGTTGGAAAACATGCGTGTTGGTAGTAAAAAAGTGAAGTAACATTTGCCTCGTAATTTTCGGCTAAAAGAAACCTCAGTGATATAAGCGGGGAAAAAAAACTTAGCTAATCGAGGCTTTCACCTACACTACTTTATGTCAAACGCCATCCGACTGTTATTTAATGTTGCATAGCTTCGTCGCAAGTACATGCTGCACATGTAAGCATGTATATAGCATGCAGTCACACTGTGCCAACTTACAATGTACACCGCACATGCATGCTACAGCACTTAACAGAAGCAGCATGGTCGGAACGAATGCCTAACCAATGTTAATTTTAAAGACTTTCTGTTGATGCAGACTGCAATAATGTTGTTACAGTTTTACACTTCCTAAAGTTAGAGATTTCAGTCACAAAAACCATCGTTGGATCTCACAGGTTGTATTGTTGTCTATCTACACTTTGTAATCTGTACTGTAGCTACTATCACCTGTTCAGGAAAGCAGGATTGAACGTTGAAAGTATTGAAAAATACCTCAATCAGTCAAAAATGCCAAAAACATTTACATGATGTGCAAAAGACCCTTAACTAGCAATCTGCAATATTTTCGCCAACTTTTATTTGAAGGTTTCCTCCTATGAGATATTTTCGACCAGAGTGATTTGGGACTTTAACTGTAGCCTAACATATAAACGTTCATACTGAGATAGAGCCTAGCCAACACATGTATTACTAACTGTTGTGCCTTACACTTTCAATAATTTAACAGACCAGACTAAGATTTTCAAGTAAATTTTGATCCAAACTGCTTGAAAATGTGCCATATGTTGTCTAATATATTGCTCAGCTTATATTGGTTCATCATGAACAGGATGGCATATTTTACACTGAAAGTCTGTTCATTCAACTTTAAAAATGTGTGGAGAACATTTTACCATAGCAGTGTTATGACATACCATTACAATTTCATAACTCCAACTCGATGCAGTTGAGACCATCCTCAATCATATTTGCTCATAGCCACATGTTGTGTGTAAAAGAATTCTCGGGCACTCCTAAATGTTCTACTTAAAAGATCCCAATATCTTCCATGCTCACCCCCCCCCCCCTCTCCCTTTCAAGTGTGTAGAACTGATCACTTATTTGTTCAAGTTAATGGTTGCATGTTGTCACTTGGATGTGGATTCCTTACTATTTTGTTAAAAAGAAATCAAATGCATACTATTTCAAGGTTGTAACAGAGTATCAAATCTTTATTGATGACAGAGTACTGACAATGTGGATATTTTCCTGCCATTTGATAATGGTGACATGTAACAATAATCAGTATTAAAGTTCCAAGCTAAAATTTACCTGTACTTTGGTCGAGGTAAAGCCTTTTAATTTAAGCATTTTTTATCGCTGTAGCAACTTTTCTTACTCGAGAGGGCTGTGTGTGGTTAACAACTTAACATAGACATTGGGTGTACAGGGAACATGTCTCTGAGACAATGCGGTGGTTTGTGTAATCAATGATTAAGCAGTGCTTCCACAAAAATGTCCAGCATACCAGGTATTACCAGGTATGGAGCAGCCGAAGCAGCATACCTGCGTACCGAAGCAGCTTACCTGTAAACACTATATCTCAAGGAAGGAAGCTTGAACAAATCTCATATTTGGTGTATAAGTGTATCACATTGATTGCAAGATCCCTGTTGATTTTGGTGGAGGTCGCAGGTCATTTTAGGTCAGTAGGGGGTCAAATTGTAAAAATGATTGTAAGCACGATATTTCAAGAAGGAAAACATGGGCAGATCTCCCAATTAGACTGTAGGTGTACCTCATTGAGCGTACAAGAATTCCATTGTCTTTGGTAAAGGTCAAAGGTCATTTGTAGTTAAGAGGATCACATTATGAAATTTCTGTAAACATCATATCTCAAGAAGGGAAGCTTGGATATATATTACTGTATTCAGTATGTAGTTGTATCTCATTGAGCACAAGAACCAGTTTGTCTTTAATGGAGGTGAAAGGTCATCTCAAGTCAACAAGAGTCAAAGTGGGAAAGCCTTGTAGAAATGATCTCAAGAAAGGAAGCTTGTACAGATCTCATATTTCATGTAAAGCATACGTAGCTTAATGTGACACATACTAATGCTATTTTATCAGATTCAGAAAAAAAAAATTCTCGTAATATGATCATCGAAACCACAGTGCATTTCTGCTTTCTGATTATGCATTTTATTTTTTAGGTAAAGTCACAGTTACTTCCTGATATTGTTGTCAGATCGTTTTATTTTGGCAAGATCGTTTTGTTTTTATTTAGACTTGGCTTAAAAGAGGGTGAGACTCGGTTAGCTGAAAGCTTATCTTCCTGAGGCCCTCCGTACAATGTGTAAGACATAAAAGTCACAAGAGAAATATAAGGAATCAGGGAAACAACTCATAAAGTACGACATATAAATATAAACCAGTCATAAAAAAGGAAGTTTAAGTGTGAAATGAAGAAAGCTAAACAAGGGAAATACAAACAACAGCTTGAATATTCAGAAGAGTATAGTAAGAATCAGGGTTCACATGGCCTGGAAAAGTCATGAAATTTAATTTTCATTTCCCAGGTCTCGAAAAGTCGAGAAATTTTGTAAAATTACAAAGTTACAATTTCCACCCCCTGTTGCAATGGTTGCACCATCATATCACAGTACTCACGGATCAAATTCGATCTCGAAATGGTCATGGAAAAGTCATGGAAATGAACTTTGCTTGATGCGCATGAAACCTACAGAATTGTTCCTTTACCTAGACTTTATTCAGATGGTCGTATTGGTATGTTGGTTTTATTTTTTTTTTTTTTATTTTAAGGCAAACACTATGGGGTATACAGCTGTGAAGGGTGCAAAGGTTTCTTCAAGAGAACAGTCAGGAAGGACCTCACCTACACCTGTCGAGACGAGAGGAGCTGCATCGTGGACAAAAGGCAGAGGAACAGATGCCAGTATTGCCGATACCAGAAATGCATCGAGATGGGAATGAGAAGAGAAGGTAATTGACTGTTATTCAAATGAACGGGCAACACTCAACTGATTGATACATCTTGTTGGTGGTACTAAATAAGTTTCTCCACTTATCATCAGAGTTATGGGTGACCAAAACTTGATAAAATTTGCCTCATTTCCAATAAATTTAACTTCTGATTTTCATAATCATTAGATTGTTAGGGCTTCTATTAAGTATTTTCATAATTTCTACTCCATTGTCAATTATGATTGCTACCTTTTCATTAGCCTTGTTTTCAGATCTGTGAAATTGAATTGTTTTAGCCAAGGATGCCATTTTGAAGATATTACAGCAGTAAATGTGTCATCTGTCTTAGGCATGGATGGGTTGGGCTGGATGTATTTATATGTCGTTTCGCTGTATAGCTTTGTGTTCTAATTTTGGTAAAGCTGTGCAAGAGGAGCGACAGAGGAAGGACAAGCCCACCGGAGACAGTCAAGTCGAGAGCACGAGCGGAGCCAACAACGACATGCCGGTGGAGAAAATCCTAGAAGCTGAGTTAGCTGTGGAACCAAACACAGACACATATGTTGACACACCTGTAAGTTAGTAATGTGCAAAAACAAAATAGCTTGTAGTATTGCTTAACCACATTAGCTGTTTAGCCAACCAGAGATGCATATACTTACACACCTGTGACACAATCATAATAACAACTTGAGACAGCTTGTCGTGTTACTTGGCAACTAGCTGTGTAACCAACCAAAAATGCTTACATTGAAACACCTGCGACATAATCATGTGTAGTAACAAATAGACAGCTTGCAGATTTATTTAACATTAGCTGTGTAACCAACCAGAGATGCACACATTGAAACACCTGTGTCTCGATCATGTATAATAACAAATAGTCAGCTTGCAGGTTTATGCGGCATAAACTGAGTAACCAACCAGGGATGATGACATAGACACACTTGTGGCATAATCATGTGTTAAACAAACAAGAAGACAGCTTGTATGTTACTTTAATGTAAGTAAGGATAACTCACCAGTGCATAGGAGACTTGTTTGTGATCAGTCATATATTTATTCAACATGAAAACAGTTCGATAGAATGGTCAAAGTTATTAGCAAGTTACTTGTTATTTTTGCAGGTAACAAATAACATTCATACAGTTTGTTTCTTTTTCCTTTAATTGTTCAGCATGATCCAGTGACAAACATCTGTCAAGCAGCAGATAAGCAGTTGTTTACTCTGGTAGAATGGGCAAAGAGAATCCCACATTTCACAGAGCTGCCCCTGGATGACCAGGTCACATTACTCAGAGCTGGTATGTTCTGCATCTATCTCCATTGAAGCACCTGAGTGGGGATCATAAGTCATGATATATAGGAAATTAGTACATTTAGAACCAATGAGGAGGAAGGATGAGAAACTGTAATCAGTTAAGTGCTCAACTTGTAATAAATGTGATTTACTACTCCCATTTGGATCATTTTCAAGTTTCAAATTGTTGCATAAATTATGAAGGGATTTTACTAAGACTTTTGTTACAGCTCTACATAATTTACTAATACCCATAGAGGAATGAATGTGTTTTGATCCATGCTATTGTGATTCTGTAATGTCATGGCTTCCTTAAATGTCAGGGGGATGGTACTTTACATAACCAATGGCCTCATCCATAGCTGCCAAGGACCCACTAGTCTAATGTGTACCCACTAGTCTGATCAGTGTCCACCAGTCTGATCAGTATATCCGTGTTTTTGTATTACCATTTGAAAACTTCCGTCCCAAGGATTGCAACCATTTTGAAAAGTTTGCATGTCACCAGAAATTCTCACATCCACCCATATTTTGAAAATGGTGTGATGTATGAGCTGGTGCATTTATTGCAGTGCTAGCCCACACTACACTATATCCAGTGTTACTATTCTTACAACACAGTATCATACACAAAGTGAAATTAGAACCAACTTTACTACCTGTTATCAAAAACCTTTCTGCCATCCATTCCCAACTACTTTGTTAAAAAAGATAAGAGAGAAAATGAGAAAACCGTAGTGTCACTGCCTAGACTGGTCTGTTTGCCTTCTTTTCAGTTCATTCAACACACTTTAGCTGTCACCATAATGTTAGTGTGTTTGAAAATGGACCAATGCCTTAGAACCAGACCCTTCTTCACACTCGACTTAGAAAACTTGGACATACTTTCAAAATTATGCAGTGTCCTCAAGGTCACAAGGCTACTAAAGCTGCCAAAATTAGGCCCATGGAATGAGACAGGAGATGGTTGCCGTGACTTAGTAACAACTATTTCATAGTTACATTAGAAAGTCCTCATGGAAAGAATATCATAGCAATCACAAAAGTTACAATAAGGCCTAGTGTTATCAGTTTTGGGTACAAACATGTTGCAGCTGACATAAACTCACTGCACTGATGCAGAGTTTACGCAAAGCAACAACAGAGTACCATCTGCAAAACTTTGTGTCGCTTATTACTGAAAGAAAGATGTTTCCAAAATGCTGACTATCAGCCGATAGGATCATCAGAATTCATTTGGACTCCTTAGGAAAAAAACAGACAAAATACAGAGTTTCTTGGGCCGCTGCTATCAGCATATTGCGGTAGATTTCTTTGTGTAACTGTATGATTGGGAGGATTCTGTAACTGATCTTGATCATGAAGTTTGAGGAGAATAAACATAAGAACTTGTTGGCTTGATCACTCTGTAGTTGGTGGAACTCCAAAGCAATATCGGGAAAAAAGAAGTAAAATAGTCTGAATGTGGTTTGGAAGAACTTGTTATTGATAATTAACCTGTAAGAAAAGTTCCGCTGTTAGTTATAGGAATTTGCATCGTGGATGCAGGATCCTACTTTCATAAAAACGCTGATCTGCCAGTCTGTTCATTACCCACTAGTCTGACAAGTATCCACCATTTTGATCATTATCCAACAGTCTTATGTGTACCCATCAGTTGATCAACACCTAGTTACATTCAGCTATCTCATATTTTTCTTCTTTTTTCCAGGCTGGAATGAGCTACTGATCGCTGCATTTTCACACCGTTCCATAGCCGTCAATGACGGCATCCTTTTGGCCACAGGGTTACATGTTCACAGGAACAGTGCTCACAGTGCAGGGGTCGGCACAATTTTTGATCGGGTCTTGACGGAACTTGTGGCTAAAATGCGTGAAATGAAAATGGATAAGTCAGAGTTGGGCTGCTTGAGAGCTATAGTG
This sequence comes from Stichopus chloronotus, assembly GCA_021234535.1. Classification (NCBI taxonomy): domain Eukaryota; kingdom Metazoa; phylum Echinodermata; class Holothuroidea; order Aspidochirotida; family Stichopodidae; genus Stichopus; species Stichopus chloronotus. Next base: position 18,229,300 of record CM037840.1, on the reverse strand, counting down.
CTTTTTAATCCTGGTGAGTTGTTGTTTCAAGGGAGTATTTGATTGTTGCTCTCATTCATGATGGTGATATGCAAACAAAGTTTACTGTTGCTTAGGCCCTCGTTGTAAGTCCAATTGTGGATATGTAGGCTTCAACTACTAAGTTAGCTTTTTCATTTTTTGCAGTTGGCGTGAACAATCACACTTCCCACATTGATGTACTTCTTGTAGGTTATTGTTTTTTTTTTTTAATTTGAATTCAAGGTGCACGTGTGGACTTGACTTTTGTGTTTGGTATTTGAATGCTGCATTTCCTGTTTGCCACTTCTGTGCTGCACATCCTTACATAAAAACATCAACACTGTTTAATGTTTTAATTATCAGAAGAAATTTTGAATTTGCCAAAATATTGGCAACCTGTCATAAAGAAGAGGGAAGAGGGGGGGGGGTCAGAAAAGATGGAGAGGAACTAGTAGTAACTCTTCTTTGAAATGGATCTTCAGTATACCACTAATGGGAACCCCATTTTCCATTTTGAAAAGTTGTTCCTCTCTGGTGAGCACTCTTACAGTCTACAAAGAGTCTTCAGACTTTCAAAACTGGGTTTTGGTAGAGTTGAAAGGTCATTCAAGACCACTAGTGCTCTCTGTGGGTTTGGCAGAGTACAGAGGAACATATGGGACATTCATGTGTTATCACCGTGTTATATTTTGGTAACCCCTCAGACTCAAGTCTTTCAGTCAGATCATGGCACTTTTAGTTTGTTGCCATCTCCTCACCAGTTGTCCGTCACTCACCCTGAATCCGTCCTTAAAATTTTCGAGAGGAGTAGTGTAATTGATGACAATCTTGACCTAAATAGAACACCACCGAAAAGACTTTGAACAGATTCTACTCTGCTCAAAGCAGTGGTCATCTTTGACGTAGGTACACCTCATAAAAAACACACAACAGCTCCTTTAATCCCTCACCATGTGATAATTCACAGGCAAACTTAATCTCACTGTTAATAATGTGGTTGTCTTTCTTCAGATGCAAAGAATCTGACATCAGTTCAAAAAGTGGAAGAGCTGAGAGAGAAAGTTTACGCATCTTTGGAAGAGTATTGCCGCACACAGTACCCCGAGGAACACGGGAGGTTTGCCAAGCTTCTGTTACGATTACCGGCCCTCCGTTCCATCGGTCTCAAGTGCCTGGAACACCTGTTTTTCTTCAAGCTTATCGGAGATACACCCATCGATACCTTCCTCATGGAGATGTTGGAGGCACCGAGTAATAGCTGAATCAGCAGGAAACACGCAAAAAAACAACCAACGATACAAACAAAGGTTCCTGAAATCGTACCACCTAGCCAGCTAAGAGAGAGAACAGGATGAAATGGAAGAGACGATCATAATCAATAAAATTTGATAAAAACAAAAGATATTTGTGTTGTCACTTGTTATGTCAGATACGTGCCGTAGTCATGTGCGACCAAGTCGGATAATTAAAAAGGATAATCTAGCCCCAGTGTGGTCTGGGCATTGTCACATCCCCCCCAAATTACTACGTTTTATTTTCAAGAAAAACTGAAGGGGGGATGTTAGCGTGAACTGTATATAATTGTGAAGAGGACTACCTCTGGACATATGGTATGATTTATTTGTTATTCTTATCTAAATGGCAGCAGATCTGGCGGACAGATGAGGTAACCTGGTAACCAGCCTCCCTCTCTCTGAGCCTAGCTGTGTCAAGTCTGAACAGTCGCTGTGGATGGTGATAAATGGCCAACTCGTGTATGAACAGCTAGATTTTATGTTGGAAGTATTGGGCTTTAATGGAAAACTGAAAGATGCCAAAAAATGATTAAAAAAAAATTACATTAATGCTCAAAATAGTTCCAGCAGATTTGCGGTCATCGATTTGCCTTGATGCAAGGAAGGGATCCAATCGATGTGGGCACATAAGGAGTGATTTGTATAAACAGTTTGATATAACCTCACCACAGATGAGTGGTCAATCGTTTAAACCGTTTCAAAGTCACAGCATATTTGTAATGAGCTGTCTTAATGACTTCCTGTTAGCTCACATTAATTCACCCATCACAGAGTAAAGAAGGTTTTGTTTTCCTGTTTTTTCTTTTTAATGTTGTACCATTTATTCCTGTGCAATCTTCACCAAAATTTGAATAAATCTCATGTAATTCACATTTTAACTGCCTCATAATAGCCCAGAATCGATCAATTCTATTGAGTCGTAAATTCCTCAGCCTGGAATTTTTATGATATCAAAGTCTCATTTTTCAAGGGTGTAACTGTTGTTGAAACATAATGTGTACATGAATTCAGTTTGAGGCCCCCCCCCAAAAGAAAATGGGGGGAAAATATATGAAGATGACACTTGTATACAACTTTGGACATAAACACTAAAGTAGACACCTTTTAACCACTCTTTCTTGTTTTTCTTTGTATTGGAGGAAATCAGGTTCGGCCTATGAAACTGTTCATCTTGATTTTAAAACAGTCTGTTTCCTCGAAGTTTTCATATGTAAATCTTTTGATAACAAACTTGAGGATTATTATGCTGAATCAACATTTTCATTTTACAGTGTTTTACAGAGTGGTTCTTATTGATTATCATGTTTGTACAAATCATGATGAAAAAAAAATTAAAATATTTTGTGGTGGCTAAAATTTGTGATAACACACTACTTATCCATGCATTTCTACTAAAGTTTCACAGATCATGTCCTGATTACCAACTGGGAGTATTTAGGATTTGACTCTTTTTTCTTTTTTTTCTTTTTTGATATTATTATTAGACTGTATGTTGCTATTACAAAGGATATAGCTACTATATAATTATTTTTTGTGGTCAGCATTGTATGCTTTTATAAGAAGTTATTCATCCAACTTAGATCATTATTATTTTCAAGTCAGCATGTATGCTCTCGCTATAAGGAGTCGTTCATCCGAGAAGTCATTCTTGTAACACTATGATAACAGTAAATGATAGTAGATATATTAGTATCATAATCTCGATGAACATGAATAATGTGACCGTGGTAATAATGTTCCAGTCCTCGTACATCAGATTCAGTTGTGGAAAAGTATTGCAACTGGTTTGCTTTTGGTGTATGTAGGTAACAGGTATGGATTAAACACATGCAGCTGATGAGGTGGTATGCATCCTGGTGGCTAGCTGAATCACAGATAGCATGCACGCCGCTGAGAGAGAGAGAGAGGGGGGAGACAATTTCCTTTACAGGTTTTGGTCTGACATTTTGAAGGAACTTGTATCCCAACATGGGTAGGCTGCAACATGACCCTTCAATAATTGGTTGAAATTGGTGTGCAGGTTTTCAGATGTTCACACTAATTGAGTTTTGTGTGTGTTGACATAGCTACCTTTTTAACTTGTTTTTACTTTCAACCCCATGTGAGCCCAAAAGTGGTAAAGCTCTTTTACCACAGGCACAGTAAAATTGATGATTTTTTTACACTACTTCAGATAAACATGCTTATAGAATTCAGGGTGGATGATGTTTGTCAAGGCTTACATGGATTGCAGTGTTAGATAATCCAGGTGGAATTATGTTAAAGAGGTACCTCCCCCCACTCTGTTTTGACAGCTGTGCTGTATAAGTGAGATCCACAAACCATTTTCCTTTTTTTTTGAATGCCATAATAGACTTTGTGTTTGCAATTCATGTTAATGATATAAGCATGTTTACAACTCTTAATGAGCCACAAATGTGAGCAGTATGTTGTAAGAGTGGGTTGTCGGTGAGTTATGTTATGGGTGGGTTAATGATTAAATACTACTTTTCTTTGTACCTTCATGTGATCAAATCACAAATTATACATTCTTCTCTCCATCTGTTACTATTTTCTCTGATACCGATGTTTTCTTGATATCATTTCTAAACATTTTGATAGGTGTTCTCTTTTCACCTGTACCTCTCCCTCTTCCCCATGAAAGGTTAGTTTGTTACCTCCATTTCACCATTCAATATGAAAATTCTATTTTTAATGATGTAGATAAGAATTTTATTTCCAACTTCTGCACTTTAGTCATCAAGTGTTTCGTGATATTTGGCAAGTCACTTCATTTATAACCACACCATAAAATAATGATAATGAGGGGAGAAAAAAAATGAATTGGTTAGGACACAGATGTTTGACCGCAAGCATCTTTGCGGATCAAGCACTTGAGTAATTTCTCCTTAGAAGGGGTACTTGTGTTCAGTTGATGTTTTGACTTCCATGTGGAGTTATTCTGTGTACCTATGCTGTATATACCTAAACATGCTGTACCATTTAAAGCTCGTAGTGGAAAACATTGGGATAAATAAATGTATGCTATCTTACAAGTCACTATGCTGTAGGTCTTCATTGTGTCAGCTTGCTGTTATCAGAGTTCCAATATGGTGTTGAGATGGATTACAGTCAGTGGTGTGCAGATTGTGTGATGGGTGGGGGGTGTGTGGATGGGTGGGGGTGTGTGGTTGGGTGGGGGATTGGGGTATATTTCTCCCAAGTGACATGATGGACGGTTTGTCCCGCCCATTTGGAAAATTGTTAAAATCAAAAGAAAAAAGTGAGAGACTGAATGGTGCAAGCCATGCTTGGCCATATTTTTACAACTAGCCATGTAGGTGAGTGGGCCATGCTCTCACCCCCCCCCCCCCCCCCTGCACTTTGTGCAGGCCATTTTCTTGCAGTGACTCTTGTACTGTACTGTATTTGTCAAGATAAACTTACCTGTTAGTAACCAGAATACTTGTGTGTGGGTTTCCATGGTGTAACAGTTTCCTTTTAATGAAATGTGTAACAATGCTTGTCACAGTAACCAAAGCAAAAAGCATTTGGGTTCCTGCCGACCATCACAACAATGGCTTTACAAATACCAAATATGAAGACTGCCACGTTTCTTTCTTAACTTCACTCAAAATTTGCCATATATTGTCACCAATGACCTTGCCCTCCACTGCAAAGTAGTAGACTGTTTTTACTTAAACGGAATAAGCAATCACCCCAACTCTCTTCTGAAACAGCTAAATTATACAAATCGCAGCTTTTATTCCCCTTACAAGTATCTTTCAGGGTGTTACAAACTATGGTGTATTCAAAGTAAACAATGTTCATGAACTTAGCAATCCAATAACAATAAAAATAAATATTGTCACTTGATGCAAAAGAGCCATCCATGAATTAGGATAGGGGAGTATACTAATACAAACTGGGATGACTGCATTTTCCCTTTAATGCAATACATCTGTGTGCCATATCTGAAGTCCACAAATGTCAATGTCAGAAGTATTTTAAACAATGCAGGCTTGAAGTGGTGAGCAGAATAGGCTGATTAATGTGAGGCTACTTTCTAATAACTAATTTAGCTAGGGTAAGTTTCAAAATAAAAACCACAATGTCATAGTTCTTGTTGCAGCAAGCGTATTCAAAGTCAATTATATTCACTTTCATCCAGAGCTGTGATGGATGTCTTAACCTTTTTTCTTATTATTTTATGATTACTTTAATATTTCATACCAGCAGCATCACACCAATTCCAACCAGCCTCTTGATAAAATTAATGAAAACTTCAAATATCAGTTTGGGAGTAAGTAGAAGGCGGCACCAGATAAACTGATCATATCATGCAAACGATTATACACAAACCTTGGCAAAATCATTGTAGGGCGCAGCTAGTCCCAACAAGTCTACATGTCACCAAATAATGCAATAACAAACTCATTAAAGAATAGTGTTATCTTGTGTAAAACTGCTTCAGCTTTTCTATGAGACAAATCTACTTTGGAGAAATATAGGATGATACCAATACATAATAATGACAGCTACATCACTACATGATAGTGGCTGCTACACCACTATCTGGTAATGACTGCTACACCACTGTCTAGTGATCACAGCTGCACCACTACGTGGTAATGACTGCTACACCACTACATGAAAATGACTGCTCCATCACTATATTGTAGTGTCTACTGCAGCTTTGCAACTCACTAAATTTACCACTCATAGCCAGGACTGTCTTGTTAATTATTGGCAAGTCATTACTTGCAAAATACCCCCAGAGGTTGCTTGCTGCATGAAATCACTTAATATCCAACAGCTCTGTGTAGGGTCAAGATTCCATTGCAAAATAAGTCATGTTTGCACTGGGTCCAAAAGTCAGACCTGGATACCTGCAGTCTAAATTCTATAACCAGTTACCTAAAAACATCCCTTTGGCAATGAGTTTGTTGTGTCGTAACAGTCAGGTATGTACTGGCATGGCAATGAAAAGGAGTTCTTTATCAATAAAAACACTTTTTTGAGTTTGCTTATGATCACAAGTAGAATGTACAGTTGTGAAACTTTGGATCCACGTGGCACTCTTAAAACCAGGTTCTGGCATCTTCGGTCAGGTACCCAGTTCAACATAATTAGTTGCTTGAGAAGTTTACAAAAATAGAATGATGAGTCCAACAGCTGATCATAAACCTGAGAATGTTTTGAGATGGGAAAAAAATCTGCTGCAGTCCCAGCCCCCATAAGAAGCACCCATCCCCCACAAGAATCACCCAGTCCCTATAAGAAGCATCTAGCCCCCACAAGGGAGTGCAAACATCACTGAGGCACATTTCCTGCATATGTAGAAACATCAAAATAGATACTGAAATGTGTAGAACAAGGTTCCGGTACATCTGATGTGAGTAGATGCTTTTTTATAGAAGTAAACATGAGCAGAAGCAGATGGTTTTTGCTACCTCTCATATGATCCTTGGTCTATCCCCCAAAATAATAAAACTGCTAAATGTTCTGTAAACCTCATGGATCCTTCACAAAAAATAAAAATCTTAATATTTTCCAGAGACCGTTGTAGTTTATGCATGACTGCATATCTAGTGAGTTATTTCTTCATTCTTAACAAACAGACACACACAAAAAAAGAAACCAACATTGATTCTGCAGGAATACCAAACATGTGTCAATTACTCATGACTTTATTTTGCATCACAAAATATTGCTCAATGTTTGAAAAAGACTGGAAAACATTTAATTTGTTTATGCAAGAGCACATCCTCATAGAGGGAAAAAGAGAAACTCTCTACAACATTCCAAGGAATTCTAATGAATGTCCCTGCAAAGGATGGCAGATGCGGATTCAGGATTTTGACAAAGTGAGGGGGGTGCACAGACCATTGACCAAAGACAAAGGAGCAAGCACCGAAGACACAAAGCCACGGTGGGGGATTTAGGGGTCCACTCCAAGAAAATTCAAACTCTGATTTCCCAGCATCTGGGAAGCACATTATCCACATCTATTTGCTCATTTTGGTAAAAAAAAAAATTGTTGGTCATAAAAAAGTTGGGGGCATGGCAAGTGTCCCTTCACCTGGATTCTTACTTGGACTGACTACAGAGTCTTGTAATGTTGCAAATTCAGTAATCATGCATGCCAAACAGTTGAAGCAATGTGCTAACAATTTTGAAAAGGTTTCATGTGACACTTGAAGCAACGAAAGACTCACAAAACCCACAGTTATACTGTAAGCTGTTGGCTTGATGCATGTCTATGCTCTAAGAGAACAAACTAAATAGGATTTCAACAACCCTTTACCTCAAATTCCCTGGTACATCATAAACATACTTCTCACTAAAAAATTACTGTATTGTTCTATTCACTGGTAGTTTTATACTTTACTAGATTTGGTCCAATGGGTTTTCAGCATCGTCTTTGAAAACAATGTGAAGATTCAATACTCTATAAACTATAAACTGAAATCTAAAAGACAGTGAAACAATTCATCTTGATCATGAAACACTAATAACATAATACTAATAATTATATTAAGTATCAAACTCCAATTCAGACATTTTCTGAAATAATCTACTACATAGAATTAGTTGATTGCTTTAAGATAATTTTGAGTAAAATTGTCTTTTGACATTCCAGTCACGATAGCATCTCCCTGTGGGGTTATCTGGCAACACAATTTAGCATTAAAACTATAGAAAGATTTAATCAGATTTTAATGTAAACAATGGGGTGAATGAATGAAAAGTATGTCAGTATTCCACATTTCCCTATGAACAAGTTGCAATTAGCCGATAAAAAAGGGACAAGTAACAAGGTTGCAAATGCCCATAATTTTGCAGATAAAATCTTGTTGGTACATGGACTTCCACCCTGCATCAAAGGTGTCGAAGGCGTCAAACGCATCAAAGGCTGTTCGCCAGTTCAACCCTGCAAGGGAAAAAAGAATAAAATTAAATATATCTTTTGACTGGTTTTGAATGCTTGACTGTATTGCATTCATAGCTTTGCAATATATAGCCCTTGAATTTTCGGTGTGGTCCTGCTGAATGTTTCGTCAACTCGGGCCAATATCAGAATTACAGTGCCATTTTAGGTTGCAATGTCACAAAGTCCTCTGCAAGTAACAATGTATTGCACCCCTTTAAGCCTGAATTTCAAGGTAATTAGCAAAAACTATTATTTAATTTGCCTGGAAAGTTACCCAAGGTCAATGTCACACTGATTACTACTGTAAACAGAAACCACTGGCAGCATCTGTCACATCAACATGTCCCCCCCTACTGACCACACTCTGAGCTCCAAGCTATCATGCATTGGGACCATTCAGCCTCTGGTTACCACACCCTACAATGAGTCCATGCAGCCCCAGTCACCTGATGCCGAGATCACTCAACCCCACCTGTTTACCCCCTCCGCAGTCCCCACCCTACATTCACTGTCACAATGGGACATATTACCTGTTCACTATCTCAGTCAACAATGCCCTTGTTAAATTTTCACCAAGATGGGACATACAGTACAAACTAGAAAGCCAAAAGGCTTAGTGATTCCTTGCCTCATGATATATATTGTAACAAACATGAATCACCCACACGACAAGCATGAGATCCCACACAGTTATCCTACTATAGATACCATCTTAGTAAGGTCAAAACCTTTTGAAATCTCGTGACTCAAAATGACCTTTCACCTCCACTAACAACAATAGGGATCACCTACCCTATATGGCCATCAACATGCTAAATATGAACAATTCACAATTTAAGTATAACATCCCTCACATTTATCACCCTTAAAATATCATGTATACAAGGTTTTGACCTTTTGTCACCCCAAATAACATTTGACCTACACAAACATGAGAAAACTCCCAAACGGATAAGATGCTGCAGGGGAACAAATTATATTTTGTCGTGTCTAATAACTTGATAAAAAGGTAAACATGTTTATTTAATCAAAATTATAGCACTTTATTTTGTCGAGTTACAGCTATTGGTGGCAGCTCTTCCGTATTTGATTTTTTGGCGTGATGCCCTTCCCAATGGCTATGAGGTCCTTGAAAATTAGCAAAAACGGATAACCCTATTAAACCAGAATCTAGCATGACTTGCAATTTTGCCTTTAGTCTACTTAAAGACACAACACACAGTACAAGTTTCCCTGGTTTGATACACAGTAGTCATTTGTTCAAAGCTTACCTGAACTACTGTAAAGTGAAATAGGCCGTTTAGAATACACCAACATGGCGTACAAAGAAATTCGCTTCAACCATTGTTAAACCATTCAATCTCATCAATAAATATCTGTCCAAGCTTCATCTCCTCAAAACATTATGCATGTGATAAGTAACGGATGCATCATTTGAATTTTAAAAAGTTTGGGTGAACAAATTATTGTTGAGCAACAAATAACTAAATTTCTGATCTGTGAGAATCTTATTCCTTGAAAATAAGGCTACTGTAATTCATTATTTTGAATAATCTATCATTCTATGTCCACAAATAATGGTTTTAAAAATATGGTTGTTTTCTGTAAAACAAACGCCCTGTTTCCCTTTAAGGGCTAAACAGAGACACTGTTTATAAAGTAAATGATTAAGTCCATTAAGCACCTGGCTCAACAGACTGTATGATTTATTCTGGACATTGTGGTTTCTACTGGCAGTCAACTGTGATAAATTATGTCAGATAACAGAGACCAATTTGAACAGAGGTGGGTCAGTTACAATTTGATTCATTCAATTAAGCAATCACAGTTCATGCACGCTCAAGGGTATTTGATCCAAATGATCAGTAATTTAGTTCTTTTTATAAAGCTAATAACCCGTGGTATATTTAATCAATTCCAATTTACAATTCATGCATGCTCACATGTCCTTATGAGGACAGTGGCAGGTTTGCCAAATAATAATCTTTGATACCAAATTTAATGTTGTCTTCATCTTTTCTTTATGGTTATCAAAGAGACTATGTTGCTATGTCTACTCGATATGGGCAAACCACACGCTAACTATGAGATCTCTCACATTTATTGCTCTGGAGATATCGTGTTTACCAGCAATTTTGCAAGGTATTTACCTTCTGACCTCTGATGACCCTTGCACTCAGTAAGATACACCTACACACTTCGTATGACATCTGCTCAAGCTTCTCTTCTTGAGATATCGTGTTTACATGGTTTTCACAATTTGACCCCTGTTGACCCCAAATGACCTTTGACCTCCACTGAAAACAATAGGGTTCCTCTACTCAACATGGTACAACTACCTACTAGACATGAGATTTCTACAAGCTTCCTTTCTTGAAATATCATGTTTACAAGGTTTTCACAATCTGACCCATGTTGACCCCAAATGACCTTTGACCTCCACCAAAAACGGTAGGGATCATCTACTCAATAAGGGCAACCTTCATGCCAAGTATGAGATCACTCAGAGTTACGATTCTGGAGATATCGTGTTTACAAGCAATTTTCAAGGTATTTACCTTTTGACCTCTAGTGACCCCAGATGACCTTTCACCTCCACCAAAAACACTAGGGATCACCTACTCAATAAGGGCAATCTACATGCCAAGTATGAGATCACTCAGAGTTACGCTTCTTGAGATATCGTGTTTACAAGCAGGCGTCACACACGCACATACATACATACATACACACACACACACACGACATCACCATCGCATAGATTCCTCTGCCTTCGGCAAGGAATCAAAAATAGTAGAAATGTCACAATTTTCTCAAGAACACTTTAAATCTGGACTGAGGTGATGCAACAGATGAATTCTCCACATTAGGAATAGTGACAGCAAGGAGGGAGACACATGATTGAAGATTAGATCTAAAGAAATGACTCTATCGTTTTGTGAATGTTGTTGTCCATTTTCTCTTTCATTCTATAAATCAGAATTGATTTCTGTTTTCTAAAAGAAATTCTGCAGAAGTAAATGATCAATATTCATTCAAAGAATAAAGAAAATTACCACAGATTTGGATATTTGTAATTTTTTACATTTTTTTTTTGTCTCCTCAAGTTTTCATGTTTTCCGTGTTGTGGTATGATTTCTGTGAGATTTTTCATTTTTGGAAAATGGTGAACTTTTGTCCTTGAACAGACCTCTCTGTGAAAAGTTCTTCAGGGAACAAAAAAGACTGATAAACGAAGACCAGGCTAGTATTGAGAAGAGTTTTGACAGAGCTGTTGCTTTTCTCACCAGAGAGATAAACACAGAGCAGAATAGATCAAATCTTTTAGAAGGAAAAATCAAAAGCCCATGCAGAGAAGATGCAGAAAATAAGATAAACACCCAGGAAAAATGATCAAGATAAACCAAAATTCACCTCTAAACTTCATCGGGGTTGAAAAAATGTTGATATCAGCGTATGGATTTTAAAATAACGATAATTACAGGGATATGGATTTCACCACCATAGCCGGTACAAATGCAGAAATGCAGAAGATTGCTGTGCATGGTACATTTCTATGTGCAAGTTCTTGTCAAGTGACTGTCTCTCATGAAGAGAGATAAGGTAAAAGTGACCCGATTGAAAGCAGTCTTATGCTACTGACCAACTCTTACGAGAACTTTTGATAACACCAAAAAAATAGTCGCTGCATCAACGTGGGCAGTGTATGATGAACTTGTAAAGCAGTGTTCAGTACAAATATCCGAGTGTACTATATATAGTGTTTACTATATATCGATGTTATCTATATATATCGGTGTGAACAAAAATCAGTCTTGATATATAGGTATGGAGTACAATGATGGATATATGGATAGTCTGACAATGATAATATAGGTATGGAGCAAAATTATGGCTATATGGATAGTCTGATGTATCTATAGATATGGAGTGCAATGCCAGATGTATGGAGAGTTTGATATATTGATAGTATAGGTATGGAGTGCAATGACGGATATATGTATAATTTGATGTATGGACCTTATTGGTTTCACAGAGTTCTGCAGACAACTAAGAACTTTTATGTAGTGAAAGGCATGATGGGAAAGGTAAGCGTTCTTGATGCAAACATGAACAGTGCTCATTTTGATTTCAAAGGAAACCCAACATGCCAGGATAGTGCATATCTTCTTCACATCACATTCACTTTTTGTCTTCACATTACCAGTTATTAAATGAAAATTGTTACAGTTTCCGTTTTTTTTTTCTCAACATAACATATGTGGAGCCAAAGATGGTAAGGAACGTCAAAAAACATTTTCGTATTTTCAGAAATACAATTGTAATATCATACTACAAGAGGCACTCTCCACTGTCACCGCCCACAAAATTTGGTCAAGAAAGAAAGGAAGTAAACTTTAATTCTCACGAGGTAGAAATATGAGTAAAGGTGTGGCAAATACTAACCAACTCATTGACCTCTCTCTTTGTTCGGGATGTCACTGCATTAATATTATTTATTGGCATTAATAGCACAGATCTAGAGAAGGTGAATATACAGACAAAACCAGGACACAGACGAACATTTCTCCAAATTTCATAGTCAAAATTCAGGCATGTGGTTCAGGAGTTTCCAACTTTGTTTCAAATATGGACACCTCACATGAGAGTAAATACACTCACTCTCTATTTTTGATACCACTAAGTGAAGTCTCATGATCAAATCGGCATCCCTGCTGAATTTTTGGAAAAAAAGTTTTGGAATAGCATCAAATAGCATCAGCACTTTGAAAGGTAAATGGGTTAAATGTTGGCTGGGCAGTTTTTCCAGTCTCTTGTTGGGAAATTCTGTGAGAAAATATTCAGTCGGATTCTCACTTGAATGTAACTTCTCTAAATCAAAATATCACAACATTGAATTAGTTTATCAATGTTGTTTGCAGTACTTGGTCAGATTTTAATTTTCATTCCACAAACAATGATACATGTTCTTATCAATGGGATCTAATTGATTCCTGTTGTACAATTGATGATGACATCATCAGCAGCATCTATTTAAGGTTCTTCCTTTACTGTGGTACTCCCATCTTCCCAACTCTTTGGAGAGAGTCACCAAATAAGTAAATAGATACACTTATACCTGTTAGAAATATGTAACTTCAACCTTAGTTCTATTATTCAGCCATGATTCCATACATGTCAGTGGTAATCAGTTCCACTCTTCAGTCCTTCATTTTGGCTATGGTGGACTGGTTCTGTTAGTGATAATCAAATCCACCCCAGTGTCCTTTATTTGGCTATGGTCCCCTATCTGTCAATAATATTCCAATCCATCCCTTATGCCTCTATTTGGCTATGGTCCCTTACCTGTCAGTAATAATTAAGTCCACCCCAAGGTCCTTCAGCTTATTGATGTACACCACCTCATTGTTTTCTTCTCCCCATACACACAAGATCCTGCCGTTGTCGTGGAGAGTCGATATCAACGAAGGTTCTGCTACGTAATCGTCGGAGTGACCGTTCAGTCCCTAAAAATCAACCCAGAACACAATGACTAAAAATATCAGTGAATGCAATCATCACGACAAATTACATTGTTATGATCTAATGAACATTGAATAAATATTTCAGAAATATAGTCCACTGACAATTAAAGAGGTTCTTAAATGATAGAACATATTTTTTTTTTCACTGCAGGCACTTAAAACATCCATACCAATATCTTGTTTGTAACTGAGTGAAATACTGTTTGAAAAAAAAAAGAAGCTATGGTCAAGAAAGACTTCCATGTGTCTCAAGGTAACAAAAGGTCACCTAATACTGGCAAATTGACTTCAATTCTTTGCTGTTATTTGAAATGGAAGTTCTTCTTTAACTTTTTTAACACCAGCAAAATAATTAGACCAGATTCAATGTAGATAGCCTGAAAATGTTGTGGGCATTGAGGATAAATCTCTCAAAGCAGCACATGGATTTGATATCAATAACATTTTAAGTAATTTGAAGAATACAAATACAAGACAATGTTTATAATGAAAATTATTAGTCAACTTTACACATCCAATAGTTACAGAGACTGGGAAAAGCTTTGAATTTTTGACAGATGGTTTGTATTGGCTGTGTGCATGTGAATTCGTAGTAATGTGAAAAGTGTCTGGTCACAAACTTTCAAAAACCAAATGCAATTGTTCATTATTTACTCATCAGTATTCACTTGCATGTGACACAAGGGGGATCCTCTTAGCTTGACCATTTGTCAAAAATGTTTGTAAAATGTTGGTCAATTACATGACACAGCTCAATGTGCCCCTTTAAACTATTGTAGTGTTTCTTTAAAGACAGTCAAGTTTATGCGAAATAAAAAATGATATCGATGTAGTTGTGTCATTGTGAGATCACAGATTACCCATGATGCATTGTACCTCTGGAAAATATATATTTTTTTCTTAATCCATAAACTTGAGAACAGAACATGCTTTTAAGATTAGGTCTTCACCAATAAAGAGGGAAAATTTCCCTTTTTCCTATAAAATTTCAATCTCAGAGGTCAATGTCTTTAATAACTCGATCTGTTGGAGGAACAAAAAGTCAACATCCCAGATCAGTTAATGCTTTCTCTATGACAGTATCTGCATCAGTTTATTTGTTTAATACTTAAAACAAGTTAAACAATTGCTATTTAGGTTTGGCTTCAATTACAACATCATTGAGTGATGAACATACCTGAAGGTTTTCTGCTAATGAAAGGTATACAGCAATCTCTGCACTGCTACATCTTAGTCCTCTGTAACTGGCATATTTCTCAGTCTGGCCGAAGTTAGCTAAGAGTACTGGATAACGACCCTGCTTCTGCCTCAACCTTGAAAATGAAAAGATGAAATTATGGAGCGTGCAACGATGCTGGCAGTCTGACAATTCTTATCACTCATTCACAAGAAATGGCTAATCTTCAGTGAAGTTTGTAACTTTCAAATCGGAAGGAATTTCACTCAATTGATGGATATAAACTTTAAAGATATGGTATCATAATAAGAGATATGCTTTCGCGATATTCAAACATCATTTTTATGACATGCACTTTTTCAATTTTTTCAAACTTGGAAATACAATGGATTTCAGGCGTACTTTGTGTGAGACTTAGTTTTTGGCAGACTGATGCCGACTTGTCGTGTTTTTCCAGAAATCTGAAAAGTGACCTCAGGAGCAGATAACAAACCAGCTGTTCAATATCGCACTTCACACTGCAGAGAACAGCATGCAGTTCTATGCTACATTGGCTACACAACTTATGTGTATAGCCACTGTACTTGTACTATAACGAGTAATGCCAGTTGTGTACTCAGCTGATGCCAAGAAGCGTAAGTTATTAAATTATTGCCTACTTCACCTGAATACACAGTCTTTCTTGAAAAATGACCAAAGTGTGGTGTTGTTTTTTACTGTAGCAATATGACCATGGCAGATAGTATTCTCGATCTAATTCCCAAGGAAAAAAAGACAAACTCTTTAATGACTGGAAATGTTGGTGTATGTTGGCGAGCATCTTCGGAAACTGTCGTCTGCTCAAACTCAGAACAATATTCAAAGGTGACTGTCACAAAGTTCCACTGTAAGCAGACCTTTTCAGATTAAGCCGATTGTAAGTCACAAAAAAACAACCATGAATTTATTGAATTGTTAAATTGTGACAAAATTGTGTGCTATTGGAACAAAATTTTGCTATGATATATTGGTTGTGAATAGCTGTACGGCAGGCCTAGCCTAACGTTAGGTCAACGAAAACAATGTGTGCAGTTGTGCTCAGTGAGACATGAAAAGCACCATGAAAAATGTCCTACATTAACTAAAACACATATACTTACACTAGGCTAGAGGAATATAGAGCGGAGAAGTGAATGGTGTTGGTATTGTGACAGAACAGCAATTAACAGCAACAGAGAATGGTGTTGGTAATGTACCAATACCAACATGAAGGAGCAGGGAATGGTAATGGTAATTTAGCGAAACACAAAGAGAGCAGGGGATGGTGTTAGTAATGTAGTAGAACAGACAAGAACAGAGCAAGGAAAGATGTTGGTAATGTAACAAAACAAACATGAACAGAGCAGGGAATGGTGTTGGTTATGTAACAAAAACATGAACAGAGCAGGGAATGGTGTTGGTAATGTAACAAAACAAACATGAACAGAGCAGGGAATGTGTTGTTAATGTAGCAATACAAACATGAAGGAGCAGGGAATGGTAATGGTCATTTAGCATAACACAAACAGAGCAGGGAATGGTGTTGGTTATGTAACAAAACAAACATGAACAAAGCAGGGAATGGTGTTGGTTATGTAAAAAAACATGAACAGAGCAGGGAATGGTGTTGGTTATGTAACAAAACAAACATGAACAGAGCAGGGAATGGTGTTGGTTATGTAACAAAACATGAACAGAACAGGGGATGGTGTTGGTAATGTAACAAAACAAACATGAAAAGAGCAGGGAATGATGTTGATAATGTAGAAAAACAGACACAATGAAATTCAAAATATCAGCTTCTTTAGTTTCACTTACATGAGGGCACCACTAGAAAATTGTTGTAAATAAATAACACTGTCAACCTCACGAAGTGCAAACAAGATTAAAATTTTTGTATCTCAACACTGTTTGATAAAGAAAATGAGGCTTATCTTGAAACATGACTCAGTAGAGTGAGCAGCTTTGCTGTATAAACCACTCACATTATGCAGACATCTGGATCGAAAGAAGAGAATATTATACTTCTGTTGCCCGCATGTCGGAACACGACGTCCAATAGAGAATCAACTAACACATTTCGGTCGCCACCGTCAGACTCCTTTTTCCCACCCTGTAAGATGAAGCAAAGATTACGTAATGATTATTCAGTATTTAGGGTGGTATCAAATACAACAGGGTGGTATAAAGTACAGCAGAACTTAGGAAGTATTGTTATGGGGGTACTTTGCACATGCTGCCAAAATTCGGTGAAAATCATGGCTGGTAGACAAACATTGTGAAGCAGCAAATCAGCACATACCATCAGATCGGAGCATTGATAACAGTAGCATAGACAAGATAGTAGGTTAGACTAGACAGTACATTAACTCACGCTACATTTAAGTCACACTTGCTACAGCAGAGTTACAGGTCTACAATACCTATGGCTAATGGTAATTATAGGGTGGATAAGTACTGGAAGAGGTGTATGACCCTGTATCATAGCCATACAGCAAATGTGACTCTAGAGTTACTATTGTCTCACCACATCAGTCATTGGATACTTGACTTCGATATGGAAAGCGAGCTCTTCATTCACACTCTCCAATGCCTGGAAAATAAAAAAAGGCAAACTGTTAGTCCTTCAATTTACACTCACTAAATCACACTACACAACAGGTTCAGATAATGCTATCCCTGATTTTAAAGACATGTAAGTGAAAGATTATGCACTTTGACACACTTTAATCATAAATATGCTACCAACATGAGAAACTAAGATTTAAGATATGTTACTTACTATGCTACAGGCAGTTAAAGCAAAACAGATGATACGCATTTGTTTCTGATCAAGGTAACTACGACATACAGTGCCTGGTATTTAGTTGTGAATAGAAGAGTACTGTACATTTGAATGACGATGCCCTTAGGAGAGACCAATGCAAAAACCTGCTATTGTGTCACATGGTAAGGGGAAGCAACCAATGAAGTGCCACGGATGATATCACATGGATGGGGGGAAGAGACCAATTGATGCAAAACATCTACCATCAATGTAGAGACCAATGCCAAGAACTGCCATTGCAAAGAAGTTTGGCAAAAGGAAGTTTTGATTGCACAAACTGTCTCTCTAACAGGATAGCAGATTTATCTTTCACTTCATATGAGATGACAAGTGTAAGTGAGTTCACTTATTGTTACTTCAGTTTCATCATTGTTCACAATATAGTTTCACAATTGTTCATTTACTTTCAATAATGTTCATAGCATTTCAGTATTGTTAATAAAGTTCCACTGTTGTTCATTAGTTTCAATATTCTTCTGTTTCAACATTCTTCTAGTGTTTGAATGTTTTTCTCCTTTCTCTGTGGTGTTGCACCTCACTGTTATCCAGCAGTGAAGTATTTCATTACAGCACCTGTTTTGCTAAATATCATGCAAAAGCAAGGAAAAGAAGAATACCTATGGCAGTCAATAAAGACAGAGACATTTATAACATGTGTAATACTCACAGTCACTACCCTAGGCAGCTTCAGACCTAATACAATATTGCAATAATACTGTAGTTTGATGTTGTAACAGAATGACTGGTTCAATTAAAATAGAGATACCCCCCAAAAAAGGAAAAACAAATATGGGAAATGATGGAGAGGATGATGATGATGATGCTGGTGACGATGACAATGATGATAATGATGATGATGAAGATGGTGATGATGACAGCAATGGTGGTGGTGGTGATGATGATGATGGTGATGATGGTGATGATGATGATGATGATAGCAATGGTGGTGGTGGTGATGATGGTGATGATGATGATAATGATGATGATCATGATGATGATAGCAATGGTGATGGTGATGATGATGATGGTGATGATGATGATGATAGCAATGGTGGTGGTGGTGGTGATGATGATGATGATGGTGATGATGATGATGATGATGATGATAGCAATGGTGGTGGTGGTGGTGATGATGATGATAATGATGATGATGATGGTGATGATGATGATAGCAATGGTGGTGGTGATGATGATGATGATAGCAATGGTGGTGGTGGTGGTGATGATGATGGTGGTGATGATTGATGACGATGATGATGATGATGATGATGGTGATGATGATGATGATGGTGGTGATGATGATAGCAATGGTGGTGGTGATGATGATGATGGTGGTGATGATGATGAAATTAGGTAATGATCGAAATGATAATGAAGAACAAAATGATGATTATATCTATTCTTCTAGGATAGCCAGTGATTTGTCCTAAATCACATAATCCAACCAAAACCCTACAACCCTCTTTACTGACAATACGAAGAGTAAAGCAATTAGTATGAATTACAAAGTTAATAATATAAATAGTGCAGAGAAAGATTCTAAAAACTGTGTTACCTCCTGGACAGTTGGCAATGGCCTACAATCGAGGTGAGACTGCTTCAATGCAACCAAAGAACACTCAAAGTCTATAGGCACAAACAAAGAAACAATGAGAGTATGCTATAAATTAGGAAGGCAGCACTATACATTCCATGAATCTTATGGTTTACATCCAACATTAATGTGTGTTGTTAACGTTCTATTTCTGACCATGCGTAAGGATGAGAACAGCAATGACTGTGTATCGTTACAATGATACATATGGCTAGATGAACTGTAGGTTGTGAATGAAGGTGACTACTGAAATGTATTCTTCATCAGTTATGTCTACATTTCTTGTCACATGGTATTATAAAATGGAGTTGCTCCTTCATTTGTTGAAGAAATATTCTACAAAACACTCTTTCTCCACCGTTTAAGATCAACTACAAAAAATTAAGCACATTTACCTGTCGGTAGAAACAGAATTTCACAAGAATAATTTCCTTTAAATTGTCAGTCTATCTGCTGGTCTTCTTGCCATTCTTATCTTTTATCTTTCCATTGTTCTTTGTCTCTTCAAACTGTCCACAGCTGTTTTGCTTGTACTCTTTGTAATTTTAAGGGCCTTGGGGATTAACAAATTTGTTCGCCGAGTTCTGCTCTTCTGACAAACCTTTGTTATTAAAGAACAGCAATACTTTCTACACTGTTTACATAGTATGTGGTAGTGTTTTCACCAGTAACCCAAAAACCTAGGTACCCGAATGGCATTGTATTACCCGGATCCAAAATTACTACCCGATTCCTTCATAAAGTGAAAGACGACACAACCAGCTGCATGAACACACTGTGTCAGACGGCTAAATTTTACCTATCATACACAGCAAATAGCTCAAAATGGGATTTTCTTCTTTTTTTCAATGGAAACAGGTGGTCCTACAAACAAGAGGGTGTAATGGAGTGTACGTAGTGTACTCAGTAAGATTCCTCCACACAAGTGTGATGCACGGTCCCGTGGAAATGCCGATATAAACAGTTAAGCCACTATTGCAGTCGGGTACCCGGGTACCCGATTGGTATGAGATAAATTTACCCGATTCCGAGTTTTAGGAATCTATGAAAACACTACTTTGCATTGCCTTAGGATCTTGGGTTGCACCTCAAAGCATTTTTGGTGTTGTAAGTTCAGTATATCATTGATGTTAACTGAAGTCTGCGTCTGGGAGAGCACCACATGCAAGGTTGACAAAAATACTTATGCGAACATGAATCCTTTCAATGTAAAGTTAAAGTTAACTTTATTGGTCGCTTTGTTAGTCAGCAAGTTAAGTATGCAGTTGGTTGTTAGTCAACTAGTAATTTAGACAACAAGATAGTTTTCTGTTTTGTTTTTTTTTTTTCTCTGACTGAAAGAAATCAAGAGGGCAGGGCTAATAAATACACAATATTTAAGTGTATCTTAACCATGAAGAAGCAAACAAAGTAGAGTTGTTACAGATCTACTGAATGTTACAAAACCAAGGTTAACACATTCAACAACACCCATTGTTAACAACAAATAATAAATATTACCATACTGTGATGAACTAAATGGCCTTACAAATGCCAGCAAAGATAGTACTTTCTACATATGTCCGGTTGATGACAATGCTCTGTCCTGATGACTCACACTGGTGCAGAAACCAGCAAGTATTAGGTACCTGGATCAATTTTTATTACACTTATCAAGTATTATCTACTTTGATATTTCATTTAGTGTGATGAAGCAGCCACCTGTGCATATTAACGACTACAAAACAAAGACATACCAGCAAAATTTATGAACAAGAACAAAGAGCATGCACTCAACTGTCTCAAATTTCTGTTTGGAACTAGTTACTTCTGCAACTGATAGTACTGTTCAGTGAATATACCTCAACGATGAAAACTTCACCCAGTTATAAGACAAGATACTCTGAGAGAATCTCATTACAAACGTACGAGGTTGGTCCTAACAACCTCTCAATGTCAAAAACCAATCTAATAGCATACTTTGAATACATGTTGGAGCGATGTAGGATCATTATCACTTAGTTAACAGTAGCTTAATTTGGTTTTTCATTTGCTGGTAAGTGATAGATTTTGAGATAATATTTCTGTCTGCTTGTCTGTCTTGTGTGTGTGTGTCTGTCTGTGTACAAAGTGTGAGCAAAAAAAACTACAATCCTATCAATTGCTTCACTTTCTTTGTGCTTCTCAGATAATCACAGATGACTTGGTTTACACCTCACGAGTGGATTGAATTGCAAATCACAGACAACTTGGTTTACACATCACTATTGACTTAGTTTACTGCTCACAATTGACTTGGTTTACAAATCACAGATGGCTTACTTTACACATCACAAGTGCCTTGAATTGCAAATCGCAGATGATTTGGTGCACAGATCACAACAGATTTAATTTACAGACCACAAATGACTTGGTTTACAGATCACAAAAGATTTGCTCTTGAAGAAACAAACACATAAAGAAACATAAAAATACACTGATTCACAAAACTACAAGTGCATCAAGCTATTGAAAGGAACGTGCCACTATTTGCATAGCATACAATTACACTACAAAAGAAAAAAGAATGATGAGGCAGCAATAGAAATTGAACACTGCCAAGCACCAGGATGTCACAGTCACAAGCACCAGGATGTTATGCTAACAAGCACCAGGGTGTCACAGTAACAAGCACCAGGATGTCACAGTCACGAGCACCAGGATGTCACAGTAACAAGCACTGGGTGTCACAGTAACAAGCACCAAGATGTCACAGTCACTAGCACCAGGATGTTATGGTAACAAACACCAGGATGTCAGTCACAAGCACCAGGTAGGTACAGTCACAAGCACCAGGATGTCACAGTCACAAGCAATACAGTAACATGCACCAGGATGTCACACTTACAAGCACCAGGATGTCACAATAACAAGCACCAGGATGCTACACTAACAAGCACCAGGATGTCACACTAACAAGCAACAGAATGTCACACTTACAAGAACCAGGATGCCACACTAACAAACACAAGGATGTCACAATAACAACATCAGCATGTCACAGTAAAAGGAACCAGGATGGATATCACACTTACAGTTATTCTTTTTGTGATGTGTCAATATCACCTTGACCAAATAACAGCACAACAAAACTGATACCAACTGAAGAAAATTCCTTTAAAACTACCACACTGTAGGAATTGCGAGCAATCTAAAGTGAACTGCCATTTATTGTAACTATTCCTAATTTATTTCATACCTCTGAGGCATCTAGCAAAAGAAAAAGAAATTTCCAAAGTCTGCCATAAGTATTTGCATGACGAATGGTCCACAAGCTGCCGACTGCAACTCTTGATTAGATACACAAATAATTTGCTAATTTTAATTTTCAAAGTTCAATCCTTCTACTGGAATATTGCTTTAATACATGGCATCTCTGGATTTAGATTGTAATTAAGATAGCATTGTCAAGACTTATTAAGTAGTCCACGTATGTGCAGGACATCAACAACACTTCGCCGCAATTTTCTGAGACTGCTGGACTAGTAGGGTGTTACTTTCATTCATGTGGAATTAACTGTTGCTCTGAAGTGAGTTGGACTGTTACAGAGATACGTATTGACCTTCAATGCTCATTTGACTTGGTACCTTTGTGGAATTTCTGCCAATTCACATGGTGGGTAAACCAATCGATTCTACACTACCACTCTAGGTGATGAAACTCCCAGTGGACAAACATCAAAAAAATTTTGTCACTAGTGAATAAGAATAAACAGTCAGGTGGGATAGGGTGTAACATCAGTTGTGTAAGTCTTCATTGTTTCAGATGAAATCCCAACAAGTATGTTTGAAATGAGGTTTCCAGTTCGGAACCAAAACAAGAAATCTCCTGAACAAGACTGGAAGGATACACAATTAGAGGTGCAGTAAATTATTATTATTGTGTAGTTTTACACAGGCCCGAAACCAGGTCAGATTTCTAAGGTGTCCCGAATACGAGGTGGGCTAACCGGCGCATGTGGCAAAATGTTGATAGTTTTTTTAACCCTCCAAAAATCCCTCCCCCCCTCATCACGATTAAGGGCATGGTCTAATAATGCTTCATGGCAAGTGTCAAAAATTACTTGCATTGGTACTGGAAGATTTACTGATACTGAACAACAGGACTACATGTAGCAGAACTGAAAAAAACTTCAAGGCTAAGTTAAAAAAAATTCTGTTTAAGATAACAATACTTCCTGATTAAGATGAACAAAACAATAGTGTGATCACAGTCAACCACCAGGTAAACAGCACTCATATGGGGGGGGGGGAAATTTTTCAGAGGTATTTGTCTGGGAAGGTATTTATCCAGGGGAAACATTTGTCCAGTCACACCTTTAACTGAGAAGTGACCACCAATGTAGAATACTTTGTTGTAATTTTTAAAGTCAATTAAACAGTTAAAAGGAACGTATGACAAGCAGTATGCATAATGATTACCTGGTCCTTGGTGAGATGGTTGCAAGTTCTAATAAAAGAAAGGGAGAGAATTGCAATGGGTGTCATTAAAGAATGATTAAGAATTGTCAGCCAGCTAACAAAAGTATAATTGTTAGTATGGAGTTGAATTGTTCCATAATGAACATCGATTTCACACCACTTAATTTATCGCCGGCATGCAGTGTCCGAGCTTTAAGTCGATCTGTAGAAGAGTTCAAGTTTCTTTTGTCTTCTTTGTTTTATCCATAGTACATAAGTATCAAAGTGACGGACAACACTACAAAGAAAAAAAATATCAAAAGATGGAAGGAGCACAACCAGAAGGAAGTGCAACATTTTCTGTTCTAGTCCCTTTAAAACCAGAAACAAGACAACAGAAGAATTAGAGCAAGTGTTCAGGATAAACAATTGTTAGAAAAGAACAAAGAGAGTAAAACAAAGGAAAAGAATGGCAGTGTCATCAACTAATTATTTTTGGCTATCTATTGTAGAAGGAATTGTTTCAACCTACATATGTTAGTAAGAGAGAATTTTGATCAGAGAATAAGTGAATTCCAAAGTTGAAGACAGATCACAAAATAAACACATGTGCCTCATAGATTGTATTTGAGAACAGAAAGTAAGGATGGTTTAAAACTTTCTAAAGGTCGTGTGACATATATCCAGAAAAGAGTTGGCTTTATTCACATGTTTAAGAGTGCAACCCTGAATGAAAATCCATTGAAATTATGTTTCCATCCGTTACCGTTTTTGAGATACAACTTTCCAAAGTTCAATGAAAATGCAAGCATGATCACGTGGAGTGTTGCACGGAGTCGGTATTTCATTTGGCAGTATTATCACTTAATTATTGGCTTTCACAATGATTAGTGATATCAATATTTTTAAAGAAGAAAACGCATGCTTCCAAAATAAAACCCTTGGTGCATTATAAAATTTTCAATTGTCCTTGAACTTAATTTCAAGTAAACAAAGGATAATCTGAGACATTTCATGAGAGTCCGTCTCTTGATGTCATGAATATGCATACTTAGCTCAGTTTTATTCATGCTGCAGGTATATGACAGGAACTTGTCTGTAAAATTTACAATATTTGATGGATTTTGTTGAAATTTGTGGCTATTTTCGATATTTTTAATGACTAATAGGGCCAATATTCCAATATGCCATTTTCATGTCACACAACCTTTAAGATTGAATTTTAGTGTTAAGATTGAAGTTTAGTGAAATTTAAGTGTGATAGCTTGTGTTGCAAGTGCAAAAGTCATCACAGGCTGATGGAAGAAATGAATGGTGAGATTTGTAAAGAAATATTTCTAGTTGATAGTATGTTGTCCTGTTTTTAAGTGTATGAATAATGAGGAAATGTGTGATCTATAATTTACATGACTTATATTGAAGATAAAACACTTCAGTTTGAATAAATAATTGAGTAGATAGGTAAGGTGCATTACCCTAAGCAAAAGGTCTAAAGTTATGATTACGAAGAGTAATAAGTGTATTTCTGACAAAAATTCCTTTTAGTCTATTGATAACACCATTAGATTTATAAACCTTTTTTAATCTCAGAAGTATGTTTCTACCAACTAAGATTTTCATGTGCAGTAATTCATAAGACTTTTGAAAGAGGTGAAGGAGTAATATCATCACAGTCAAGTAATGCAGTAATTTAGCTTGTCTTGATAACATTGTCAGGGAAAATCCTTTATTTGGTTTTCAAAGTTGTGAGAGAGAATTTGTTTCACAACCTAACCGACCTCTTATTTCTTAAGGTTTTTTAGATGTTCATCCAGAAAACATAATTATCAAAGTGAACAATTAGACTAATGGATTTTTATGGAAATGAATGCAGTTTCTTTCTTTAGCTCAGCCATAAAGTCAGACAAAAACATTCATCCACAGTACTATTGAATAATTATCAATATGAGCACAAAACAGATGAACATGTCTCATTTCAACTTGCAAATTTATATCTTTATCTTCAAGGAATACATAACAGTTATAATTTACCCTGAATACTTCTGTCTGTTTGAGAGTCAAGCCACTGATGTGCACTGTAGCAAAGTCCAGCAACTTTCCAGATTCCTTCTGTGTAATAATTTACAAAAATATGAATTGAAATGTGTCAGGTTTCTTTAGATCTGTTTAAAGGGGAAACTAACATGTTAAACAAACAGCACTCAATTTCACTACAATTCATGTCCACACATGTTAGTTTTAAAAATATGGTTGTTTTCTGTGAAACAAATGCCTCATTTCCCTTTAAAGGGAAATAGGGCGTTTGTTTCACGAAAAACAAACATATTTTCAAAACCAATGTTTGTGGACATAGAATGATAGGTTATTTAAAAAAGGAAGGACAGCAGCCTTCTTTTCGAGAACTAAGTTTCTCACAGATAGAAATTCAGTTGTTTGTTGCTCAGCAATAATTTGTTCACCCAAACTTTCCAAAATTCAAATGATGCATCTTCCGTTACTCAACGCATGCATAATGTTTTGATGAGATGAAGCTTTTGCAGATGTTTATTGATACGAATGAATGGTTTGACAATGACTAAGGCTATTTTATTTGTATGCCATGTTGGTATATTCTAAACGCCCTATTTCCCTTTAAGGCAATAAAATGTCATTGTTTGAAATGCAGTAACCTGGAATCAAATACACTTTAAATTACAGCAAAAATGCTCAGTTCATGCTCCACATAGTATAACTATTAGCACAGAAGAACATTTAAACTGTTATGCGAGTCAAATTGAGAGCACATCCATGATATGTGACATCAGACGACAAAGCAGTGAAAAAAAAAAAAAAATTACACTACACTGTAGTAAAGTGTGCCTACGGAAATGAAAACCACCCAAGCGGCCCACTGACTATGAAATCTGGGCCAACTGGTTGTGAAAACTCTTGAAACCAGAATGCAGAAATGCATTGTGGTTTCGATGATCTGCTTAAGAGATTTTTTTTTGATTGTTTTTATGTCTTACAAACATTTTTACTTATTTTGATGTTCCATTGTCGCCAAGTTTTTTATCTTTCTGTGCTAAAATGCTAATTTGTGTTTGATGTGCCCTGCAAGGTGCACAGCTTTCATGTACACAACCTGAAGCGCGTGTCTTGGAATTTTCTGTAACCCCTAATCACGGACTATTCCAATTTTATACTTCTAACTATAGCATGCATATTGCAACCATCCTTTGGGCAATGAAGCACAAGCCATTGTGTGAAGGTTAGTATATGTTTGCAGTTCAGTTGTGTTCTCTCTGAAAGACTACCTGAGCGAGCGAGCAGGTATCAATTGCTTCCTTCACACGGCTTTACTTTTTGCTAAGTGTTATCCACATTTCTAAGTGTACCTGGTAGTTTGGTGTACATGTTAGGTGCCATGCTATGTATGCCAGGTATATTGACGCAGTTTATTTACAATGTTTTCACAGTTTCACCCTTGTTGACCTCAAGTGATCGTTGACCTCCATTAAAATAAAAGCGTTCTTGTACTCAATAAGATTCACATGATGTGGTACATCTACATACCAAATATGAGATCTGTCCAAGCTTCCCTTCTTGACATACCGTGTTTACAAGGTTTTCACAATTTGACCCCTGTTGACCCCAAATGACCTTTGACCTCCACCAAAAACAATAGGGTTCTTCTACTCAATGTGGTTCATCTACATACCAAATATGAGATCTGTCCAAGCTTCCCTTATTGAGATATCATGTTTGCAAGGTTTTCACAATTTGACCCCTGTTGACCCCAAATGACCTTTGACCTCCACCAAAAACAATAGGGTTCTTCTACTCAATGTAGTACACCTACATACCAAATATGAGATCTCTCTAAGCTTCCCTTCTTGAGATATCGTGTTTACAAGGTAGGGCGTCACAAACATACATACACACACACATACACACACACATACATACACACACACACGCATTCGTGATTACAAAGGTTATGACTATCATCGAAACCAAAAACTAGACGCACACATGGTTATAAAGCACGCGTGACACCACTATTAACTATGCTCTTTTTACCTTGGCTGAGAAGTTTGAAAGGCTATCAGAGCTGGTAAATCAGTCCTATATGGAAAGGTGGTGGGGGGGTTATAGCAATGCCTCTCCCTCTCCCTCCACCACTCATGTCATGGAGTTCCTTGATGTGGGGTTGGATACAGAATCCCCTCATCCAATATTTCAAGAGCAGGTAGCATACCAGAACTGTTAGACTTCCGGCAAGTTTTAAGTAGTGCCACAGTATGAGGGATACTAGTCATTGTGTTGCATTGACATGTACCATTAAATGTACCATTAGGACAAGTTTATGTACTACAACAAAAATCCCAAGAGGTTTCATTTGGCGAAAAAAAGCTTAAGATTTGGTGACCGAGTAAGTGACAATGACAATATTTGCACTTGACTCATAACAGGTTGCAATAGGAGCAGTCCATTTGGTTTGCACCTTATAGTAATCTAGTTTATCAGCATTCGTTCACTGCATGATTCTGAAGACTTTGTAAAGTGTTCTATTATTCTGCAATCAGTTCTAGAGGCTTCATCTTGTCAAGCCGTAGACTCATCTAGAGCTGAATGAAGTGCCAATGACTTTCTTGAGAAAAGGAAAAAACTTTGATTTGTTCCTGAATTTTCAAATAAATTTTGTTTTTTTCTTTAGTAAACTTGAACTAGACTACTTCACCTTGTTCTGAGGTGTTTGTCCTGTATGTATTCTGTGCATTTTTCTCACGTTTTCTGTGCATGACATGTGCCAATGCTTATCAGTATGCTCATATGTCAGACTCAGGCGAGGTCACTATACTGTTGAGCCAGTTCTTTGTATGACTGTGGTGCTGCTTGAACCACCTATTAACCCCCAAGGTCCCTGCCCCACCCACTTCTCCCTCTTCATCCTCCAGCCAAGTTATAAGTCCATCGGTATTTTAATGCGCTTCTGGAGCAAATACGTCATCTAAAAATCTTCTGTTTTTTACTGCCTACTTTGGTCAACTATGATATTTGACAAAATATTTTGCTGCTTTACAGAGTACTTAAATATCTAAGTTACTTTTTATCGTAATGTGGCACTCCAAAGTTGTTTCATAGCTATTTCTTATTCTACTTCAACAACTGGGTTGTTTATTCCTGCTAGTTACTAAGGTTATGTTACTCACTGTGTTACTTGCTACACTAATATTGTGTCACTGATGCAGCTCACTGTCTTACATATTATGTTGCTTATAGTGTTTTTCACAGTGTTGCTTACTTACTATGAAACTCATTATGTAAATAACTGTGTTACTATAAAGCAACCTACTGTTGTATATATAGTTTGCCACATACTGTGTTACATATTATATTACTTACTGTGTTACTGGGTTACATACTGTGTTACTTGGGTTGCTTGTTGTTCTACTTTTCATCTTACTGTCATAATTCACATCTTCGTTAGCCTAACTTCAACAACTATGTGGTAAATTCTCCTTATGTTTGCTTTTAAAGCACAAGGTCTCCAGCTAATCAGTGAGCCAGTTTTTCCTAATTTCAAATATAGTTTACGAAACAAGTCAAACCTCTTCAATTCCCAGGTCGGTATCAAAATCATGGAAAATTACTGGAAAATGATCTCTGGTTACATGGACATCAAACTCCACCATAGGCACGGACTGTGAATTAAAATAAATAACATATATTGATAAACTCTACTGTAACTACAAACAGCAAAATACTAAGTGAATTGACTAATTAAAGCTTTCACTGGTTTGTTGTTGTTATGGAATAAGACTATAAGCCACAAATACTGCATCTACGGCAATTGGTTGTGCCATAGTGAGCAAAAAGCATCATGACTTTTGAATTGACAAATCTGGCTCCACATTTCCTACATAAACCGATCAACAATATGGTCACTTCTAAATTAAACACTACACTACCGTGACCAACCGGTTTGACATCTACACACTACAGCACACGACCAGTTTGACATCTATATTACATCACACAACCAGTCTGACATTACAGCACACAAACGGTATCTGACTTGTACTGTACACTACAATACACAACTAGTCTCAGGCTTACACTTACATTCTGCTGCAGGCAGTCTTACTGTATCTCAGACGTTACCTCTCTCAAGGCTGTGCAAGTAGTTTCAGCAAACTTTACTTTAATTCCAGCATTCTCTAGATACCTTTAACTTGCCGTGTTTGTTTACTTCAGGTTTGATATGTTTACAATCAATTTCTCAAGTAACTTGAAGCTCAAAAAAGAAGAGAAGGAAAATAAACTTTAGAATGTAAAGTGCAACATCAAAGAGGAATCTGGCAGGAACACTGCTGAATGCTGCCGAGCTAAGAGAAATTGAGGTCCCTGTGAACGTGTCTCACTGAACACAGACACATTAATGTCAAATTTAATAAAACATCTCTAAAAGCATACATAGCAGCAAATTGGAGCAAGAGGACAAACAAGGGGGTGACATTGAGGACCTCACAGGAATGATTATGTTACGTTGTTGATACTCACTTGTCTATGGGCTTCTTTGAACGCTGCTACAGTATTCTCAGGAAAAGTTGTTGACCCTTGGGCTTCACGCCTGTGGAAAAAACAGAGGGACACTTGTGATGAATTGATAAGACACGAAATGGAATGGAATAAAACCCTGATTTCTCATAATAACTAGACATGAGTGACATTTATGCTAAATGTATCTGGAGGCAGTTATGTAAACTTGCATGAACGTAGGGGATCTACTGTATATGATTCACTGGTACTAAGAGACAGGCATGTAATGTGGGGCCAGCTCCTAGCCTCACTGATGACTTCATACTGCACTTAAATTAGAATGAGCTAGAGATGTTATCAGCTCCTAGAACTTGAAACATTTAATATCAAAAAGAGCTATGCACTGTGAACCACACGAAGAGGTATGGCTGTATCAGGTTGTAGTACTGTATGTTGGACAAGAAATGTGAAAAAAAGTAAGCACCCTTGAACATTAATGATGTTGTAAGCACCCTCGCACATTAATGATGTTATATTTGGTTCAACAGGAATTAACTACACCTGATTATTATACAATAAGGGCACAATCTACATTAAATACTAGCTTTAAGAACAATACATGATGAGACTTTCTGCAATCTCGATTCATGCAAGGAATTGTGAGATGAACGGAAGATGAAGAAATCACAAACACTGCCTCATGACAATACACAAACTATTAGAGTGATTAAAACACAATTTTAAGATCAAAATAGTAGTTCTATATGATGTGCAAGGCACAGAATTACAGGTGCACAGTGTCTGTATATTTGCAGTTGGTCTGAAAAAAAAGAGTTCTAGAATATCTTTCCAAATGAAATCTGACATTTGGCACAAGTTGCTGGTACGACAGCGCTTCAGGGCTAGCACCGCATGGTGCAGAGTGGGGGGTGGTATCTTACCCAAAAAAATTCCAGATATGTGCCCTTTTGATAAAAACATGGACATATTACATGTAATTAGATTTTTTGTCACATTGCCCTTTTAGATATTAACCAGCCCCCCACTCCTGATTGTATTTTCAAAGTGCGCTTTTCAGACATTTACCCTTCCAACTGCAAGAGGGGTGAGCTTGCCGTGCATGTTTGTTTGTCTTCTGAGTTTGAGGATGTACACACATGCAACAGATATTGTGAAAAGGACCCATAAAAGGTCACCAAGCATTCAATGTGACCTTTTACCTCATTTTGATGTGATTCTTGTGATTTCCTTGAATGATTAAAGCTTCTAAATACCAGCTAATTGACAGCTCTGATTATGGCTGGCTACACAAATAGCAAACAGGATAACATTTAAAGTTGTATCACATACCAAGGGTCAACCATTACCACCACTTCCAAATCTTTCAATGTGCTTTATGTACACCTAATATAGCAAACAAATTTGAGGTACAGTACTTCTCTGCAACATTATGTTTTAACATTTATAAAGTCCCTGATGTTGGTAAAAACTTATGGTAAGTACTACATTAATCGAACTTGGACAAAATTTGGGTCGGAAACCTCCTGAAGTGACTTACGAAAGATAAATCATTAACCTTCAAATATTCCACCATTTGATTTGACTGTCAAACTAAAATCCATCAACTGGTGACTTCATCATATTTCATAGGACTTCATATCACCACTTACTTGGCATTTAGACAATCGACACGGTTAGCACTACATGATTAAACCTCTATGCTACAATGAAGCAATTTTGCCCTGATGTGAATGTATGGGCAAAAAGTAAAACATAATAATTTCATGTCCAAAAGTTTACTAAGTCTTTTCATTTGCACCATTAAAAAAGTTTGGGAAAATAAATAGATGTCAGCTGATAAATTCTTCCATATGATTTCAAATTCTTGGACATAATGACATACAGTGTAAAACACCATAATGCAGTGGTTGAAAGTTTCATTCAACTAAACCATGCACTTTATTGGACAAGCCAATGGGAAGTAATGAATATTCAGTTCGCCAAAACAGTTGATCACTGACGCATTAATGAAGTAATCAGTTCGTAAACTATTTGTGAATACTCCGCTAACGCATCACTGAATACCACATTCCCTGGTAAAGATATAAGCTACAACTTGAGTGGTATGTTTTGATACAACAGTGAGACCTGTATTGTTGCATATTAGGTGGGCGCTTACAAACTAAAAATCATTCATTTTCGAACATGATTTCTCATTTTTACTGTTTTAAAGCAGTTTGCATTGCTTTTTTAAGTGGATACTGTCATTTTCGATCATTGAATGAAGTATTCCATTCATGAACGACCTCGCATGAACATTTAAAAATAAAGGACAACTTAGGACCAAACGTAACGTTATCCTTCTGGAGGTTTTTAACACATGCAATAACTTTACAATGTCATATTCTCAACTTTGACGACCTCAAATCGTTTCTGAACCTACTCACAAAATATAAAAGGGATGCCACTTTCTCGAAGTCAGTACTGACTTCAGCGAAAGTGGCACAAACCTTTTATAAAACTTGCAGACCTCACATGTTGTCTTTAGATAGGTTAAGTTTTGACCCAATAACAAATAATAAAGCTGGTTTCATCCACACCAAATTGAGGACAGCAATTGAGTAAGGCTATTGTATCACACATACAACAGCTTGTTCATGGTTAACATTGTTGAAATGTATCATACTGTACTTTCAGATTTCATTCTCTGTTAACCTCGACTGACATTTGATTTAGTAACTGGGCTGCACTAGACTGAGAAGCCTTAAGTCAAACAAGAGATTGAAAGAGATTATTTTGTCTTGAGATTTGTTCTTAATTTCAACCTATGGGGTCACATGTATACACTTATAAACATAAATAAATGTAAACAAAAACACAAACATATGTCACTTGAGGATAAAAAAGCTTTTCACTACTGGTTGCAAATGGAACACCATCAACTCTTAGCAACAAAGTTTGAGCAATACTTTTTCTTGAGGGACTGCTTAACCCGTCCTTTTTGGCGTTTAATCGAGGCTAACAAGTACCAAATGTTAGTGTTGCAAACTATTATAATGGTCATGTTCTCCAATTACACCTTCTTGTCACACAAAACATTTTGCAAAGTGAACAAAAGTACACTGATTCAAACTGAATGGCTAATGAGATGTGAGATCAGAGATGCAATGAAAAAGGAATAATGAATAAATTAATAAAATGAATAAATTAATGAAATGAATAATTAATAACTTAATAAAATTAAATCCTTAATAAAATCAATAATTACATGTGAAATGATTGTATCCGTAGTTTGATATTATACTTACTCAAGAAGAAGCGCTTTATCAGGTTTGTTGCGACCCATTCCACGATGTCCACAGATTTGTGTCTTTTTTGTTGCTTTCCATTCTTGAGCAGTGAGGTCTTTGTACAGCTTGGCATTGGCCCAAGGTAGTATGCAGTGAGTCTGAACTAATGTACAAAAACAGGACAAAAATGAGAACTACTTAAAAATACATAGTTAAGCAATTTTTGACACTGAATATATCTTTGTGATTGACCCTTATTGAGTATACTGTAGAAACCAGCACCAACTTATATCACTAATTACTGTACATATAATAATATAAACAGCATGTACTGTGCATAATTCAACTAGATAAGATGAAAATAATCTACCAATTGACTTCTCCCAAATTAGTTTAATAATGCCAGAAAACCTGATGTAGCAAAGCATAATTGAATAATAAAAACTGTACAACATGGCCTTCGCACAGCTTCACTGACGTTCCTGACATAAATTTATTCTCTATGTTTATTCTTCCTTTACTTTTACAGCAAATCTTTATTGCTACCAGTCCAAAAGGCTGGCAATTACTGAAGGACGGTGACCAGATACACACATACACACATACACACACACAACTGAAAGAGGCTAGATCGCCGTTGATACATGCATGAGTTGAGGGCATACACACTGTGAATTTTCTCTTTTCCTCACTCTGAAAAATGAAAAGAGAATAGCTATTTACCTGTAAGTTTCCCAACAGGGATACCACATTTGTCCACAATTACAGCAAAGATTTCCTTTGGTTCACCAAACCCATCACCTGGAAGGTAGCAGAACCCGAAAGGAGACGTAGTCCCTTCACTATCCCTACAAAATACTTCTAATAGGAAAAGCTACAGAGGAAACAACCAAAAAGAAAATAATGCATAAAATGTCATCACTACAATTCTGTTAATCTATTAGGCTAATGTTCATGCATGTACAGTAAAGCTATACTGTACAGAACAAGGTATGAAATAGTGTGAACAAACTGATTATCAGTTATTGCTAATTAATATTTGACTTCGTTAGCAGTCAACCCATTTTGAGATGCTGTAACCAAATTACTGATACTTACAGACGTCTGCGAAGCACAACCTGCTTAACATACATGTATTTTTCAACAAATGCTGTATGTTCAAGTACCAAATGTACAGCATGTGAAGCAGTTACATGCAAAATCTTGCCTTCAGCTTCTTGGAAAGAGAATTCAACTTCAGGTAGGACCAGACAAACTATTGGTTTCACAACTATATAGCGAAGCTTACACGAAACTGAATTGCAACTGGGCTTCCATGGGTCACAAACTATGGTGCAAACTAGATGATTTCGTCCCTTGCAAACTATCAGGGAGAAACTGTCCTGTTGAGTTCATTCCATCACCCATATCCAACCTCAACTGAACTTTAAGATCATATCAGTGATACATTCCCCCTGTGGATTTTTATGCACATAACAAATGATCTCCAATTTACCTGTGTTGACCATTTGACCTCTAAACATCTACACAAAAGAATGCATCGCTGGCTTAAGCGACGTGTTGAACAGCCCTGTCTATAATCCACCATGATCTAATCCTTTTGGCAACTCCTGACGGAACTTATCTCTCATTTCAATCATAGTCATAATAACTTCACACCAAAGATAATTATTACACCAAAAGCGAACATCAATAACCATCAAGAAAACTTTTCCCCTATGAAATTTGACTCAAATGGCCACAAGTACAAACTGACATACAGGTGATAACTAGTGAGTTGTCATGGAAACCAGGACTGTCCACAGACACTGATCTATGTTACAGATTTTGTGGATAAGAGATTAAAATCATGCAAATCATGGGTCTTTTCTCTGAGCATTTACAAACAAATGTTTAGGGTTTAAGGGTTAGGTTAGTGCCAACAACAGAGGTTATTCCCCTGTTTTTTTGGCATAAATAGCTTCTACCTTAAAGGAGTATAGGGTTTTCATCTTTAACACAAAAATGCAAGTTGCTCATTTCCAGAATCTTGAGGTGAACATCCTGACAAAAACTGACATTGTGTTCATACTGCATGGTGGAGTTGAATAATTACCAAAGGGGAAGGATCTGGACTTCTGGCAGAGAACACCCCGTAATCTCCTTCTTTAAACAAACGTCCATATTCGCCTTGGTGTGTGGATTGGTATTCCTTCAAATTGTATACCTACAACGATAACAAAACTTTTTTTACACAGGTTAAGAACTAACTTTTGACTCGACATTCTCTCACGTGCATCCTCTGAGAAAAATTGTGAAGAATTGTGCCATTTGACGGCCATTCAATCTTACTCAGATGTGCAGAGGTTGATATATTTATGTAACTGAAATAATAATGAAAATATATATACAGTAGTACTTTAATGAACAAACTTCTACTGTGATATCTTCCAAAGTAAATCTCAAAAATGGCACAAAATAATTACAACTATGCCAGGGACTCTGGCAGAGAGTAAAAGAAGGGATTCCCCCCCCCCCTCATTTCCAGCAGTATTTCCATGAAAATGTAGAATGCCCTGCTACAGTGCCTTGGTCTACTTAGGAAAAGGACACTTTGCAGTGCTTGAACTTACTTCAATAAATGGCCCATAAAACCCCTTCAAATTGAACCATATACAGATCCTTGAAGCAACGTGTTGTCCTCCTGAACCCACTTGTAACTTTTGTCAAGGACAACATCAATTTGGAAAAGTTTACAGTAGCTGCAATTCATCCCTGCCACCTTCTTCTTTTTTTTTTTTTTGCTACTGGCAGCATACCTGCACTCTGCAATTCCACAGTACAGACTCAATGACACTGGCATACTGTACTGTAGGAGATAGCAACTCACTACAGAGTAGTACAAGACTATCTAGACAGGAAAGGACATACTGTACTTCCAATTATGTGACATTCTCCAAATGTGACAGCGTGTATGCAAATGTGACATCCTTGAGAAAAGACGACTCTGACAGTAACACACTGTATGGTGTCCAATGGTGTTCAAAAGGAGCCAACACCACCAGGATAGTACCGTGACAGTGTAACAATTGCACAGTACTGTACATGACATCTCAAAACAGCATTATACTGTTCATAGAGTAGCACAAATTTACATCACACTGTAACATAATACTGTACATCATAATACTTACACTACAGTACAGTGGGACCTGGTTCTAAAACTGATGCGCGAATCCAAGGTTTTCACTAACATACAGTGCACATGTGACAAATATTGTACACACATGGCAACATACAGTACCTGCTCAACAAAGAACACTTTATCGTCATACCCAAGATACAGGGTGTCACAATACTATGCAAAGCAAAGCAAAACATTTAATTACGACTTCCACAACAAACTCTGAGTCTAGCAGAAGTTCCTGTATATTTCCAGGTGTACTAATGTACCCCACCAATTATGGACTGTGGATACCAGAATTTTGGACCTGATGCAAACAAAAGAAAATATGAATGGAGAATAAACTTCTCTATATAGATTCATATTGGTAAAAACACCTCTAAGAAAACAGATGTGATGTGGTTAATTGCTGGCACAAACTTTAAGGCCACGTACAACAAATGCCCTCAAAATATACAGTACCCAATGCCAATGTGCATTGCATTCCTTTTCATATAAAAACTTCACACTGATGGAAAAAGATTTTAATAAGAGATTCATTAAGTTGAAATAGTTTACTTTGTGGCCAGTTTGAAGGAAACCCATTGGATGCCAATAGTTCTGATTAGCCTCATTAGCTACCTGTACAAGCTACAGTACATCTTCTCCTACATTTACTCAAAATGTGAAAAATTGTAGTATTTTTATGAACAAGATTTGTCTATGGTTTATATGTTACAGTAAAAGTATCTGGTCACAGATCTGAGTAATTTTGATGATTTTTTGCTTTAGTTGTGTGGCCGATGTTCAGCTTACTCTCTAAGTTCAACCATTTACCATCAACATATTAGTTATACTCAACAGGTGTCACAGAATTTCATGAAATTTGTGAACCAACTCAATGAGCATCTTTAAGAGAAATTTGTTACAAACTGCTAAATACACCAAAAGTGGTGTGTTTCTGATAGTACGGGGTTGGTGATTTTCCCTTTTTTTACTTTGCAAACAAATTTCATGTGCAATTTAAATCATCACTTTTTCAATTAAAAGCATGATTTTAATTGACTTGATTTAAATCAGACAACCCTGGCTTCTGATACTGTAACTTCTGCATTTTAGAAAAGTACTGTATACCACAAGTTGCAGAAAAATAATGCATGGTTAATGTCACATGACTCCTTATTGACCAATCACAGGGCCAGAGTGTATTTAGATAAAGGTTGCAGAAGACCTTTCTGTACTGCACTTTGTATCAGTGCAATATAAAATTGCCAACTAGATGCACTTTGTGAGGCAAACAAAATTCATTCTTAAGGCCTTGAGTTCCATGATACAGGATTCAACAAAGTTACGACTTGCACACCTGCATTCATATACCAGTCTTTGTTAGTGGAACACTGAAAACTGCAGGTAGTTTGAAAAACAGAAATCCATTTACGATCCACGAGATACTGTGAGACACTGATTTTAGTACAGGGATGGTACAGTGTACATGCATGAACCCACACATTAGTGCACAGCTGACACACGGTAAGGACGTTGAATACAGCTCCTAAAACACCAAGCATAAACTCAGCACATGTGGGACGGTGAATTGGTGAATTAACCATAGGACAACCAAGCTTGCAACAAATCTATGGTACATTTCAAGGACTGGCAATCTTCATTTGCATCATTTCATTATTAAGAAGCATAACAAACTACCATACGGGGTGTGGGGGTGAGGTTCAACTAAACAGAACAAATGGGCTACAAAATACCATTTCCGATGACATGATCTCAGGGGTATGTGAAGCCCAAAATTTTCTGGTACACCCCATGCCAACCGATGGTGGTGCTCCAATTAGATAGCAAACATCCTGTCACAGACATATGGTAATATGTGCACCCTGCAATCATTAAAACCCTGGTGGCACCCTGGTACTGTAGGCCACTGATTTCCTTTCCAGATGGGCTCTAATAGACTGACCCTAAAGTTTAACAACTAGACACTGTTTCCTTGAGAAGAATACTACAGTATCTTCACTTGAGGGCCCAACTTCCATAGCCCTACTAGGCCCAACTCCCGGAGACCTACTTCCAGAGCCCCACTTCAAGAGTTGTACTTCCAGAGCCTACTTCCAGAGTCCTACTTCCAGAGCCCTACAAACACAGCCCTTCTTAAAGAGCCCTATTTAAACAGTCTCATTTCACAACTGTTGTTCCAATATTGTGAAATACATAATAACATTTCAGGCGATAAGTATTGTATAACCACTACAGTAGGCCACTTGGATGTCAGACAACAAAATCCATGAAACTAGG
Organism: Stichopus chloronotus; assembly: GCA_021234535.1. Lineage (NCBI taxonomy): Eukaryota > Metazoa > Echinodermata > Holothuroidea > Aspidochirotida > Stichopodidae > Stichopus > Stichopus chloronotus. The sequence continues at coordinate 18,190,271 of CM037840.1, read as the reverse complement.
ACTAGGGTTGCCACTATTGAAACTGTACCATACCTACTGCTATTATGATGCCTATCCAAATGATAACCCTCAGTAAGTGAATATCAGCTTTCTACTGTATATTAACCTGCTGTGGCCTCTAAAATACATCTTGCGATTCATTAATCCTTCATTCTCTTTCTGTGCCATGTATTCCTTCCACTGTGAAATAAAAAGTTTACTTTAAACATTTTTTGCATGACTTCCCTTCCAGATTGTAAGCAAATGAGAAGATGTTAAACGATGACGAATTCACCTACTGTACAGAGTATTCATTTTAGTTAACAACCGTCTTTTAATTGACAACAGTCTTTTAATTAACAACAATTAATTCTTTGGAAGAAGGGGCAACAAAAGAAATAAGACAAATGGCTTGTTATGCACTTTGGAGCTGCATGGGACTTGCTGAAGCTGCATCACAATTGATGTGACAAAAAAAAATCCATATTTGCAGAAGGAAACAAGCAAAAATGTAAAACTTACCGTATATCCTTAGAGGAAGAAACCAGTCATTGAGGGTCACATGGCTTGTTTAAAATCTAAGCATAGCACCAACATAACATGCACAGAGTGCACCCACTGGGGTAGATGTCTTTCAGCTTTGGGGAATTGGGGAGGAGGGATGGGTGAACTATCAAAGACTTTGACTGTGCAGGCAAAGAGAGGGCAATTTACCTGAAGTTCATATAGGGTGGAGTCCAGATGCCTGCCTTAAAAATTTTAGAGATAATGTTCTTACCTTTCGCTTGGAAAGGTAAGAACATTATCTTAAAAATTTCAGAGATAATGTTCTTGGGTACTGGTATAATTATACAATGAGAGAGGCTTTTAGAATTACTACGTCACACATACAGTATGGACACATGGATTCCATCAGCAGCCTACAGAGAGATTTAAAACTTTTTGGGCTCTTTTTCCAAATTGGCATCTATGCATCATGTCCCACCACTGCTAAGTTAATCGTAGGGGCAGCAACCATGAGTGTGGAATGGCGTTCGGGAAAGGACTTTGAGTTTTCCCTCACCTATATGTGGAAACTTTTTTACAAAAACACTTGAAATAGTGCAATTAAGTGGCACAACTTCAATTTAGGCATATATATCATTGTACTCGGAATGATGCTCAATCTTTACTTTTTTTCTATGGAATGACCTTACTTCCCGCAGACATGACATCTGACATTTTGACGAGAGATTTTGACGAGACCTAATTTACCGAAATGACAATTTTCCAAATTTTGCCATTGTGACTGGTTGATCAAACTTTTGCCATTTGGACAAGTTGGCCTAACTTGGCAAAAAATGGCAGTTTTCTGAATTTTGCTTTTTTTTTTATTTCAGTGCATCATATCTGCATAAAGTGGCAATTTCCCAAATTTTGCCATTTTGATCAGTTGGCAAAACAGCAATTTCAGGTATTAAACCATTTGGACAAGAAGTTCCATATTGGAAAAATTGCAATTTTTAGATTTTTGCTTTAGGACAGATTCATTAATTCATCCAAATGTTAATTTTACCAAAATTGTCATTTTTCCAAGATGGTTTGCTTTCCTTTGGCGTGTCCCTTCTATGCTTCAGTAAATGAGCCCTGCTGCCCCGGTAATAATAACTGCCATATTCCAAGCATTACGTAATATCCCACTCGTGGCTAGCCTCCATTCATTTTTGTAATCTTGTTCGTTTTATTACAACTCTCAGAATTAATCTGCCAAGTAACTATGGTCGTGAGAGATTTCTTCACAAGGAACAAAACAAGTGAAGTGCCAAGAAAGTCAAGAAACGGATTCTTCACAGCATTCAAGAAATTACAGTTAGAATTCAATTGCAACCAGCTTGACAGGGCCTAACATAGGCCTAAAATGACACAACAGGCTAGTACAAGCAGTGGCAACCTTAGCAATGGAAGTTGCGGAACTGGTACCCGTACTGCCACTGCGGGTGTTCTAGGACCCCACCAGCCCAGGAAGAAAAAAGTGGACCAGTTTCACCTTAGAATTGAAATACCCTAAAAAGTTTGGGAGGGGATGATTAAGCCCCAGTTTCTGAGCGCTAGCATAAACTCTGGCTTAAAGAAAATATATATAACAACTAATTAACTTCGGGTAACTACCAAATTAACAACTTTCAATCCAATTTGGTACCTCTCTTCTCACAAGGTCAGTACAGATGGGAAGACTACATCACTCTTGGACAAAAACACCCATCTTTCTGTGACCTGGCCATTGCTACTGTATTGCTTCATTGCTTCAAATGCCACCACCTTTGTCCACAGGGCCACAGCAACAGTCTCAAGGATGCTTCGATAGCGATTCAAACATATTGTACCTTACCGCTAACTGGTTGGTTGATTAACGCACAGCTTGCATTTAATTTTGAAGCAATTACAAAGTGGTTTGGCAAATTCAGCAAATGTATCTCTCAATAATTCATCTGAGTGTATGTTGAAAGATGTACTTAAAACACAACTTTATTGGTACAATCCAAGGACATGCCCAGTGTGATCTCGGATAGCATTCAGTGGAATCACAATGCCAGGAATGTGTTACCATAGTAACACGGTCTGGCCCAGTGGTTTCATGGGGCTTTCATTGGACATGCAAATGTGAAATGTCTCCTTCACGGAGCTTTTTACAGAGTTTAGAGTAGCAATTTCATGCAAATACAGACAACAAAATCCACCATCAAATAACAAAAAGTTTGTAAAGCTACTGGAGTGTATCTGCTTTATACAGTGAACAAACATAATACAAAGAGAAAAACAATGTATTACTCACTACTTGCCGTATTTATCAAGAAGGGCAAAATTTTAACAGACATCAAATTCAATACACCTCAGTATCATCATTGATTTTTATTACGTTAACATGAAAATATTTATACTTTAGGCCCTCCTGGAGATTCAAACAACATTCTCATTTGATCAGCTGTTGAAACATCCCAAAGAAGCTTACCAATTCACAGTTAGATAGCTAAGAGAAAAGAAGACCCCAAATTATTGAGTGTCTTATAACAAAGGCTCACTTTGAACTACTTTGCTGTACAGGTCTTTAATCTGTTGAGAAAAAGCAAATTATGTTACGTAATGCAACCTGTGAGTGAGACAACTGCTGAGATACTCCAAATGACCTTTGACCTATACCCCCTTGCAAAGATCTGTAGTAATTGGACATGAAGAATGCATGTAAAGATTACACAAGCAAAGAGATTAATTAACACAAACTTCACCAAAAGGGTTGCTCTTGGAGAGAAAGTTCAGACAAAATAAATCACACTGCACTGTACCTTTACTTTAACTTCTGGTAGTCCTTCCCTCGATGCCTTTTTGACACATTTGACCTTCAATTGGAATGAGTGCCCCTTACTCCAAAGAGACTTGTCAAACGGGCAAAAAGGTTGATTCTCAACAGAAATTCTCAGCTCAACTTCGTCGATGAGTGGCTTCCAAACCCCGCCGAATGGCATGATACCGTAGGAATGCTATAGAAAAGTATTACTTAAATGATGAGAAATACTAACGTCTCCTTAAACATCTATTCAAATTGAGAAACATGTGCTTCAGGCCTCGACTGAGACATTAGCTATGAATGTAAACACAGTATCGACAGACTTCACAAAATCCACAACAACACCAAAGAATACCGTATTGCCACTTTCAGACCTTCCTTTGAAGCTGCTAAGTACTGCTGGTCTCATATTGCTTGCTGTGTCATCCTCATTTAATACGCTGTTACTCTTGAGCGAGCACTAGAATTGCACATGTATGTGAAATACAGTACATGGTTAATCAACCATGATATGATATGGGTAATTCGGTTTATTTGGGGGTCCATTTTGTGACAATATGGTGTCTCCAGTTACACTTGACCCAAATAGAAGGACTTTCTGTCTTGTTTTCTTTGCTCAATAATTTGCAACTTTTTTTGGAGTTAGAATGAGTGCACCACTGTGTATCCAACTTCTAAAGGTTTGTAAGAGCTACTTTCGTCTAGTGACAGCTTACCAGGTGAAGCAAAAACAGACAGAAATGTGACCAACTTACATAAATGCAGATGCTAAAAATGTCAGAATACTCATACCTTAAAGGTATTGGCTACAGTACTACAGTAAAGAAATTGATATTTCATGAGAATTAGGACTATTTTTCTTTCTTTATTGGTACAAATCTCAGTAGCATGTTTGGGTTCAGAAGTTATGAGTTTTTACAGAAATATTTCAAAAAGGTACATAGCATACAGTAATTGCCAGCTTGTGATGTCACCCAGGCACAACTACAACTACATGGACATCCTTTTTATTTCTTTATAATCATCACTGTCTTGAAAGAAACATTACAATAGTTTAAGAGATGTGACCATAATTTCCACAATATTTTTAAGGATAAATCTACAATATACCCAGTGTACATTGTCACTAGTGTCACTTTCTAGGTTAAAGCAGGGCTTCCCTTTCAAAGAAAAACAAAGACATCTTGAAATAATTTGCCACTGTTAAAGTACTGTACTGTACAAGGCATTTTGGCAACCTTGAGGTAAGTGGACATCTTTCTTGAGCAGAGAAGTCCTTCTTCAAACAGCAATATCTTGAGATATTGGCAGGGGCTTTGAGATGCCAGCAGCAGAAAATTATTCTCTTTCAGTTAAAGGGAAATAGGGCATTTGTTTTACAGAAAACATCCATACATACTATTAAAACCAATGTTTGTGAACGCAGAATAATAGATTATTCAAAATAAGGAAGGACAGTAGCCTTCTTTTCAAGAAATACCTCTCTCACAGATAGAAACTCAGCTACTTTGTTGCTCAACACTAATTTTTTCAGCCAAACATTTCAAAATTCAAACGATGCATCTTCCCTAACCCATCACAAGCATAATGTTTTGAGGAGGGGAAGCTTTGGCAGGTGTTTATTGAAGAGACTGGATGGTTGAACAATGACTAAAGCTATTTCTTTGTATGTCATGTTGGTATATTCTAAACGCTCTATTCCCCTTTAAGAACCCCTTCAATTGTCAGTAAAATATTAATTAAAGGAACACAAAGACCAGTGAATGATATCCTGGTTATTCGTTGTGGACAAAGTTTCATTGACCAGAAATAAAAGGGTTTAACGATTTGACCCCAAAGGAACTTTGACTTTCATGAGAATCACTAGGAAAGTCTACAGTAATCACCAATTGTTATCACTAACTACTGTACAGTACTTGCACATACAGTAGCTTGTTAATCGTGCAACTTTTATGTGTTTTTAACATTTCGTGATGTTTTGGACTTTGACCTTTTTGGACCACTGAATCCCATACTTACAGAAAAATCTACCCACTGTACGACCAGTTATGTACAAATCAACAGTTTTAAAACAAAGCTATCACACACTGAACATTGGTAAACGTGCTACAATTACAATGAAGCCATCAACTTTGTACCGATTTCCTTCCACTATCAGATTTAACACTCTTCAGCATTGTTTCTTTGTCCATCAGTTTGTCCTATATGTTACATTTACAGACTGTAGATTCACACAAAGCATAAAAATTTATCAAAGAATCAGAACTAATACTAAATCTGCACGTTTTGTTAAATCTTTCAACAAACCAACAGATTCACTCTTTTCAATTGAATGGGAAAGAAAACTGGACTGAGGTATGTACTGTATCTTGGTGGAGTATAAAACACATTAAACTGGTTTTGCAAACAAAACAAGCTTTGTTCTCTACTGTATATGACAGCCATTCACAGTCAACTTTGGAGTACCTGTTACAAATCTGTGCAAACGAGAAAGACACAGAAAGGCACAGTACGTAATCAGCAAGCAGTGACACATGAGTCATGCAAGAGGACAGTTTTGTTTTGAGTGAAAGGGGAAGAGAACAATAATAAAAGTCTTATGCTAAGTTTGCTAACCTTTATTTCCTTCCCTTAAATGTTAAAGATGACCATCACTCAGTAGATCGAAACAATAAATAGACTTAACAAAACAAAAGATCAATATCCTCTCACATTAACCATAAATGAAGAGCAGAAGGAATTAAGGGAAGCCAAGTACTGATCAGTTCAATGAAATTGTAAGTATTATAATTTTTCAGTGCATTCAGATAACTGATCAGCCTCACTGCATCAGTATTTCAACTATGTCATACAGATGTCATTTTGAGAGTGTAGTTATCAAAGATTAATCATTTTTTTAACAGTAACATAAGCAGGCTACTTCAGAAATTTGAAATGCGTACGTTATACATAGATCACTGTACAGGTCGCGATTCAGCGTGAAACTGTTTTTGATTAAGCTTAAAAAGGGAAATAGGGCATTTGCTTTGGAGAAAACATCCATATTTTTGGAACCAGTGTTTGTGGATGTAGAATGATAGACTATTCAAAATAAGGAAAGACAGTGCCCTTTTTTTTCAAGAAATAAGTTTCTCACAGATAGAAGTTCAGTTATTCGTTGGACTTCACTAATTTGTTCACCCAAACTTGTCAAAATTCAAATGATGCATCTTGCGATGCTCATCACATGCATAATGTTTTAGGAGATGAAGCTTGGGTAGATGTTTATTGATGAAACTGAATGGGTTAACAATGAGTAAAGCTATTTTCTTTTGTATGTCATGTTGGTGTATTCTAAACGCCCTATTTCCCTTTAGCCTTGGAGCATGAGATTAAGTGTTCATACTGCCTGACTGACTTAATGCACTGTATGTAATATGCAGCAACAATATTGTACGTGCAACTAGCGAACATGATATCAGCAAAACGTTTTCGCACACCTTAAGTTCCGACCAGAAATACATTGTACCCCGGTCTCCACCCAAGTCCTCAAGTCATTTCGGTCGAGTCCTAGTCTAGTCACTAACGACCTAGTCATGACGATCTGGACTTGAGACTAGTCTCGAGACCACGCCGGTCTTGAGTCATCCAGCCCTCATAATTTTATGGTTTCAATTAGTGAAGCATATTCACCTTACTGTAGGTTATTTTGAAGGAAAATAGTTGTCGTGCAGTGTACTAACGTTAGTGCTAAAATGTGTTCTGCAGGTATCCATTGCCATGCACACAAATAGCTTAGGAAGAATTTCACGAAAATATGGGATGCACGAGAACAGGGGAACGTACTATACTACACCATGTCCATGTCCACTGTATGGTCGTTCAGTGCCCTGTGACTAGACTATGCGTTGCTTTTGGTGTGACTGGCCACTTAATGTGCCGAGTTGGTGCAATCGCCACAGCAATGGTCGCAGAACCGGGACCTGTAATAATGTACGACTATAAGACTTGTGTGAATACTGTAGCCACAACGAAAGGTCGTAGAATCATAACAAGTACAGAAATTTAGATGAACCTACGTGCTGAAAACTTCTCAAGGCCTAACAATACTGTAGGTCTGCTGAACCAAACTGAAGACCATGTGAATTTGATCCAAAAGAGACTTCTAGATTATCCGCTACAATGTCTAATTATGTACAATCACGATAGCGCACTCACCCTGAGTTGCCTGTCCCAGCCCTGGGCAACTGCAAAGCACGGCCGATTAAACAGTCAGCCAGTGTCAGCAGCTGAGCTGCTAACAAGTTGCAGCACAAGGTCCCCAAAACTAGGAAAATTGGGCTGAATTGCGTGAGGTTCCTTTCCGGTCGCCCCAAGGAACGGCGAACAGACGAAACGTCTTTGATCGTGGAAAGGAACTGCGTAGCACCAGCACCTACAGCGTGCCAACTCTTGTTGTGGAGTTCTTAAACCACAGTGCACCCTTCAAATATCTTTTTTTTTCTTCAAAGTTTGATGTATGACGTATCTACACATTTGGGCACGAGCAAGCGTGGGCGACAATCCTGGGGGCAGGGGGCCACATCCATCCATTTTTTTTTTTTAGGAGGGGGACTTAATATTAAATGTCACCCTCACACACACACACACACACACACATTTCATAAAGAGAAATGTTTTGGCTCACTTTTGGAATGGTAGGGGGACATTGTTACAGTTAGAATTCTTTATATGTCAGTCTAGCACATTTCATGACGTAAAAAAAAATATTGTACCAGATTGTGAGGTTCCCTGGTAGTTGAAACAAATTTTTATTTAATCTGAAATTTCATATGAATTTCTCATATTTCAGCCTAGGAGTGAGGATAGTAAGAAAGTCTGACATACCAGTTGGAACTTTTCATATCTCAATCTAGCACATTTTATGACTTCAAAAGAAGTCAAGTATTGCTCTAGATTGCATCTAAGTTTGGGGGTGTGGATACCTCTTCCCTTACAACTCTCTCTCATATCTAGGCCAACCATCACTTTGCTCATGATTCCCCACCTAACAAAATACTATTGAATGGCATCTTTTTCAATGTGACAGTCATTTTCAAAGTTATCGGTACAAGAACGAGTTCTCCTTTGTCATGCAATCATTGACGGTTGTAGCAACACATATAATGAGCGTAAAACATATTTGAATAACTTTTCTGAAACCATAATTTCTCCGGGACAAATAACTGCAATAGATGCAAAATATTGCACAAGATTTCGTTTAATGGTCACCTGCTAGTTGAAAATTTCTCAAAAGGAAAAAACCTGTTATCGTTAGTAAGTAGAAACTGTTGAATGAACTATTCAGAAAATTACGCATGGGCGTCAACAGGTGGGGGACGGGGGGACATGTCCCCCCAATTTCAAAAGTGGAGGGGATATCATATCATTTGTCCCACCCACTTTTCAGAGCAGTTACTAAAAAATCACATGCATACCCGCGATTTTCTATCACAATTGCTGAGCTGGTTCAAGTAGAATCTAACTTGAGTGCTGAATCCACAGAGAATCGCGGAAGAGTTCATCAGATCATCAGACAGTCGTATAGAGATTTTTGGGAACTTCTGACACTGCGGTGAATCCTCCTAAGTTGGGTGTTTGGACAAGCACCGAGTGACCCATTGACATATTCTGGGAATATTTAAGGTCAAGAAATCCGGACTCCCTGGGCTCCTGCTATCTATCACTTGTACCGTCATTTATCTCCCATTCTCCTAATATCCTAAATCTGGCCATTTAATTCGTTCGGGGTGGGGGGGGGGGGGGGGAGAGACCATTCGAAAGTGTATTGAATCATGTACACATGTTGTTTGTATGGGTTCCAAGGGATTAGGTAAGCCATACAGGTAGATGGTGATGAGTTACTATGTTCATATCACTACCTAGGGGTGTATAGGGTTAAGTAGTTAAGGCTACATGTATTCGCCGGATACGGTAGATCTTTATTGTTGAGTGCCGGCTAGGCACTATACACGCTCTTCATGCCTTTTTCTGATGATTTTTTTCTAAGTACCTGGGTACATAACAACTGATGTCTCGCACCTAAATGCATGTATTATATATACCACTCCACTCATCCCGGAGGTGACGGCGCCACTTTTTCAATATTTCGTTTGAGATGGACGCTGTGTAATTCGTCTCCCTTGGTGTCAGAACGTTATCTTTCTACCAGTACTTTCTGCTGTAATTTAGTTTTGTGAGACAAAATTTCCTCTCACAGATCTTGTTCTGATGTAACTAAAAACTACTCAGGAAGGCCGTCTCCTGCGATCTAGGCGGTCTTATGTACCCAAAATTTTCTGGTACGCTACTCGCCAACCAATGGTGGCGCTCCGCTTAGATAGTATAGTGTCCCCCTCACTTTCTGAAATCTGCTGACGCCCATGAAATTAGGCTGAAATATTCTAGATAAGAGCACTCAAAATTAGTGATAGTTTTGAAAAGAATGATGTTATTCTTATTAATTTAGAAATTGCAGACATGAGAACCCTATTTTAAAGCTGCATGGGTACATGAAGACCAGATCACCCAGGAAGTGCCGTTTTTCGACCATCTGGGGGGTTTGCTTTATAGGCAAGTAATCCCACTCATTAATTAGTGACAAAAACACACTCAAAATTCTCCGCCCCTCCCCCACACACACAAAAATTCCAGGAGTCCATGTCCTATTATGCTCACTCCCAAATATTTGCAAAGTACTCAAAGAAAATGAAAGAGGATGCGTAATTCATTATGATTCTTATATCACCTTAACCCTCATCTGATATGTATTTACAGTACCATTTTTCATAGACTGATTTCTTTTTACCTGAATTGCAGAATTGAAGACATGATATCCCTATTTCATATGCAGCTTAGGACGGTATACGAAATACGAAATACCATTTCCGGCCGTCTGGGAGGTCTGAAAAGCCCCAAATTTTATTGTATACTCCGTGCCAACTGATGGTGGCGCTCCTCTTAAATAGTCCTGTCACACATGTCCTGAGGACAGCCTCCGTCCCCGTTAAAACCCCCTGGACACCCCCTCCCCCTGAATTGTCCTTTTGTAGACTTTGACAATATATGTGGCTTCTATCACCAAAACCATGGCGGTCCCCCAGGCTGTCGATCATCAAATTGATCATTTGTCTTAACATAGGCCTACCCAATGTCTGACCAGTTTTGCCCTTTCAGTACCATTCGAAGGTACAGAATCCTTCGAAGATACAGAATCCTTCATTCAAATGGGTTTTTCTTCTGATCACATTAAGGGAAAAACCTATTGGACCTGTCTAATATTCCCAAAGCCTTCAAAAAGTGCGTGGACCCCTGATGGAGCAGCTTTAATCTTTCACACCTGTCAGTCAACTTACACATGTCCCCCAACGTTTCAAATAGGATTGACGCCCCTGAGGGTGAGAGCTACCATATGGTCAGGGGGGGGGGGGCGGTCGCCCCAATTCAAATGAATTACCGGTGCTCCTATTCAACTTTTTACGAATTAGATAGCGTTAATGGAAAAATACAAGAATGAGAAAACATGCCGGAAAGAGAAGGTACAGAAAATGAAAGAGAAGGTAAAGAAAATGAAAGAGAAGGTAAAGAAAATGAAAGAGAAGGTAAAGAAAATGCAAGTTTGACTTCAGCGTCATCGATCTGTATCCGGGAAATGATGATGGTGTTGCCAATTTTCTGCCTTCAAATTCCAACAAGTACAGTACTCATTATGGAATGTGCAAATATTTTGTTCAGTGGAAAACTCTAAAATGAGATTAATTTTTCTTCCAAGAAAACATTGACAATACCATTTTCTGGAACTTACTTGCTGAGCCTGGGAAGGACTATTTCCGACAATCTGGCGGTATGTTTTTTTTTTCTCGTTCGAAACGATGCTGGCGCATTTTTAGATCTTCAAGCCTTAAAGTCTTCAAGCAATTCCCAGCCCCCCCCCCCCCATGAAAAATTCTGGCTGCGTCAATGCAACTAGGATACACTGTATTCCCATATCACACTGTATCACATTCTTTGATGCCCCCTCATCCATGTCCTAGACTTATGGAGAAAACAAATCTAGCTACACTCATAGCAGCGCACTTATCTCTGGGAGTCTCTTGGAACCCTGCAAGCAATCACTGACGTCACTGCCCAATGAAGAAAGTGTGGGACTAAAGATATGTTTATCCCCACCCAAATAAAGAGCAGTTGGTATTTCTATTATACAGCTCCCCCCCCAAAAAGCCATTTTCGCCCCTCTGACTGAAACTGTCGGCTCCACCTTTCCTCAATGCCAAATTCTCAAAAGACCTCTAATACATAAACAAATCAATCAATACATAAAAGATATATGATAATCCGGTATAAAAACAAAGTTGACTCCATGACCCATGACCCATTCCTTCGGTCTGCAGGAAGGGTCGTTTTGTCCCCGAAACTGGTGGACTGAGCTGGCCTTATACTAGTCTTGATCAAGACTTAGTGAATCTTTCCCCTCTCTTCCAGCATTACCACAAAGCTCATATTTCTTGTTGTTAGCGCTACTCCAGTGTACAACGACTACCAGCCCCGTATCCAGGGGGGCTTTTAGGGAAACCCCAGACAGCCCCCCCCCCCACCGACTTAAATGGATTACCGGCCCCCTTTTCAGCTTTTTGCGAAAAAAAAAAGAAAAAATAAAGAACACGTAGAACCACATAAGAATGAGGGAGAAAATGAAAGAGAAATTAAAGCTTAATTGAAAGTTTGAGTGTCCCGGCGACCCCCATCCAGGAAATGATGGTGTTGTCTGGTCAGATATTGCGTAGGCCTATGTTAAGACAAATGATTCATCCCTCAAAATTCAAGCAAGGACGGTATTCGTCATGAAATCTACAAATTTGATCAGCTTTCCACCGTGGAAAATTCATAAAAATGTATAGATAAGATATATTTACCTACCAACAGAACACTGACAGTAGGCGTGTTCCAAAAATAAAGGAAAAGGATGAATTATGGTCCTTGTATCATCTCTACCCGGCCATCTCATACGTATTACCATTTTCACAGATTTACTTTTGTTCTAATCGGAAATCTGCAGACATGAGATACCTATTTCTAGACTGGGCACATGCAGCTTAGACCCCCCCCCCCCCTCCCAGGAGTGTGGTTTCGGGCAGTACCCGGCTGTTCTAAGCTCCCCATATGGGGAGTTTGAAAATTCAAAAGAATTCTTGCAGAAGGCTCCTCGCCAACCAAAGGTCAGTGGTTCTCCTCTCCGTTCCAGTATCTCTTTGCGTTCTCCCACCTGCTGATACGTAGATTGAAAGCATTGAGTATTTCTATTGTAAAGCCCCCCCCCCCCCAAAATGCCCTCCCGACTGAAAGTCCTGGCTGAGCCACGCCCCTAACAGTATCTGCAAGTCACACCTTGACGGTATAGGGCCACTGCCTCAAGCTGCTGACAGTTTGTCCTTAAATCCGCCACTGCATCTGCGTAAAATATCGCAAACAAGTTGAAGTTATCCAGCTCATTCAGCTGTTGAACCCTATATATTTGTATATTGACATACTTCATTTGTAGTAAAAAATAACAATTTGTTATTTCAAGATGTCTTTGTCTTTGCAAATTTAATTCATCATAAAAACATAATTTTGAATAAATTAACATTAAAATTTTCATTGCCCTTTTTTTTCTTTTTCGACGCCAGTACACCTGGCATTCGTGTAAGAAGTGTAACAAATATATCCAAACTGAATTCAGAATATCCATGGTAGAAAGCAGGGTATCACAAAATGCGAACAAATTTGTTTAAATATGCAGAATTTTTTTTTTTTTGGTTATGCGTTGGAAATATTTTCGATGAGCTATATTGTTTGTATTTTCATATTCGACATTTAGGATTCACTTGGCACTCCGACAACTGGTGGATATACTTGCTGTACAACTGTTCGTATTAAACAGTTTGTTTGAACGATTGTACAAATATATATATTTCATGACGGATGGCTATTACCATAAAAACTTTCATGTTTCTAGTTAGTAGCCTATTATTGAATTACTACATGATGTCGAGTCGTTCACCACCCTGAAGGGGTCAAGGGGCCCGAATTAAGGGCCCGTTGTGGCAACTCAGTACTCCGTAGTGATTCATAGATCCATGTAAGTTGCTGGCAAAATATGTTAAATATGTTAATAAAAAAAAAAACGCAAAAAATGTTTTAAAGATGAACATCACGATTTAAAGGGACAAAATGTAACTGAACGCTATATTAGTTCAGGTACAAATATTGGATTGTGACTCAGTTTTGTTGACATTATTTTTCTTCTGTCAAATGTAGCCCAGTTCGTCATGTCGTCAAATTTCGGGGGAGCCCCTTGCAAAGGATTTGATTGCCGAGTTATTGATTTCCAAAAACATAATTACGATAAATATAAGGTGGTAACGTGAGCTAGGGATATTATTAAAGTTTTCTCAATAAAGAATGCTGCAAAATTGGTAAAAGTGCTCCTTGAGGTTTAAAATAGCTACACGGACTTGGAAAAATAACGTTGCACTTTCATAAATTTCATTAATAAAGGATTTCAAATTATACTTTTTGTTTTGGTAAGTAAAAAAACGGAGGCTCTCTGGAACATGTAAACTGTCCCATTTCTGAAGATAATGCCGTAACCAATAATCTTTTGCAAATATTCTCAGAATTAGCAATTCGTTGTTTCATGTCAGAAGAAAATGGTTCTGTTATGACTGGTTGATGGTTTTTATCTATGGAATAGCCATAAAATATCCATCATCCCTGGCAAGACGAGAACGGCTTTCTCTTTGAACAGGGCCGTGTGCCAAACTATGATTTAGATATTTCCAACAGTCAGATATACCAGTTCATTTTAAACTATCCTGAGATCTTATAAAAACCAACTCCGGTTTTAAATCAAATTTTAATTCCCTCTAAAGTTTGCTGTTATTGTAGGCTATCACTTTGGAATATTACTTGGCGACGTTATGAATGATTTCCACTGTTATGGGGAATTGGTTTATGACATCAGAATTTTGCAAGCTGTAGTAGGCTATATACTGGTATGAGAAAGCATAAGCTCCGCACTTACCTTATTGCCTTACCATGCACGTATTGAATCATTTTAATAGAGAACATCTGCAGTTAGGATCCCTGAAAGTATAAACGAGCTATGTGAACAAGGGGGTGGGCATTTGTGGGCCAGACCCCCACCCCTACGCCAAGTTGGTAATTTCTTCATGGAAAGGGTTAGGGGTAAGGAAAGAGCTATAGGGATTTGTCAGAGGGAATTGTTGGGGAGTCGAATTCCATAATCTTCCAAGCAGGTGCTGGTATCTACCTTTCTAACATACTTACCGAAACACCTGCGGACAATTAGAGAATTGTCTCATCTAAGATCCAAGATCTCTGTAGTTACAAGTCTTTCTTAACGTCCGATGATTGGCTCAAAATAGCATGAATATTTATAGTGTAAGGAAAAGTATTGAGTGCAAATTGGTGTAATTGATGACATCGGCATACGTGAATTTTTATAGCTTACAATCTGTGCGCAGATTTAGTTGGAATCCAAGCGATAGTTCGGGGACGTTGGTATTACCAATGCAGTCAAAGCTGATGCATGAATAATATACGTCCGTTGTGGGGGCTAGGATTTCCAAAGAACCGCCACATTAATGTGGAAGCGGATTCATTTTAGAATCACCGCGTTCTCTCCTTTCATCGTAGTTTACATTCAATGATCAGCTGATCAATAAGTTGTGGATGTGCTGTTTCCTCATAATCGAGAAAGACTTAATTCAAGCAAAAAAAGCATATAAAATAATGCATACATCAATGCTTCCAATAATAAAAGAATTTGCGATGCACACAAACTGTATTTGAACGCATTTGTGCCGCGGATGATTTTTTGTCTAGACATATTGCCGAGGGGTTGACAGTAAACCGACAAAGCTTATGGCTTAAAGCTTATGGTTATACTCAGGTCATATTTCCCAAAAATTATATTAATATCTGTTCTGTGATAGAGTTATTGTGATATTTTATCTACCTGCAATATTGTAGGCCCTACATAGATTTTTTCCGAATTTCTTGGAAATCAATTTTCACCGATATTTTTTTCCGCATTCCTTTTCTTCGTTACTTTTTGGTGAGCTTAATTACCTTGAAGTTCCCTGGTTGAATAGTGTTTCCCCTGTTATCAGATACTTTACACTCAGTAAAGTCTCACGAAACTCTTTATTTTAAAGATATCCGTTTCCTGTGAGTCCATGATGTCATTAAAAATGATAACGTTTAATTGGTCGACAATCCAGACGCGGAATTCATGGGTGTTTTTTCAAAGTATCTCAGGAAATTGAAAAGTCGAAACTGTAATAACAAAATCATTACTGGAGAATAATCATGAAGGTGCATAAAAAAATGATGACATTCATTCATCCGTGGAAGGGTTCTAAAATGATGCATGGGTAGTCCATACCTCTCATTTTTGCATGTTATAACTCAGGAACTGCTTTCTATCACCTCGTTGTTAAATGTCATTTTTGTACATTCCGAGCCACCAAATTCAATCGGAGGGGGACTGAATATAGTCCCCCCCCCCCTCTCAAAAAAGAAAAAAAATGAGAGACGATGATGTGATAGGCCTAAATGCGGGTAACATTAAAAAGTGGTGTGTTGGTGTTTTGCTGATTGAAGATGCGTCCCGGCATAAAGTCGCATTACGATTTAAATCGCACTCAGGTTAACCACGATAAGCCATGCTGCTTTGAATCACAATAGCTAGAACACTTAAAGAGGCTTATTGTGCTGATATTAATAAATTTGTGAGGATTTCAAAGTGTACAACCACATGGCAGTGCTCTTTGTCAAGTTTCAGACCCGATAGTCATGAGAACTGTCAAGTTTTGACACTAGTTTTGCACTGGTTTCTTCAGTATATGGATTAGTACTGATGTGAGACAATGTCTGATTACAAACCTCAAAAAAAAAAAAAAAAATTAAATCAATGATTAGTCACTCAATGTTCAAATGTGTGTGGCACATGGGATCCTCTTAGTTTGACCATTTGTTATTTGTATGTAAAGGAAACGTGACAGGTTTTGAGAAATTTAGTGAATTTCACGAAACAACAAAGTGCCTCTTTAAAGTGAAATCTCTTCTGTTTAAGTATCTGTGACCTTAAAGAAGGACAGAGTCGTTAAAATAAAGCGAATCCTAATTTCCATGCTTTAATTATGCCAGCTTGCTCCCACTTGTTGCTCGGACTTTGCAATTTTTCTGGTGTTAAACGGAGGGACAACTTTTTGAGCATGCACCATTGATTGGTGTCTTAAAGCACACATTGCCATAAATATTCACATATTTTTATTCATAAATTTTACACAGACGCACTTGAAAACACATAATTCACGTTTTGAACATAAACGATAGGAAGCTAGATTGATATCTTGTGAGGAGACATATCAGCACATGCACTGTACACTGTCACAACTTCGTTTACTTTCAATTCCAATTCAGTTTGTTATGACTATGATAAATAACAATCACTTTGATGGAATGAGACATTCAACTAAAGATGATTATAGATTCCCAGAACTAAGGCTATAGATACGTAGTTACGCTATGTGGAAGTACATCGCGAAGGCTAAAGCACACGGTTGTGAAGCATTAATTGTAAACTAAAATGGTTTAAAACACCGACAGATTGCAACATTTAACAGTATTCTAAAGCTCGGGTGTGGCATCCATTGCAGGGGATGTCTTGACCTTCCGTGCAACTCCCTCAAGGGTTTCGTTTGTCACCCCCACCCCTTCCTCGCATTCACACAAACACGTACAACTTACATACGTACGGAAATGCATGTACTCTCAGGTAAGTGCGGAACTCTGTTATGAATCCACTCCGAATGACAACCGGAATATTTCAAGCAGAAAACAACAAACAAAATCAGAATAAAAGAAAATATGATAAGCCTAAATGTAGTACACGCAAAGAAATATTGGTGTATTTAATTAAAAAGGTCTACCATGTAAAGCTTATTTCGGAATGTGTCAATAAATATCTGTATTTCTGAATCATGTGAAATCGTTCACGACTATCCGGTGTACTTAAATCCCCTGTACAACTAGGGTTCCCCCTGCACACCCACGCCGGGACAAGATACCAAGGCCGTAAAATTTTCTGACGCACCATGAGAAAGTCTGAACCACATATTAGTACTGACGGATCCAAAATGGTGGGGGGAAGGGAACCATAGCCTCACCCAAAGGTGGGCCAAAACTTTGTTCCTGAGAATTCGATTTTCCTTCATCATCAAGAATTACAGAGTACAAAAGAAAATGAAATTTTTTTGAAAATAACTTCACAATTGCGCGCTTTTAATGCACCCAATCGCAATTGGGGGCATTCGGTTTCAAAGTTACCCTCCCCCCATTCCATTGAACCACCCAGCCATATCAGTGAACCAACCAATCACTGGACCCTCTACAAACAGACGACTTGGATCCGCCAATAAACATTACATCAATATGTCATGATCTTCATTAGACGTGGCTTCAGCTTGCTCCAGGTCGGTTAAGGTCTGTTCCGCCGTTTTCATATCTCGAACGACGACGCCTAGAACAGATATTAAAACAACGGCCATGCCAACACCACCAACTAGGCTGGGCGCTATATCAAGGAATAATACTTCTAATAATATCGTACATGGAATTTGATTGGAATTGATGATGGAAACGAAATATGATTGCTTGGTCGTGGCCAGTGCGAATGACACTGTGGTCTGAGCTAAGAAGTTCAAGAATCCTATAAGCACTAATAGGTAACGCACTCTCCCACATGGGGGTAAAATCCAATCTCGTGATATGAGACCCGCCAATGCCGGTAATACCGTACCACAGAGGGAATAATACAGCACTATCTTAACCGCTGTCGTACCCATTATTCCCAACAAGCGAATACAAATCGATGTGGAGGCAGAAAGCAACATGGCGACGATGGCCGCAGCAACTGCGAGTAGTTCCATCTTCTTGTCTCTGTCGAGTTCCTCCGATGGAAAAAGAAATGGAGGCTGGGCGATTAGTATGATTCCTGCAATGTTGATAACCATCAGTAAAATATCCCAGACGTATAGCCTCTCCCTGAGGATAATCCACGCGAAGATACCCACAAACACGGGGGAGCCAAACACGATGGCATTGACCATCGAGGCAGACATGTTGTAAACTGCGAAATATATGAGACCAATCGCGATGCTCCCGAGAATTCCGCGAGCGAACAACAGTGCAGTCTCTTTCATCGATTTATTTGTGATCTTCGTGTCTGAAAAGAGCGCGAACATCACCGAAAAGAAACCTTGAAGCAAGAACCTCAGACATACCACTTCAAATACAGGGAGGGAGTCCTTCAGTGCTTTAACACAGACTGTCTGTCCAGCAAAACATATACTTGCTATGAAAGCGGCCCATAATCCTCGGTACTCGAACAGCTTATCTTTAAAACATGACATGGCACTACGTCTGCCAACGGTCTCTCCGGCCATATTGTCTTGAGGTTCCTTCGACCTATGAAAGGAGAAGGATCGTTTTAATACATCAAATATGTAATTGTCTGATGGTGTCATTACACAATTATACAATTAATTCGTCCCAAATATTAAGTTTTGTTGTCTAAACATTGGTTCTTCAAATCGAGTTTCGACATAGCAAGTGTAATGTTGACTTTATTGTATTTTAAAAGGTTGTCCCAAGTAGTATTTTTCGTCCCAAGCGCCGCACAGCTTGTTAAAACGGTTACGGTACAGTAAGAGACGACCAGACTTCAATACCTGGGCCACAGTCTACAGTATGCCCAATTCAGAAAAGCCATCCAGCTGAACATTTTAACCCCATGTTAACAAAAGCAGGCCTGCACAGGCTGAAGCACTCCTTGAAGTACGTTAGCCAAAACCGGAATATACACAATGATGGACAATAAATGTGAACGGGTCTTGCGGTCAGTCTGATTCCAAAAAGTAGGGCTAAGGTGTAACGTAGATGACAATGCAATGGATGTATGAGGTCACTAGTGAGGTTTAGAGGGAGACATCACAGTGATACATCTGATGAGGTTTTGGATACATCGGATGCTCATAAATGATTCACCCTCAGTAGATGAACTGAGCCAAATCTAGTAAGGACCTGCCCACAACTTTATCTCTCGCGTCAACACGATCTCAGTTTTATCTGCCCTGTTTGCACACAAGTGAGTTGTACGAACTAGTAAGGGTTATGCTTACTGCTGGGCAGGTAGGAACAGCGTGTAAATTACAAGGGAGAAGACACAAAATGTGAATGACAAAATGTGACTGACCATCACTAATTACACTTCACTGACTTGTCCCTACCGGGACGGGGAAGAGGGCTTAATGGGCATTTGCATAGTATGAATAGAATTCCTCAATCATCTTTGCCCTGATGTTAAATTTGCAGGGGGGGGGGGGGGGGTTATGTCATATCATGAGGGTAAAGACACAATTTGCAAGAACCTTGTTCCTTCCCATCAACTGTCTGCTTTTTCACATTTCGTTTAAACATTATAGCCTATCAGCATCGATGCAGGCCTACAGAATGACAAGTGAAGAAAGACCTTTCATGTGTTAAGCCGGGATTCTTACATAGAGACCCCTATATTAACCTACTACTCAACGTGAATAAAAACTAAGCGAAGAATCACTGTAGATCTATATGAGACCATTTTCTACGGAGCCTATGATGATGTTTCCTTGTGATGTTGAGAGTGGTTCCGGTTGACTTTTTTCAACAGGAATGACAAAAATTTGTGTTTTCAAATTGTACGCAATGATAGTTACCGTAGGCCTACTCCGTGATTTTTTTTCTTCTGAAATATCATACATAGAGCGCGAAGGGCTCGAAAATTTGAAGGCTCTTAGGGACCCTAGAGAAAATATGATTTTCATCAGGGAGTTACATAGTGCGGGAAGTTCGTTTTGATGGACCTCAGCTACAAATTTCCGAAATAGCGTAGGCCTAAATGCAGTTTCTAGTATGTCTCTAATTAAAATAAAATCTTAAAGAAGTGGGGATAGTCCCAATTTGCCCCCCCCCCCCCCGGCAGCCTCAGTGCCAAAACACCCACTATCAGTTCTAGCTCCTGTGATTACCACCTTAAGTGTCACACGCAAGTTCCAGTTTTTTTTTGTTTTTTTTTTCTTTTGCACAATGTTGTACAAATCCTAACAACTAATTAAGCCATTAATTAAACTCTCCACAATTAAAGGCATTGTGAGTCTAAACAGTGGCCATTAACTGTCATCGAAAAACATGTTTATAAAAAAAAAACAGTCAGGCAGATAACATTTACAGTATATGTTGGAAGTCCATATTTTCAGGGAAGTGTCGCTCGTCTAAATGACCAATCTTTTACGTTATTGTTCGTTAGAACAAGTTAAAGTTGCTAACATGATTGAAAAAAGGAGTTGGCAATAAACTAGAATATGCATATTGCAGGGAACGAACACTTCCAATCACATGATACCCCATTGTATGCACCGTAATAAAGGTATACGTAAGCCAAGGGGACAATCTGAATACAAGACACGCCAATGAAACCCCGGGACTAACACGCCGTAATTTATCAATGACAACCAACTATATTTACCTTTCAGAAGGTCACCTTCGTATTGTGTCTTTCACTCCTTCGTCACTAGGGCTTGTTGATTCTTATCGACCCGACGCTGACGGTATTTGACGTAAAACGGACAGTGTATGGGCATTTAGCTAAGATAAGCAAAACCATACGTCACAGTCATCATTATAGGTATCAAACATTTCAGATCTCCTTCGAGTAATACATTTTCCTGAGCTCTCTTCAAGAAGGCTTTAAAGTTCATGAATAGTCATGCATGCTCTGGCGATTACATATCGCTTTCTCCTGACATTGGTGATTACAAGTCGACTCCATACCCCAGTGATGTCTAAGCTTGCAGATGGTTCAAGTTGTTTAGAATCCCTGCCAGGTAAATAAGCTACATGGGACTTTGATCTTTACTCCTCCACTTGGTATAACAGCAACTCAATGCAAAGTCGGTATTTTCCTCCATTCAGAAAGCACGTAACATATATCACAATATCACAGTCTTTTTTCATGCTTATTTGTTTACGCATTTATTCCACTTGTTAAGGCAAGCAGCTTCGCAAGAACACATGAGCCGTCAAGTTGCCTTGAAATGCTCTAGATTGTGTTCCCTTGTGCGCGTGATGCTCTCAGCCCTAAGAACACATGCACGGTTTGGGAGACCCCTTCAGAAAAGGTCAAACTGATACCGATTGTGTTGAAGTGTTTTTGAGTTGAAGACAATGCACGTTTTGTGGTATATGACTGGCGTACCTTGTGGATGAATGGTATGACAGTAAAAATAAACGTATAAATGTGTAAGCATAGAAAAATTTACTGGTAGCTATACCCCGCCAGCAGATAATGATATATAATGTTTTAAAGCTCTACTATATATATTACCGATATTTTGCCATACCTCCCAATTTATGCATACAAACACATACACAAACCCATACATAAACCATGTATATAAATATTCATATATCGTTTATTACATGATACAAACGTTTTCTGGCAATTTTAGGTAAGAGCTAAATTGGTTTGGTTTTCTAAGATAAAAAAACCCTTTGCTGAAAAAAAAAAATGTGTTAAAAATCATCATCGTGACGTTATTATAATATTGCAGTTATAAATGTATTGTTTGCAACTTAGAATTAAGAAATTTGTTGGAAACATTGCAACCAAAATTAATTGTTGCAATGGGGTATTGAACGAAAGCCTGATGCCTTTGCGGTCAAAGATTTTTTTTCTTAGAAATCCCTGGTAGGAATCACAAGTAATATTACGATAACAAAAAGTATACAGTGTAACGTTTCATGCCCCCACGCGAATTTGCACAGATTTGGTTAATTTTCTCGATTCTGTGGAAGAACGCGATTATTGAATAATAAATCTTTTGATACATATAAATCGAAAGTATTTTATTTTAGGATCTCTGAATGCTACCTGGGTACACGAAAAAAACTTGTAGAATTACTAATTACCTGTGATGTTGATTCTTTTTCCCAATTAAAGTTTTTAAATAGAATCCTCTGTATAAACAGACATGTTAGTTGAATGGGAATTTGGAACTTTGTACCGTTTTGTCAAAGAGAGGTTGATCTTTCTTTATTGGGGGGCTACACTGTACGTTTACTTCCACCTTTATTATGGAGAAGAGAGAGTTTTTTTCATAAGCAATTTCTGTTTTCTAAACAAGGTATTCTTTTCGGTTGTCCATATCGCTATAGATACTTCACCTGATTTCTTAAGATGAAGTATTATTTATTTTTCATGAACATGAAATGTATGAAATCTGACTTAAGTAGTTTCTACTCTAAGTTCAGATTTACTTTAAATACTGAAAACCTGATATGTTATAAAAGTGAAAAGGGTAAAGTTAATTATTTAGGGTTCAAAGAGGCGTTCTCAGTTTGTGAAAGCATGTTTCAATGAAGCGTTAAACTAAGATATCCCTTCGGCCTTTCATCTCCTTCTTTTCTTGCGTGATAATTGTTATACATTATTCATATTTTTACTCGCACAGAACAAAAAGGACTACAGACGGACGGAAAAACCTGTGCTTTCTTAGGAAGAGAGATGTGGTGAAGTGTAAATACTACCTCTCTCGGAAGGGGGGAGGGGGGTGAATGCTAAAAGTAATTAGCATATGAAAGCAATTTACATTCATCGTTTTGGGTATATGTCTTTTTAACTCTCAGATTGTCAACTTTTGAGAATTTAATGGATGATCGTTATCCCATAAATTACCATTACACTGTCAAAAATCTCATTCCCTAAATAAGCACTTTTAAATTTCAGTTGGTCAGAATATATTTTGTTCTTAATTTTGATATAAGCGTTGATAAAAAAATCTTTGATAAGTTATCCAATGTAGGAAACCAGGAAGTATCCCCATGCATTTTAAAGCAATGTCTTCCAAGTACAAATTATTGAAATAAATATCATTTCGTTCAAATTTCATTCATATAAGACTTTGCCACAGTACCTTCCTGACTCATGGTCAAATACCGTATAGCTGTTTCCAAGATATGGCAAATTCATCAATGTTCACAGTTATCAATTTACATTTAAGGCTCTTATAAAGAAAACAACATTAATCATATGAAGCGATTTGTCTTTCTCGGCTTTATATCTGACAAATAATTTTTGAAAAAGGGTATCAAGTTCTCCAAAAAAAAGAGAGAGAAACTGGGGGGGGGGGGGGTGGTTGAAGGAAGATTCGTTAATAGGGTAACTAAATAAACTAGCAGTGGAAAGACATAAGTCTTGATAAGGTGGAGTTGAATCTTGTAAATTAGAGTGAGGTCTCACCAAGATCACAAAAGTTTAACAAGGAAATTGTTTATGCCATTATAATACACTAGATGGGGCTGATTAATGAGTTGGTTCACAAAATTCATGATACTTTGGCGCAGTTGAGGTTGTTGAGTTCTACTCAGAATATGTTGATAATAAATGGTCAAACTAAGAGATTGAAAACATGTAGACACACAGCTGAAGCAATAATGATAGAATAATTAACTATCAAAATAACTTATTGCAAATCTGTGACCAAACACTTTTTACCATAGAATATGAGCCACTGACAACCCACATTCATGTATTCATATAAACAAATCTATCGTAAAAAGCCAACAACCTGATGTTAAATTTGGGATGAAGACTGAGAAAATAAAGCTGAGCAGCGGTTTCTCGGGTGTGGGAGGGGAAGGATGAAATAGCACCTGCTAAGGCTATGGTGGAAAGGGGATTTCCTGTAATCTGTGGGTATTTTTGTTTTCGTCACTCTTCGATCCAATTGGCTGTCTGAACACAGTTTAAGCTACCACAAAAATTGATGCATGTTCACCACTTGAGACTCACCGACACTCCCCCCCCCCCCCTCCTCCCCAGGATGCATCATCGCTTTCAATGGGGATACTTGTTGAATATAGTATAGGCCTACCTGATTAAGGGAAACGATACGATTGACTAAATACAAGTGTTTACCCTGAAGCGGTTCCAAAAGTTTTTAGAACATGAAAAGCTTCTCAACGCAGTATCTACGTTGCAAACAATTTTTTTTTTGACAGAACGTCGCAAGTGGAAATCAATTGCTATCAGTGGAGTGAATTAAACTAATTATTGCGTCAGTCAATAAAATAAAAAGATATATGACAACGTCAGTGGCGAACACCTCTCGATACTTTGACGAACACAAAAGATAATCCGTTATGTACGGTACATATACGGAGGTTTTGGGTGTCAAGTGTTCTGATCCAAATTTGAAAGTCATTACAAAATTTTAACAAAGAGAGGGTTTAGAGGAACTTACTTTCCAGTCCCGACAGCGTCCGTCGAAGGCTCTTTTTTCAAAGTTTGCGAGGAATCCCGGGGACGAAGAGGGCCGTCAAAATAGTTGTAAGGTAAGCCTGATGACCTCTCTGATCACGTGACCCTTTGGAAGCCTTTTTTGTCTCGTCAAATCGAATGGACATTTAACAATCTGCTAGCCAAGCATTTGCCAGCAATTTTAATGTTAACCCTGAGACGTTTTGTGAGCGAGGTTATAGGTATGTGCTAAATCGCTACAATCAACCACACATGAAAAGGGATAGGGGGTTACAATTTTCAACAAGATCAATAATGAACAATTAATCAACACGATTATAAACAATACATAAATGTATGAGATATGACATCTTTCATTAATTCCAGCCAGGGAGCACGGTAAGAACTCTCTGCTTCAACATTAGGAAATAAACAGTTGTAAAAAAATCACAATGCATTTTTGAAATTTTTAATAGCCCCACCATACAGATTGTTTCCGGCATCATTAATTGTATATTGTCTATATGCTCTTTCTTCAAGGACTTTGTGCTTTGATATCATAAGTAGCGTTCAAAATAGTTGTTCGGTTAACAGCTTGGTATCTTTAAGTGTAAGCTTTATTGTCTATAAATGAATGCATTATTTCAAAATGCCTAAGAAAACTTATGAAATCCAACAAGCTAATATGATTTCATTGACTGTTAAAAGAAAGTACTGAATATGTGGAGTGACCAATTCAGCCTTCATCACATGACCGCCTACAGTTCCTTCGAAACGTACGCATCTTGCTGTATTTTACGGCCTCCCAATGTGTTTCCTTATGTTTCTAATATAAACGTTTGGAGGATGCTAAATCTATTAGGTATATCTATCTATTATTAAAAGTGTTTTTCTTTCTTCATTTGACGAGAATATTTATCAGTTTATTGTAATGAACGGTTATACTCTAAGGACATCACTCACATTTTTAAGGCTCAGCTATGACATACATGCTCAGGATAAAAAACTAACTTTGCAAATTATATCCTGTATTCCTGTTACAGCTTTAACAGATCTAATTTTCTGCCGATGCTTTCTTTATTCATGTGTAGCCAGACCACCAAAGGGTCAATTACGGAAACATGTATGTAATTAACTTTCATGGTTAAATATTAATAGGCCTTTGTCAGGTAAAACTCACAGAGCAGCGTGTGTTATCCGATTTGACAGTCATATTTTTTATTTTTAAATTTAATCATCATTTTTTTCTGGCTGACTGATCATGCATAGTGAAGTGGTAAGGTTAGGTAAGATAACTTGAATGAGGAAAGAAATCTTGCTCGACGTACCTATATATTAAGGTTGAAAGAGAAGCAACATTCTTTGAAAAAACCTTTAAATTAAAATATATGTACATAAAAACCTACTTCCTACTCACTCAGTATGGTTAAAGACTAGATTTGCACATTTCTTTAGTTATCCAGTGGCGGCGTTTGCTGGGAGAGGAGCTCTGTGAGTGGGCACCGCAAAGGTAAAGGTTACCTAATATGGTTAACGGGTGGTAGCAATGCACGGACAGAAGAAGAAATAAAATGGAAACATGTAAAACGTCCTGAATGAGTGACAGTGGGGTGAGGTGAACCTCTCCCCCTCTCCAGGAAAGATGCAAGATTTTTGTTTCCTAATCTGGCGACAATGCGTCTAGTCCCTCCCTAAGAATATGAGACCCTCGTTTCTTATGTATAGAAATGCCCATTTTCGATGGTGTTACTCATATGCAAGCCTTTCCACTCTTAGTGTACTAGGAAAGGAGCTCTTACATTAACAACTGCGATATACGCATGGAGTACTAGTATCTACTACCAAAAACAACAAGCACTTACAAAAGACATCATGATCTAAAAAAGTTAAGGTTCAGTCAGAAATATTTTAATTAATAGATGCTGGTGGAAGAGAGACTGGTTGATCTCTAACAACTCCGTGGTCTTAGCTCGAGTGACCCCCAACCTACTTCCACCAACAGCTGGACGAAGTATCCCATCCAGGTATATGCAGAAAATAGCAACGATTGTAAACTTTTTCTGTCTTACACAAATAAAATGAACAACAATCATCCATGCACCAATTCAATTGCATACATTGATCTGACACAATTAAAAGGACTTAATATTAAGGTTAATTGTACTTGCTGGGCTTACAGACACGGAGATTTAAATCCTGATCGGCGGATACCAGGCAGTTGTTTTGACAAGTAACTACACAAGCTGCATTTCAGATGTAAGTGGTAGCCATTACGGTACCTAGGAGATGAGGTTTATAGCTAACATCGGTGTAACGTGAGCGTGCCCATCCTCTTAACAGAGGTGATTCTTGTAGCTTCGTGTATCGGCCAGTACTTTATGTATCGCCTCACAAATGCAATTGACTTCTTTAGAGTCAACTCTTACTTTGATACAGCTTATAGGCGAAAATACTTTTTACCGAGCACGAAGACCAGTTTCTTATGGAGTTGATCTGTTGAAGCGATGGGCGACTGTCCAACGTTGTTTGTAACTTAGGTTGATTTTGGGAACCAATTCAGTGTTATTGAAAATCTCCATATTCACGAAGGAGGTGGTGATTAGGGTGATCATAGAATGGGTGTGTAGAAGTGACGGTTTTGTGAATGTTTTGTGATTCTGAAACAAGATCTGAAAATAAGGCACCCCTATGCTCCACTACCATGATGCATTACCATGCTCTACTACCATGAGGCACCACCATGATACACCACCATGCTCTACTACCATGAGGCACCACCATGATACACCACCATGTTCCACTACCATGATGCATTACCATGATCCACTTCCATTGTCCAATATCATGGCCCCTACAAACAGCCACTACCATGGGCCACAGTGAGACACACTACCATGAGCCACTCCATGGATCACTACCAAGACAGTCAATTTTGTAGTAACATTTTTTCCCCTGAGTATGAATAGGAACTATGTAGTAACAAGCATTCTGGGTGAAGTCATAAACATTTTTTGTCAGTCATTGTACGGTGACTACGCAGTTTCTTGTGTGCGACCCGTTTCAGTCAATGCCCCATATGTTTATTTGGTTAGGCTTTTATGTGGTTAAAGTAAGTGACAATATGTCCTGGGGACAATATGTATCATGAAATTAAAGCCTCCAGAATTGGGTGGAATTCACACAGGTTCCACAACCTTTGTTTTTATGTCTTTCCTATGATGGTCAAGTCACAGAGTTTCGCATGAGGCCTCTTGTTTTCTGTTTTTTTTTTTTTTTTGTTCCTTTTTCCTTCGAGATACGCAGGTTTACAACAGGCTTGTATTTCATATATTCTATGTAATGTTACTTTTCAGCAGCCCACTGGCACTGTGCGTGACTATGTAGTGCGATCACTAAGGGCTGTAAGGTACAAAGGTCAACTTTTCAACAGCCTGAAACCTACATGTGCAAGTAGGCTATTACACAGACATCGCAGTTAGGAAATTTGTACATTCAACGAAATGTATGTCGATTTTTATTGCCAAAAAAAAAAATGCAAATGACAAAATTACCTAGCCTTTAATTTCACCTCACAGAATACATCAAGTGTTACACAGAATAACCTTTATGTTACCTTATGCAAACCTTTCAAAATGCCTAATGAATGGTTATAGGGTGGGTAAGGGTTTTAAGCCTGGATCGAGATTATTCCTAAATACAGCACCACTATCCCTAAATGATTTTGTATTAAGGCTTTAACTTGAGTATACCCGTGGAATTTCATTGGAGTGTCTGATGTAATGGCTATTACAACAGTTTTTCAATGAAAATGAAGTGTCAAATACAGATGGCAGTGAATTACACTGTGTTTGTGTATCAAAACGAAGTTTACATTACCATCAGTCTTTAAAGGCGAATTCGTGCTATTTTATGAATAATTCCAAACCGTAAAGAAAAACTGTTCCCCTATCTTCACATTACCAGCTCTTTTAAAAGCCGATGGTAAACCTAATACTACCACACTTGATGAATTTAAAATATCTTGTCAACATGTTATCTGAGGCCATCAGAAGTTTTCAAGGGTTCCCATCGCTTTTGTTTGGAGGTAGGCTGACCTAATGATCTTCCTCTAGACTGTAACGGTACCTCATTCAACATTGATTGATGAGGTTCACCGTACTCACAAGGATAATTTCTCCAAGGGATTACGATTTCATATTGGCGATGATTGTGGGGACCTTTATAGCACTAATTAACCTGGTAAATCTACTAAGAAAAATCGTAAGTGGAACATACGTGATGTAACTGTAGATGTAGGATGTCGTCAGAATTTAGTTGGAAAACAAAACCACCGTAGTTTACACTGCGGTGGTATTAGACTTCGAAATATGCGGCAAATGTAACATTTTATTACTCTTCATCTCAAACGGCTCAATATTTGCTACTGACATACGAAACCATGCCTGAAATCATCAGGGGGTTCACTGAAATAACTTTCATTATAAAGAAATACACGCAGGAACACTGTGACGGACATATAGTCACAACGTCATATCGTGTCCGTGCTTGTGGAAATTGGCTGTAAGGGATGAGGTTGATGTTAGAGGTGACAGCCTAGGTTTTATTTAACAGAGATTGGAAGAAATTATCTTCATTTGAATGATATAACCTGGGGTAAAGATGGAAGGCGTGGGGGGGGGGGGGGAGGGTGAATAATAGTCAATCTTGGAAAAGGAAGAGCGATTGTGGTCACCGAGAAACTTGTTTGTACAGAGTATTTGTCTGTTTGCGAAGACGTAACAAGTATCATTGATTGGGCAACATCAGAGGAAGATGAGACCGCATGAAAATTAAATGAAAGACAAATGCAGTGACGGCTTTCCGTGAGATACAAATTAAGTCAAATGCAGTGAATTATGAATGCGCTCAGTGAGATACAAATGCAGTACATGTATTCAGTGAGATACAAATACAGTGAACGCGTTCAGTGAGATACAAATTCAGTCAATGTATTCACTGAAATGCGGTCTAGATGTGACCTTGACCTAAATTTACCTCTTGCACCAGCCATGATTGTCTTTTTTATTATTATGATATCGATCTGTTATATGAATTTAATTAAAAAAAAATCTTCTGCATTTGAACTGGTGATTTTACAGACGTGCACAGCGCATCCAATGTTACGTGCACCTGCTGATAGTTCTATTGTTTATCTAGTAAACGTTGTAGAGCCGTTCTTAACTCCTGAATTATGGTCACTTGAAATTGGCCGTCACGGATAAAATATTTCTGTCATGCAAGCACTCTTATTCACCCAAAGTACTTGATATTTGCATAAGAAACGCAGTTCACAATCTGCTTGGCATTGATAAAACAATGATTCAATTCCTTACGTCAGTAGAGTATAGTTTTAGAAAGTCATCGTAAAACAGCCAAGCTTGTCAATTTTTAGCAATGAGATTGGTCTACTGCATATATACTGCCATCTGTCATCCAAATGTTTCTTTGTTATTAAGGAGCAATGAAGTTTACCATGGAATACAGACTACTGTACTGAACAGTTGATAAGAAGCCCATTTGTAAGTTTTCGCTATTCTCTGGGCAGGGTTATTTTATTTGAAATTGCAAGAAGCTATCAAAGAGTGTCATGTGAAACAATAGCTAAACAATGATAAAGACATGCAGCCAATTGCTATTGTATAGTATCTGCATCAAATACTTAAAATGATTAATAAAAGTAATAGTGAAACATGTCTATGATTAATCATGTCACTATTAACACTGATTTTCCCCGTACATATACACCATAGGAGCTGAACCTTCTAAAATTATTACTTGGCTAAAAAATAGCCAAAATTAAAGTCGCCTAGCCAGTCAAAAGGCTGGTAGGTTTAGATTAGGCGTTAGGTTAGGCCATACAGTGAGAGTGGAGGGGTTGTGGTGGGTAAGAGGACGGACACACTTTACAAGATGTCCATGCTAATAACGTCGACCTTTCTTTTTATCGAATGATAATCGTTCAGTCAACTTACCTTACCGTTGGAAGTCACGTTCCATGGTGTGATTGGCAGCAATCTGCAATAATAAATGGCAGTCTATGCGTTCCTCTAGATTGAAAATTTAAAGTGGTTGCGTGCATATGCAAAAGGTAATGGCATTAACATTTCGTGTCTAAAAGCTTAGTATATCTTTTACTTGCACCATTTGAGAATAAACATAGTTTTATAGGGAAATATATATTTCAGGTGATAAATCCTGAAGTATGATTTCAAATTCTTCTGGCATAACCACAAAAATGTGTGAAATACGATAGTATAGTTCTCATTCGATCACACAGTGTGCTTGTTTGAGCAAGCCAGTGGGAAGTACTGAATATTCAGTTGGTCAAAACAGCTGATCACTGTATGAGGTGATCAGTTTGTGGTTTATCTGTTAATTCAGTGATGAGTTTCACAAAACGAATTAGTCGATTCCGATCACGTGACCTGTACTGTTGCATAATCATTATGCAGACGCTTATAAAAAGAACCGTTAATTTTTTTTAGTGGTCACTATCATTTTTGTTCACTGAATAATGTGACCCTCCCATGAGAAAACTCGGCTGTAGATTTAATAATAAAGAAAACTCTCAGATATCAAATATGATCTTGTAGTTCTTTTTTTTTTTTTTTTGAAACACAGTCACTTCAAAGTGCAAAGTCATTGTCATGATGGGCATTTCACAGTTTAAGTAAAAGTTCACTTTCAAATGGGCCATGGGTATCGTTGCGTAGGAACGTTTTAGAGACTGGGTGGACACGTTGATGCCCACACTCTAGTTGAGTGTGGACATCAACCAGAATGGAATTACTTAACATATTGCACGGAAGAGTAAACGGAGAATAAAGTGGTATAGACTTTAAATTTAGATCAATTGAGTTTCATTTCCCTCACTCAAGTTGACTTTCTTTCTTATTTTCACTTACCTTCAGGTTGCCCAAATAGACGGATGAAGGAGGGAGTGACGAGGTACATCAAACACGAGAGACCCCCCTTGAATTTCTGGGAGACCCCTCGCTCACGCTGTATGAATGATTAAATGCAACCCTTGACAATAGTTCATGGAAAAGTGTTACATTATTAGTGTTCAATCATTATAAGGGAGCTTAGAGAGGCAAGATTAAAAAGCGACGGGGAGGCGCCGTAGGGAGAATTACAGATATCAAGACAAAATAATATATTCAAACTAATATTTGTTTAACTTTCTGCTAATTTTTTACCGTTCAATGAGTTAATGGAAATGTTCAGTTTACTTCATTCAAGAGAAGTAACTAAATTAGCAAGCCAGCAGGAGGACGTGACCTACTAATAAATTTCCTTGCGTGTGGTTTGCACGACAGTGTGCGTAACGATTAAATTTCAGTTGCACGATTTCAGGCAGGATAAATATGCAATGCAACGTGCATGTGAAAGCTAACCCATTTGACGTTTACAGTGTATATGTGCCTTTACCGCTTCTGAGTTTGCTGGTTTAGTGCATTTAACCAAAGACTTCAGGATTAACGTGTAAGAGAGGGGGGGGGGGGGATATCGCACATGGCTGAAGTGAAAATGGCATGAAGAGAAGCGGGGAAGGGGGAGGGGTTACACAGCTTTGGTGTGGTACCACTTGTATGTACCTTGTGACCTGCGAAGCAGTCCTTGGTCCCTGTGTGCATCACATAACGGTGACACATTAACTTCAAACTGCCAAACCAACTTTCTGGTGAAATTCGACGATATTATGACTTTGCAATGATATTGAGAACATAGAGCAGGACGATAAAACAGCTATGAAAGACAACAGCGGAAAGATAACAGAGGAGCATCTTATGTGGTGCAAATATTTGCTTTAAAACAGCTGCTTCTATGTAACATGTTTCATAGACTTGATATAGAAGATATGGATACTTTGTTGGGACCTTCTTTTAGACAACCCTGGACATACCACTTGACTGTATAGGGGGACTTTCAAATCCCGACATCTTGGAAGAACAGCACAAAACCAATGCTGAAACAATACAAACACTGTTTTAATTCTGTCACTGTCTAGTTCTAACGACGTTGCCGGTGAAAGCCTGGTTAGAAATGAGTAACTTACCTTCATAGGCATATGGGTAGGAGAGAGCCCCACCCCCCTCCACTTTGAAAAACTTACTATTTTTTTTTCTGGTAAATTGGGAATTTTTTCAACTACTTTGATCAAAAAGAACAATTTGCCTCCTGCGAACTCATCATCAAACTCATTACACAAGAAAGTGTTATGCTGAATCTCATCTGGAAATCTTTAATCACAGAGTAGTGGAATTTAGACATGTCAGATTAGGAAAGACCCCCCCCCCTTCCCATACAACTAGTGTTCCCGTAAGTCTATGAGGGCCCTGTATAAATCAGCACTGTATGATGTTTTGGAACTATATGTGCACTACTTTCCCACAGATTACATAAACGTCATGCATGCACTTTTCAAATTTTTTCACTTTTTAGAGTTAGCAGATGAAGAAGGCGAGACCGCCATCTGAAATTCAACGAAGGAAGATTATTTCCAAGATTTCCCTCATTTCGATTGCGAAATATTTTGGTTCTAAGATGTTCCTTTAATTTGGAAATATTAGTAACACAAGCCAGAGGAATTGCTCTAAACTTAGGCCATGGCTTGACGAAAGTATCACTCCAAAACGCTCAACTCTGAATACATTGATATCAGAGCTCATCTATGGCCCCTCGGGAGGTAAAGAAAAGCGATCCAAGGCACTGTTTAAATATTCTCAACTTTGAAACTTTCACCTTTTCAATTGGTGCAGAAAAATCCTTATAACATGCAAGGACTTTTCAAAATGTTCACTCGTATTCATCGCCTTGAGCTTTCAGCATAGAGCGTGTGATGATGAAGAGCCAGGTACAGTCATCTTTATGGGACGGTTTTATTATTACATCATCACTTATAACTTTCCTGGAATGGCACATCATCACATATAAATTTCACGGAAAGGTGCAAAATCATAGCAAATTGAAATTTTCAACTTTTTTTGGTAATTGAAGATGGTTATTCTACATTGGCTACGATGGTAGTGGCAGACCCTCTGCCAGGTTTACACTATGTTGTTTCTTATGGTAGATTTGCTATTAAGGTTCAAGGATTTCATTGAGTGAAGTTTATTTTGTGATCAGTTTTGAAGGGAACTATTACATATCAATGTTCCTAATTACCTCATTAGTCATGTATCTAGGCCTATTCCTACAGTTACTGGGGATATAAGAAATTGTAGTATTTATGAACAGGGGTTGCATACATGGTTAATACCTTATGTATGGTAAAAAGTGTCCGGTCAAAGATTTGCAATCAGTAATTTTTGTAGTCATTATTGTTTCGGTATGTTCAGATTTTTTTGTGGCTACTTATCATCATCATGCTCAACAGGTGTGACGAAACATCATACATTTAGTGAACCAACTCAGTGAACCCCTCCAGACTATACTTGTTGAAAACAAGCGAGTAGAAACAGTCGAGGCTTGGCCCTTTGATCAACCTCAACCCCTCAGTAAACGGTACCGTACTGTGATTAGTATTCTTCTTGCATAAATACTTTTACGGGACCATGATAAGTTGAAACATAAATCGCTTTAAGGAAATTCGCACAGAGTGACACTGGTACAAATGGTTTTGTAAATAGTCTCTCAAATTAAATGAACATTAAATTACACTTTCCTCATTTCATAGAAGTTTAGGTCCATATGTGTGTCTGCATATACCAGAAACGATGTGTTTTATTCTGTCGTGGCACCCTAGGTGAGCTGAGCATAGGAGTAATATCATTCAATCCACACGTTGACAATTTCTGTAGATTTACAGCCCCCCCCCCCCCAAAAAAAATATATATATATATATACATCTACATCATCAAGTACATCTGCATACGTTTTTAAGTGTTTTGTCATCATGTTCAGTGAATTTTAATATTCTTGTTCAACGTTAAATGCTCTCTATCTTTCTCTTCTTTTTCATTGTGCGATATCATAACGTTGAGTCAAGCCACCACCTGTTGCAAGTTAGATTAGAGTAATTACACAGCAACTTTTTATGTATGTTTTCCTTTATCCAGCGGAATTATAGAATTTTGTACTACTATCAACATGGGCCTAGTTGTAAATTTTCTTTGTAACAATATAGTCCTACTATAGAATAAGGAATTCGGCTTTTGCGTAATCTCGCGATTTGTTTCAGTGAGAAACAACACGCGGTACTTAAGTAACGGGATAATTGATACATATCCAATTAACTAAGCACTAATTTTCAGCTTTTTTCCATCAGAGTTACCCGTTTCTGTGCATCAGGGCCTCATTTGGTCGGACGACACTCAGCACCACCAGAACCCGTAGGAGTTAGGCCAAAACTACTATTTTTCGTCATCCTTTTTGCTGTTTTATATTCCCTTTGCATTTGTTTTTCTTTCACTCGACCTACACCTATATGGTTGAATCCCCCCCCCCCCCATTCATCGTTTATTTAGTGTTGATTTGTTTAAAGGTATTTTTCTCTAACTCAATTGTTTTTATTATTCACTGTTTCTGACCATGGTTGAAATAAAGTTGTTCATTCTCAAACTAATGCACTACTTTTCACATAACAGTTTCCTCGATATATTTTATAACTACGCCAAAATAAAATGGGGTTGGTTAACGTATAGACCTGCCATTTCATGTAAACCTATGTCATACATTTAATGTTAGAAACGTCAAATATTCTCTTTATCGACTTTCAGACAAAGAACCGTATGTATCAGGATCAATATTATAATGCACTGGTGTACTGAGAAACTTAACCTAGACTACACGATATTTCGCGAAATAGTAATATGGGACTACCATCTCTGTTTCAGAAATAAAGCCTTTTTTTTCCTCCTGGGAAATTTGCTGTAAGAAGCTCTATCTCAAATTGGTAAGATTTCTCCGTGTTGATTTAAAGGAACCAAATGTATCTACAAAAAAGATACATTCGATTCAGATTCCTACAATATGTATCTATTTGATTGTTTTAAGTCTCTTTTATTAATATTCTGGGAATATCCATTGACAAACTCTTTATACAGATAGCCTAACACATGGTTTGGCATATTCATCTTATATCGGCGAATTGTCAGAATTGTAATACCGTGTATTTCCTTGAGTACATCAATTTCGCCATTTAATAGTTTGACGGGTTGTGTTATACTTAAAGTTTCTAAAACTTTGTAATTGGAAATTTGAAATTCCTCTTCCTGTTTTATCTTGCCTGTTGCCGCTACTGCACTACGTTGGAGTACATTTTCAACTATGTGGTATTTACAAAGCCCCTTCCACACGTACGATACGATGAGACGCAACTCCCCCAGAGACGACATTATTCAAATGCGTCGCAAAGTGCTGAAGTCTTTGTAACTAGTTGCATGGAGCGTGCGCAACCCAGTTTCATGATGCAACCATGTTTTGAAGTGAATTTGTTCTTTGAGAAACCGGTCTGACAGTGAAAATCGCACATGTACCCATTCGGAGTACATTGGACAGTCTGATAGTGCACTGGATAGCCAAAACATTGACAGAGGAACACTGTCCGGCAGTGGCTGATGTTCTTGTCTTCATTCCGCTCTCTTTCTGCGTCTTCCATGGATGAGTGTAGCCACCCCCCCCCCCGAGTGTAGCCACCCCCCCCCCAGTCAGAGCTGCCAGATGTCGTCTTCTAGGATTACATTATCATTCACAGCTAGATGTCATGTTAAAATGTCACAATGTCGAGGGCACCGTCTCATTGATTTTCGACTGATTGCATAGTATGGACACCTTGTTCTTTAAACTAGTCAGTCGTCAGTTGATTTCCGCGATGAGCCTCGTCTCAGTAGATAGCGTCGCATCGTGTGGAAGAGACTTAAAAGCTTTGTACCAAAGGAAAACCTCATTGGTTAATGTACTTGTCCATGTTTTGAAGAAAAAAAAAATAACTATTTGAGATAAAGAGGTCATACCAACGTCGTTAAATGACGTAAGTATGTAAGATGTTAGTCGTTTGATGAACATGGAAAATGCGCCTAGGTGCGTCATAGGATGTGAAAGAATTCTTTCCGGGAATCGTCACTGACAGTTCACAATTCCCTGACTTTGTTATGAAAATTTTAATTTATCAAAAAAAAAAGAGACTAAATGAAACAGGTTTTTATTTTTATTTTAAGTGTGTGTACAACACTCTCGTGGACAATATTAATAAAATCGAGTTGATGTGTGGAGTATCAGGTCCCTGCAAGTTCACACGATAAACTTATTATTTTATCAATCAAGTGATACGCACGTAACTGACTTTAGATCACCTTAAGTCACTACCTGTATGTTTCGTGCTGTACCGCACTCTTCAGGTGACTACATCGGCTTGTGTTGTGTGCCTTCAGTTGTATGAGGCTTTGCTGGTTTTCTGCAGTGCTGGGGGATGTGTGTCGACACGTGTTAAGATATCCTCCCCCCCCCAAAAAAAAAAAAAAATTATGATAGCGAATATGCTTAAAACAAAACTCCAGTGTGTAGGCTTGTTTATGAGGTCGCACTTATCGAGAGGTAACAGAAATCCTTTGAATTTGCTAAGTGGAAATAGTTCCGTCGTGCAATGGCGCATTGTGATCACGATGGAACATCTTTAAGAATGTTTACAACTTTCTGTTTTCTCTTCTCGATACCAAGTTCGTGTCATTCGGAAGTTTGCAGTAGTTGTCCGCTTATCGTCGTAGCAGCTTGATCTCTGGTGTTCTCCAAACTATGTGATCAACTTGGCATACTTGGCCACCTATCAGAGACCACTAACGAGTAAGAAATTTCAAATTCAAAACAACGGACTTTATTTCAATCTCTTTTAATAGTACAAAAACTATTTTAAAATAAATAAAAAATATTGTCATTCGTGTAAAAGGAGGGACAAAAAAGACATAGTGTGTTAAATCTCTGGAGTTGCTTCTTCCAGTAAACTGTGACGAAGCAAAATGTTCTCTTTGTAGTGGGCGTTATAGCTTTTAGCTGTAAAGCCGATGATAATATCATTTTTATCGTTGAGCTGTGACTGTGTCATTTTCCTCCACCGATGTATGTTTTGTACCTCGAAGGTAAACAAGAAATAATTTCGGGTCGACTTCGGGCGGTAATGCGATTCTGAAGTCGCGACGATGCATTAATTCAAAAAGAACTCTAGAAATTCAAATTTCTGCATAATTATAGAACATTGATGCAGCTATGTGCTGCACAAACAGTCAAATAACATTATTGATATTCATCTTATATTGTCAGAGAGATTTTATAAATTTAAATGAATTGGAAGCTGAAAGCAAGACCTTTTACACCCGTCTACTGAGATCGATGAGATTAACCCTCACTTACTTACCCTTTCAATTTTCTATAGTGCCTATCTCTGGCTGTCAAATCTTTGTCGTGGTTTATTATGTGGACGCCAATATGCCCCTAACTTAATTATAAAGTGCGACTTGCACTAAATACCGGCGTAGTTAAAGAGCCTCTCAAGTGTACCTTTCGAGTCTGTTTTTCTAGATTTAGAAGGATGTACTCGGAAATCAGGGTTCGGCTTTTAACAAAACAATGAGCGCTGGTTATCTGCGTTTTGTGTTTTGAGTGTAAAAGTGACATTATTGCGACATAGACTCACTTTTCAACTGAAACGCATAAACTGAGTGTTTGAAATGTTCAGACACACATAAAAAAGGAGAAGTGACTGTGAACTCTGAAATACATTCGCATTTTATCCTCTGCTTGGAAGAGGCAATTTGATCTCCACATTTGTCAGTAATTTTCTAACCGTCTCAGCAGCAAGGCATTCACGGTAATGGTAACATCTGGAAGCATTTTCTATTTTTCGTGTGAAATAATTCCATAATACCGTTTGTGTATACACTACAAAAGAATTACAGATTTTGGTCCAAAGGCTTAATCCTTTAAACAACTTTTTCCTGTAACTTAAACGGAAGAGGAGAATGCGGTTGTGGTTCCATTGATGAAAATGGGAGATGTTTAGTAAGCTGTTTATCATTCAGTGACTTTAAATTCATTTTATTGAGATCAAAACAATAGCAAACGTTTTCTTTAAATAAAAGTTTATTTTGCCATTTTGAATGGTACATTTCACTTTTTTTACAATTATGTAGTAAATGAATACCGAAAATAACAATTACAGGTTCTTACGAGACCAAACATAAAAAAGAAGTAACTGAAATGTCTAAAGGTGATACTGATAAAAAACGAAATAGCAGCAAGCAGAATTTTGCTGTAATATAATGCTCCATTCTTTGCCACAGTACATTGGATTATCATTAAGTCAGCTATGAGGTAAATACAAAGTACATGAAAGCATGCCAGCATGAACGAATAAAAACTGTACTGACAATTGGAAAAGTGACCTTTATCCTCGTGGATATATTAATATTCATGAGGAGGTCCACGAGATACGGGATGTCAAATAAGGAAAATAATCGTTTTATGATCAAAGTGTGATCTGAATGTAGTTTCAGACCTTCCGACCTTCGTTTTACTGCAGGATGACAGTGGAAAGTCATTTTAAAACTCTACTACCATTTTAAACTTATACGGTAGATACGTTTTCAATAAAACAAATTGAATGAGGGATGCCCACCCCCCCCCCCCCCTCATCCTATTTCCATAAAACCTTCCTGGAGTTATGTAGAAAAATGCCAATAGACAATAAAAATCTATATAAAGAACATGCGCCACATGATCGACGTATTCCATCAAAAAGATCACGTGAGGAATTGCCGGCCACGACTGTGGTTCACATCCAAACAGTGAAAGTTTAAGTCCAACTGCCGTAGGCAAATATGCATATATGTTAGGGCATATATAGATCAAATTAAAAATATGAAATGAACGGAACCAAGTTGTAAATTATATCTGTACAAACGAAAATGACTAAATTCAGTAAACTTACGGAATCGTCTGTAAAAGTAGTACTATACTAGGACATTTTGTACCTCAGACCAAACAGGTCATCCGAGATTGAGTAATCTTAACCGCATATTTATCCCAGTCATTGTACTATACTGTTGTAAATAGACTCAGTCCCAATACACTCCCCCCCCCCCCCCACCCGCTCCTTTCTGTCACGGCTTGTCAAATTCTACCATTGTTGTAAACATGTCATTGATTACATTAAACACATGGTGATACGTGCCGGCTCGTCAACTCAAGTTCAGAGAGGTATATTTTAACATAATCAGCAGTCGCTATATACTTCTCTTAGATATTCTGTTGTTGAATGTGTGAGTATCTCCTACCTTAGCTATTCTTTAGAATGGTAAACGCTGTTCCTGGGAGACGGGAGCAGTCAGTGCTATCGTGTCTGTAGATATTCACCCAGCAGTGTACAAGTTGTAATTTGCATCTGTCACCCATCATTGCATGATACTAACTCAGTGGCGTATGCTGATACCAGTGGGCCCACGGGAACACTAGGAGGGGGGAAGAGGCCAAGGAACTTTTGCACTGAACTGTCTATAAGCGCCAACTCTGCGATACACGACCTGAATATTGATAGTAAATTGTCACAGTGGCATTAAATTACTACTTTCAAGTTTGAGTGAGTTTAAGGATAAGTTCCATCTTCCTTGAAGGGACATGTCTTTATAGTTGGCCAGTTCTTTCTTATTCAAATCTTCTGCCAAAAATTATGTTTACAAATTGCCCGAAAAATGGCTAATTTCTCACTGAAGAGAGGGTCAATTTTCACTTTAGTCCCATACGCCTATGGGTGACTCTGCAGTAGCAGTTATTTTCGTCGATCACACATGCATATGCATGTAGGCAGCTTTAACCTCTACTAGATATTAAGTAGGTTGTGTTTCGGTATGATGAGCAGTTGTAACCTTTTTTTCTTGCGATTCGTTCGTGCACTGTTAAAGTAAGTTTTTACAGTGCGTCGCCCTTCATTC
The DNA here is from genome assembly GCA_021234535.1 of Stichopus chloronotus. Lineage (NCBI taxonomy): Eukaryota > Metazoa > Echinodermata > Holothuroidea > Aspidochirotida > Stichopodidae > Stichopus > Stichopus chloronotus. The sequence goes on along the minus strand of CM037840.1, from coordinate 18,149,590 downwards.
AACTGTATGTTCTGATAGTCAGCTCTCCTCTCACGAACTTCTTGTAAGTACTGCCCACTATCATTTTGTATAATTAACCCACCTTCCTTGCGTTAATCACTTACTACATTCTGTTCGGGCGATGAGCATTTTTTTTGCGAGAAGAAAATTCACTCAACAGTTCCCATGCGCTGGTAAGCTATTGCCATTCCCCCGTCTGTATTTCACTTAGTAAAAATATATATCCTGGTTGAATACGAACTTGGATCTCTGAGTCCTTAGATATTATTTCAGTACAGTATCTTCGTATCCGACGAGCTACTCTGGTATTAAATGATCGATTAATCGAATTTGATAATTAGAATACGCAATCTAATACGCTCGGTCATGAAAGCGATCACGCATGCATGTGAAGGAGAAGCAGAAAACCTGTAGCAGCTTACTACAGCTTACTACATCTCACCCCATAACAGCGTCGTGATCAGGCATACGGTACACGTAATACTGGATAGATACAGCTTTGACGGTATTCATAATACGTCTTCGAGCGCATCGGGCAGTTGTAAATTATACGTTGTGTCATATTAAATAAAAATCCATTCAAGTTAAACTTCCTTCTCGTTATCTGGCCTAAGACATCATCTGAATCTCTTTTGTATCGCGCTCATGCGCATTACTGTCAATAACCTTTAGACTGATCCTTACGTCACCGTCGATGAATATATCTAAACACGTCGCCAGAGATTTCAAAACCCTGATGCTTCTGTCGTATTAAAATTTAAATTCCACCGACGTGGAAATAATTTACTCAAGGAAAAACAAGACAACCGGTTAGATATTTATGTTTTCGTAAATAGTTTTCATAAATAGAGAGAAAATCAAATGATTTGCTGATGCTTAGGGCTTTTGTCTTTTCCTATACAGGTCGTTGACGTCATCACACTTCCGTTGCTATTGTTGTTTTTCAAAGCTCCTGTCCGTGACCTATGCGTGTACTTTTGGTATCTAACGTATGCATTTTGAGAAGGTTCCTTCTTCCACAAGGACTTGGGGAGGACCATCTGCATGGCTGCCATACGAAAATTGGCGTTAATGACGATGTATATGATAGTGTTGAATACGCTGTTGCTCATGGCCAGGGCCTCTACAAAGTAAAACGTGGTGAAAAAATGGAGGGTACGCTCCCCCTGGAATGAGGGCATCACGAAATCCCTGTTGATTGCGTAACCATGAAAAGGAGCCCAACAGACGGCAAATAAGGAAACCACCATTATCAACATTCTTATGGTTCTCCTCTTCGTCTTCTCCACTACCATCTCTTGCTGCTGAGTCACGTGACCACCAGGAACGTGGCGGAACCACAATCGTTTGGCGATACTGAAATAGACAAACGACATCAGTCCGAGAGGAATGATAAATTCTACGATTAGCAAGAGGATTGTGTAGAACGCCATCATCGTGTGGTTCGTCCAGTGTGATTCCCAGCAAGCTGTGAAGTTACCGACTATTTCTCCGGCGTCGTTACGCTCGTACATCGGTGTGGTGACGATCGTAGTGGCTGTCGGTATGGAAACGGTAAGTGATATCACCCAAATTGTACAGACGCAACACGTCAGTGTGTTGCGATTCATACGCGGGCGCAGCGGATACATTATACTGGAGTACCTGTTTTAAGAAAGAAGAAAGAAAAAAAAAGAACACATGATGCGTTACTATGGAGTGACGTCGTGGGGTTTTTTTTACGTGAGACTGATAAATACGTGGCATATGATACATTTGAAGAGAGTCACTAATGCCAATTCTTAAGTAGTTTTCTTTATTCAAACACTCATTGGGTTTAATTTAACTCTTGTCGTTTCTCAATTTACACATTCAGCTGGATACATTCCCCGTCTGATCTTCAGTTGTAGGCCTATACAGCAGAGGTGAAGAGCTACAGTATCAAATACTGGTACAGTATTATGAGGACTAAGGCCCTATATTTTGCCCCTACATAATTTCCTCGCTCTCCAATTCTTTATCTATCGTTACGTTGCTGTTGTAACTGTTCCATTTTTTAAAAAGCACAACGTCCACCCATGCATATTAGGTGAGTTGGCAAAAGAAAATAAATCTGAAAATAAAAAAAAAGAAATTATGATCGTGAAGTAATTTTAGAGCCTCCATTTAGGAGATAACAACGATATCAAAACGAATCGATGAAAAAATCGTGTCCGTCTGTTTGTCCATACATAATTTTGTAAAGGTAACTGAAGTAGGTTACATTGGCTTAATATACTTGTACAACAGCCCAGACGTATTCGAATACATTCGTTGAAAGTACGCATGGTTGCACTGTTAACGGCATATGAATAATTGAAGAGACGTTCACGTACACGAGTTACATCCACTTGTTTATTTCTTACTCCGTCGCCATGAATTTTTTGATAAGTAGTGGGTAAACCTATTTACCAGTTCATTTAAAAGTCTGAAAGTAAACTTTGCAGTTTACCAGTGCATGAAGCCTTAACCTATCTCTCAAGGTCGACAGGAGTAACGTCACACAATTAAATAGGACTTAGGGTGATGCTGTCGGCAGAAACTTTCTGAAAACTTTGTTTCCTGTTATGTTTTATTTTATGCTGCATTGAGTTGTTCAGTCAGTAACATTTACAAGCATGATAAAAGGTCTGATGTGAATAAAGTAGCTTTTTTCAAATTTGAACAAAACAATGTCCAACCTTGAATTTTTTTCGCAAGAGATTGAGTTGCTGCAATCGCTGTTCTTTTTTTTTTCAGTTTTGTTGATACAAAAAGCTTTATAACTATCGTTATATCTGCATGACATTCTTAAGTTAAATGTATGTAGGTCTAATCCTATGTGGATAATTATTTTTGAAAACTTGAACTGGAATATTGTGCCTGGCGATGTTTTGAGAAGTTTATATTACATGGGTTAACAAACATTATCTGTCCTACCCAACCAACAGCACACATCTAGGTTAATATGGTGATTTATTAGTCTTACGTGATTTCTCCCTGGTTACACCGATCGCTTTATGTAAATCAACATTGATATATAGGTGAATACTGAGACATAGATATTCTTCTTGGTATTGCCCTTACATACCAAAAAATTATTAAAATACTGTTTGGAGTTAAAATAACATGTTGATTACGTCTGCATGATTTATTGCAATCGCTTTTATCTAATGTAATCGTCAGCCCTCAGCTCTGCAAGGAGTCTTTCTTGAAATGAAGGTTCTGCACGGTGGAAAGATTTCATTTTACTTTTCTTCAAGTCTTTCATTTCTTTTTTTTTTTAAGTTTTCTGACGCCAGATGACCTTCAGCGAGACGAAATATTAATAAAGAGCTTATTAAAAGATAACCACGTGAGAATACAAGGCAGTTAACGAGATCGACAAAGAATTATGTTTTATAAGGTTTATTAACCTTTTGACTCCTGGTGGCTTTCTGTGAATTATTATAACATACAACAATACACTAACATAACATTAACATTCAGTAACTGAAAGACTTGATTTTTCTTACCTCTGTGTGTGACTTCATAAGTCACCATTACAGAGTATATCTGTAAATACGGTAAAGGCTATATTAGGTACAGCACGTAGCCTATAGGCACACACTTGGACTCAAGCACACGCGGAGAAACACTTCACGCGTTATGATTACACTGGTAAATTATGGAGTATTCGTAAAGTTAAAAAAAAATAGGTATTCAATCAATGAGATAATTTAATGTTTAACAATGTCAACAACTTAACCTTTCCTCCAAAACGTCCAAGGTATAGTACACTGCCTTCACAATCGGGAATAGTCTAATGACGTAAGTTATTCAGTCCTTAAAGTGATGAAAGCAGTAAATATGGAAATACTCTGGCAACACTTGATTCCAACATTAGTCTTGGTATTGAAGATAAACATTAGCCTGCATAAGATAGGGTATAGTTCAACCGTAAAAAAAATATCAGCATTAGTTTGTTAATATATTAACTTTGACAGTATTAACCTTGACAAGCTGACGTTATTGCAGTTGCACTCTTTCACATATTGTTCATATATTAAAGATTAATGTCAGGAAACCGAGAAAATTATACGGGGCCGCACGGTCTCTGTTCAGAGACCTTTCAACTATCTAAGATTTTCTAATGCATCAAAGGGCAACTGCTAATTACATCATCTTTAAATATTTGATTATTTTGTTTATTACTGTCTAAGGAGGCACCAAATCTACGTACTGACAAATATAGACAGTCCATCATTATTAACTATACTGCTGTGTGTATATGAGTTTGGAATAACTTAACAAATAATTCGAAGTATATCATATGGAACTGCCTACTACCTAAAAGGAAAAGAGTGTTTCCACCTGAGAAAATTTCCACTCCGTCACACTTAAATACGTGTGTAGGTTATAAAAGGGAATGACCAATCGTCCCTATTTTACAATGAAAAATCTTCAAAATCTAGCAAGTTTGTTCTCATGTCACTTACAGATGATATTTGCCATTATGTTGCTGAATTTCAGTACTGCAGAAATAATGTGCTATGCTGCAAAAGTTTACGTTAGCCAACGACAAAAATGCTATCACATAATGAGAAAGAACCATTCATGAATTATCGTGGTGGGTATAGAAATTTAGGATGGGGTGACTGCATTTTCCAAGCCACTATTTTTGGTACAGTGTTTTGTACGGTTCTACATATGCTGGCCGACGACGGCCGGCTAGCTGTAGTCGGCAATGAACCTATAGCTTACCCGCATGAACAAGAAATTGACAGGCCTCCTGTGGCATAAAAATTCAATGGAAATTTCATTGAAATGCATGTTGAGTCTTTGAAATATACCATTTTTTCGCAATATAAAACAAACCACATTTTTATCTCCTCATTTGATGTAAATGAGGTATTCATCCAGAGTCAGTAATCCATCACTAATATTGTGAACAAAACTTTCTGAAAGGCGAGCAAAATTGCGAGCAAAACTCCCTGCTCTCCAGCCAACGTGGTACATAGTAATTACATTAAGAAGTAATTTGGTTTACGACCCGCACTGGATTCTGCCGACCCCTCCCATGGGAATCAGTCCACACTACACTGACAAAGCACTACAGCCCCCCCCCCCCCCCACGTAGAATGCTCTGGTTAGAACCTTGGAGTCTTATAAAACAAAGCTTCTTATATGGACGTAAAATTGACTCAAGATGAGACGTTTTTCGTGATACGAGGGGCAGAAATTTCCCTTACAAAGGGTATATAAAGTATATTGTGACCTACAAAAATGATAAATATGGTTAACCTGTTATTTTATTTATCAAGTTTTTTTTTTCATTTTATTCTAGCAAGGATTTTATTCCCCAGTGTTGACTGCAATTAAAGAGTCTATATGGTATCATACTGAATGTAGCAGTGACCAAACACTATCTGTGATTTTTCTTAACGTCAAGAGGCTTGTGTTGGCTACCTCATGTTTTACTCAAGGACAAGTACACTATTCCTTTTCCTTATCCTGGAAGTCATGTCATTGAAGTAACTAATCTGAAATAGCTGAAGGATCTATCAAACCTTCGGTAATGGTGAATATGGTGATAAGGTTTGTGATAAAATTGTTAATGTCTGAACTAAGCTACCAAGGTACGAGTAGTTCTTGCTTGTGAGTCAGGTGAACCTTTGTTTCTTCCTGAGAACAGACCAGCAGCTGTATTGTTCGCATCATGGCACACATGATACCGAAAGGCATTGTGCGACTAGATTATTGCAGCAATTACTTTTCACAAAACGTACTCTAAAAAACAATGTAGGTTTGGTAGTAACCTCTCTACTCACATGGATCACATTTCAAGAGGTATAAAAAATATGCTTAAAAATTCTTGCCATATCTATTAAACTTCCTCAGGCTTTTGAAAACTTTGATCATCATATTGCTGATTATCAAATTCCTCTTTGTCTTTGTGGAACCAGGAAGCTAGAACTAATTTCCACCTCCTTGATGGAACCTCACAAAAGTGTTTCCTCGAACCCTCTCTGTGTTAACATTGGTGTTCCATTGAGCTCTACACTACGGCCTCTTCTGTTTATTCTCCATGTAAATACTATTAATAATTACTCGGTGAATTCGAAATTTAATCTTGTTTTTGGAGACGTTCTTCTGTAAAGTTATAACTTCTGTGACACCCCTGACAATGCGACTACCGAATTCTCACACTTCTCCAGACTTCCTGAGATCAAATCAACATTTTATCTATTTTTTTAAAAACAATATCACTGATCTTCGAGCATAGAATTTAGTGGCATTTTCAAGTTCCCATACTTCGTGACGTCACGTCTGTCACGTATTGTCTAATTTGTATGAGTGGAAATGCTATTGGAACAAATATTAATCGTATTAATACCATCGTTAAAAATGCATATCGTATGTTAGATAAACCTCACCTCCTTGAGGGAATCAACCTACCACACTCATTTGGGAGTTAAACTTAAAGTCAATCTTAAAGTCAAACTTAAAGTCAATCAACTTAAACTTAAAGTCAAACTTAAAGTCAATCAACTTAAACTTAAAGTCAATCTAGCGCAACGACGCCCACACCTTTTTATAACAATCTTTACAATAATACCACGTGACTGTACGTATGTAACTTCCGTATGCTTCATATACTCCAAAAAATTGACGTATATACATTCTTTATCCCCCGGGACACTCATTAGACTTTCTAACAATCAGTTTAAATCGATAGTTTTCCACATTCCATGTTCTTATTTTGTTCTTTGAGTTAAATTCTGACCATTTGTTCTTTATTATTCTTCTTATCTTGTATCCATATTTGTTTCTAAACTCTCATTGTTTTTTGCTGGCATTGCATTCACCATCCTGGGATTTAATGAAGTTACACCGCCATGGACATCAAATATTTTATTTATTCTTTGCTTAACTCTACGCTTCATTCTTAGGAACTATAAAATCTATACATCTCAAAGGTCAGAAGAGAACTCTCCAGATCCAGTGAAATTATACATCGGGTTAAGAATTTTCTAAGCAGAGGGTCACCTCTTACCTCGCAAAATGCTCCTTTGTTAACCTTCTTCTTGTCCTGGTATTACCCCATTCGACACTATTAGAAAGCTTATTTACGCTGCGGAAGCGTGTTCCGAAATACCACGCACGACAAATATCCCTGAATACTTCCTTATTCAAAAGTTCAAATAACTTTATGTGCACATTTCACCACTAAATTCTTAAGCCACTTTCTAAAAAAAATTGCAAACTTCTAACTCCAAATACTGCAATGCTCGTTTGTTAAATATACCTTCCCATCATCACTGAACAACTAATTTTTGAATGCTCTTCAATTTCGAACAACCTGGTGTGCTCTTCTGAGATTCTCTCAACCTCATAGGGTACCTCAAACAAGACAAACTTTCGTAAATTGTCGTAAATTAAAATATCACCTGCTGCATCATCTTTTACTTCCCCCTTTCCTATCCCCTCGTATATCTAGAGGTAGCATACCACCATTAGATAATGTACAACCGCGGGGAAAGATGGCTAAAATATGCCATGGCGGTCTCTATTTTTTTCTTTCGTCAGGTTTCCAGTAATCATTGTTTTTGTGTTTTTTTTTGTTTTGTTTTTTTTTGTTACATGAAAGTTACAGCGTATACCAATTTAAGAACAGGGGGTGCAGAAATTAGGACGATTGACGGAGATAGTCCGTCAGATTGTTTTAGAATATTAAAGGTCTTGAATGTGTTATTTCGGTCCTAAATCTTGTGGGCTCAGTCTCCATGCATTATAAGTTTTGGCTCAAAATCTGAATAGTCAACTCAAGGTAATTTTAAAAAACTGTGAAACGCCTGGCCATTACCAATCACACGACAGGTGGAGAATATTTGATATGACGTACCTTGCATGCACGAAGGCCTTGTAGGGTTTTTTTTTCTTTCTTTTTTTTTAGATGGATAACAACTGGCACATTCATAACTACAAAAACAGAGCCGACTTACCTTTATCAAGGAGATCACAAACGAAACTTGAAATTTAGTCAGTGACAGTTACATCACAACGCTGAAACTCCATTCAACTAAACATGAGTATATAAATCACATGGATAGTGTTATAAAGCTAATACACTTGACTAATTGATAGCCATCAGTCATTTGTCTTAAAATTAAACTGGAAAGTTCAAAAGCTGCATACCATGTGGGAGGAGGGGATTGATTGTTTTATTTATTTCGTCGTTTCGTTTGTTTGATTCTTTTCACAGTTTCTATCTTTTTCCCTTTTGGTTTGTTTCTTTTGTTTGGTTCTTACCTGTCGAGTGCTATCAACAGCAGCGAGTTCACTGACACATAGAGTGACGTCACTGTTCCATATCCGACCATAACACAAAGTACTCTTCCGAAAGGCCACGATTCAGCCATGTAGTAGTAAAATTTGAAGGGCGTACAAACGGCGGCGACCAGGAAATCAGAGAGTGCGATATTACCGATGAGAAGGTTCGTGGTTGTACGCATCCTCTGAAATCGTATAAGGGAGCAACATAGTAATAGGTTACCTATTCCACAGATGATGATAGCCAACGAATAAGATAACCCCAGGATGACCTTAGCTGCCACTGGAATAGGATTCTGGCCGGTGTTTGATTTATTCAAATATGCATATTCATAGTGGTATATGTCTTCGTACAGCAAGGGCTGGAGACTGTCGACCGAACTATCATAGCTTGAAAGATCACTCATGAAAACTTCCCCCATCTTGACGAAGAACACAAAACAAAGTACAATTAAACAATTCTACTTCAGTTCTCCAAGTTCACTTCTGGCTTTCTTTTTTTTTTTTTTGTGGCTATAGATCTTTCTTTGTTTGCCTTTGTCCAACTATTATGAGGGAACACAAAACAATTGCAACCCTTCATAAGTTTTCACTACAATCTACAGGACTATGTGATTATAGAAGTTAAGAACCATGGCAACAACAAGTTAAATCACAACATATATCAAAGAAAGAGAAAGCGTCGAAGTTTCGTCAAGATGACCCCTTCAAGTGATAATAAATTTAAAGTGACAGTAAAGCGGTTTCATAAAAAATTAAATATGATCGAAGTCGCTCGAAGGAAGTCAATTACAGGCAAATTCTCCGTCGATTGTTGCAGGTGTAAAAACCTCTTAAAAGCACAGTCACAACTTGTTTCATAAATCCTCCGAGTCTGCCATTTATCGTAATCCGATAAAATGCATCCTTGGCCAGAAAATTTCCCTTCTCGATGCATGTGTCTGGTCATATGTAAACTCGTAGAACTCACAATTTATTTGGTTGATGCAGTTTCGACGGTCATTAGCTTCGAAATTTACTCTCCCTCCAAATAACGTGCGACAGAATGTTGTTGCTACCCGCCAGCAACGGCAACTTCCGAAGCGTGCGTCAAATTGCAAGTATATATCTTTCTGTGTGGAAGAGAAGAAAACAACTGCAGAATGTCAAAGGACTTAATGATTCAAATAATAAGCAGCGCCATGTACCCAAGACTATAGTCTAGTAGTTTAGCTGGGTGCGAGTCGATTTGAGGATGGATAACGTAGGTGTTGGAAATTCAACCGATTTTCGTATTTTTTCAATTATTAAATATATTCAGCCTTTGATAGCTGATCTTATGGTGCTGTCACACACTTGTGTACAGTGACCATCAAAATCATGAACCGATAGACTACTTGCAGAATGTCACTAGGGACATGTCATGACCTTGTAAATGACATAAAATGTAGCTATATATATGCTATATATATATGCTATATATATATATATCATATGCTATATGCTATTGCTATATGCTATATATATATATCAATAATTGTAAACACGACAATTGATGACAGTGATAACATTTATTCAGTACACTGATGCGACTGGTTTCGAAAAAAACTACTTTCATCATGAGGCAACAAAGCTAGAATAAAGACTTGATACCAACTACTGGTTGAAGGCAGTGACGCATGTAAAATATAGAGATTTAGCCCAATAAGGTGATCAATGGGCTCTCTACTTGTCTGTTAAAATTTGGTGTATTCCAAGAAATGTGTAAGCTTTCTTTAATCCTTAGCTGGAGAGAGATTTGGCTAAGTGTTTGTATATATGTGAATTCTTATTTTGTGTGTATGTGTTTACACGACAATGAGTTTCGTACATCGTACCGTTTTGTCTTTGCTTTTGTCTTTGGTGTTTACTGTATAAGTAATATCTAGGTGTTTATTATTCAGAAGGATTACAACCGTCAATTCATCATTGTATCAACATTTCCCAATAATTTCTAGACACTTACGGCTTAAAGCACTGCTCAATTTGTCTTTTTATCAATACAGACTGATAATAAGGTTTCAAGCCCCTTAATTCTTTGTACGTTAATTCGCTGATGCTGTGAGCCATTCTGGTGTAGGTTTACTTCCGTGAACCTTATGCAAAGCACAATTAATGATTTAAGTTTACCGATGGAATGGGAATATGGATTCTTCATTGGCCGTAGGCTATGACCGACGATTGCTTGGCCTATTAAATAGCAAGAACATATATACACGATGTAGACGAAGACTGTACCTGAAGATTAAGAAGAAATGAACGGCTTGTATGTCCTTTGGGATAAATCAATCCACTGCTGACGAAACACCCTAAAAATATGGTTCTAAAGTCCTTCTACAGGTAGAACATACGTAAGCTTAACAACCGGGATGTTGAGTGCATCTTAATTTAGTTTCATGCAACATGTGTTCACAGACGCACGTAACACGATGCATTACCCTTGGAGGTATATTAAAAAAAAGTAGTTCTTGCGAAAAGCTGGATACTTATACGATGGAAAGTTAGAAAAAAAACCCTCAAAATATAACACTTCATTGACAGAGAAGTAAACTTCCACCGACTACCAAAGGAAATGTTTAATCTCGTCATATATCCAAGAATTGGCTTATAACCTTGCATATTTGATCTAGTTACGTTGGAGCTTTATGTTATTATAGTTATGTTGAGTGCTATATTGTGCTACATCATCAGCAGCACAATATTAGTCAACTGCACCACCATTCGTAATCATTTAACATCATTAAAATTATCATTATCATCATAGTTATCATCACAATGTTCATCGCTATTATCATCTTGAGCATCATCACCATGATTACCAACATCATAATTTCACTATCAAAATGATCATCATTATGATGAACATTATCATCAACATTATCATCGTCATTACCATCATTATTATTTATTATCATGATCATCATCATCATTATAGTCATCATCGTCATCTTTGTTGTCATCAGTACAATCGTAATTGTCTTCGTTGTTATCATCATCCTCATCATTAGCTTCATCATTAGTGGCACAATAATCATCATCAGATACCATCAAACTCTTACAAAACAAAGTGATGACAATGCACTACGAAATCAGCACAGCTCAGACCAGTACGCAAGAGTGAATAATTAATGTTGTAATTAGTCCATGACACTTAACGCTATAGATGAAAACATTTATCATTAGGGGTATTGTTTTACCTCGTGCAGGCTTAGTCGTTACATAACGCCAATCCCCCTGAGTTCTATTACCTCATTCGTTTGAAGACTGTGATCACGAACTTGGGGGTTCTGTCTACATGTATTTGATTACCTTTAGAATAACCATGCACATCCTTTGCCTCTATAACCAGGAGGAATTTTGTGACTGCCATTCAATGAGAAGGTAATATACACAGCTAATTGAAATTTACCTAAAACATAAAATGGGTCCATTGAGTTGGCTCAGAATATTCACGATATCTTGTCACACCTGTTGTGTATTATTCTTGTTAATGGTAAATGGTCAAACTAAGAGATTCTGAACATCTGACTGTAACAACTGAAGCACGATCAAATCATATATCGCAGATCTGTGACCGGACACTTTTTAGCTTAAGATGTTAACCCTTGTTAATAAAGTCTACAATTTCTCAGTCACTTTTTCAGTGACCGTAAAAATATAAACTTGACTTGTAAGGCTAATTAGAAATACTGGCATGCCATGGTTTCCTTCAAACACGTCACAAACTAAACGATATCAACTTAAAGGGCCCCTCTAAGAATAAACCAACAGGTTGAATGGAACTGCTGAGACATTCAATGAATATAATCACATAGATATTGTTGGAGAATTTATCACTGTGGGACACCTCATGTGACATACAGCAACGTTGGAGAATTGAATATAACTGGTGGGACACCTCTGGTAACATATCCCAGCTAAGGAATTAAATAAATGTTGGACACCTCAACTGACATATCACTCACTGTTCAAGAGCCGAATCAATGTGGAACACCTCAAGTGACGCAGGAACTGTTGAAGAATTGAATAGCACTGGGACACATCAAGTGACTTAGAACTGTTGAAGAATTACATAACGTTTGGACACCTCAAGTGACATAGAAATGCTGACGAACTGAATAACATTTGAACACCTTATGTGACACAGTACTGCTGAAGAACTGAGTAACATTTAAACACCTTATGTGGCATAGTACTGCTGGAGAATTGCAGACTGATGGACGCATCCAACCCCCGTAGAACTGACGAAGGATTGAATAATTGTGAAACACGTCAAGTGCTGTTGAAACATTGACTAACTGTTGGACACCTGAACTGCTGAAAAAATTGATAACTCTTGGACACCTCAAGTAGCATAAAACTGCTGAAGAATTGATTGACTGTGGAACACCTAGTAGACCTGGGAAGTGCTTGATAGGTTATTCTCTCCAAAGCATTTCAAATCAATCAAATCGAATAATTACTTAAGTGCTATACGGGTTCATTTACATTGGCCTAGATAAAAAAAAAATACGAAGGGTTCTATAACTTGATGTTGTAAATAAAGCCATAGTGGTTTTACTAAAATTGCTCGGAATTGCGTTTCATTTCACATTCTTGTTAGTATTTATTGATTTTATTTTTTTTCGTTGTTCAAAGGCAAACAATTAAACTCACAACTAAGGAATGCCAAATAATTTCAAACGTAAAAGCACCAAGTAAAATGCACGGAGAGCGCATAATTAGGACAATATGTAACGACTGATACCGAAGTAACTTCAGACCATCTCCGTTGATATTAATATTCATTCCATGTACCTTTTAAGTCATAACGATTTTTACATCAATATCTTGATATATTTTCCTTGTGTAACTTGACTAATATGTAACATAATTAAAGTTTATCCAAGCATTTTAACTTATGGTTCATAGTCATATATCCTATTTCCTAGCAATCGGTGTGTGCCCCATAAATCGCTTATCATTTTGTTTCGTTTCGTAAAAAAAAATAACTTAACAATCTTTCTCTAGTTTCTTTTCGTTGTTTTAAATTTAATTGTGTTAGTGTTTTAATTATTTTCTTGCTCTCTCTTGTTTTATTGTCAAAGCTCTTTTCTTGTAATGTGTTCTTCAGTTGACAGATTTAATTTGTTTCATTGCTTTTGTAGTTACATTTACAGTTTTACTGTTCTTTTGTTTACTTTTTACAACAGCAAGTTTGATGACTTGTGAAGAATTGTGCGTTTTACAAATATATTTACTAAAAAGTTAAAATTTAGTAGTTCTATCGATTGGAGATGACAAAATAATTAAAAGGGAAAGGCTTAGTGAAATTCGAATGAACAAACAGAAATCTGGTGGCTGTTTTGAGCAATTACAAAAGTACCTTAAACAGAAATGGCTTCCAGGCTCAATTAGATCGATGTGAACAAAACATCGCAACGGTACTACTTAACACCAGCAGCGTACACGATCGCTTTCTGCTAATTGTAAGGTAACAGATTGAAGAGGAATTAATATTTAAATACCAGATCTCGGCAATTTTGCATCCACGATGATCCTCGGCAATCTACCTCCAATCATCCAACTGACTCCCTATAACGCTGCAAACGTTAGGAGGCATATCGTGTAACCCATGCCGACGAACTTTTATGGTGGAGATCAGTAATAGCAGTGATTAGTCGGAGGTATACTATAGAGATGTCAACCAACCTGGCCACCGCACTGTGTCAGCCAAATGTCTAGAAGGTTACATACAGTGTGTAAAATGGTACAAAAGTTAAGAATGATAAATAGAATGATTTTTTTAAAGGAGTCATAGTTTCGTTAATTGTAAGATAAGATAAGAGTTAAAATGAAAATTAATCTTAAAGAAACACAATACGTCCCTTCTCAGATGTACGAATTCCCATGGAAACATAACTTTAAAGCAAATTGAAGAATTCTCTTGACATCTTTACCGAAAGCAAAGATGTTTGTGTCAGTAATAAGATACTTTATATCTTTTCTTTTAATTGAATGAATATTCAAAGAAAAAACAGTTCAGAGATGAGTTTAACTTCATTGTCATTTTCATGGTGAATCCAGTACAGTCAGGAGGTATGATGCTAGTTGGTATGATGTCACTGGTATCACCGCTACCATAATCGAGCCAAAAGGTGCAGAAATTACGCAAACGCAAATGAAGTATGCAGTATGGTTTGGATACACTAAACATGACGCAATTCCTACTCGTTTCCCTTACAGTCACCTTATCATTGTTAGTCTTACCCGTTAGTCTTACCCGACATATTTCTGTTGGAAATTCACGTTCAGCTGACGAAAAGTTTAAACCAAGGATCTATTGTTACCTATTACATCGTCAATTCTATCAACTTCAGTCCAAAGCGTGGGTGATAGTGCATGCTAAAAAAGACGATTTTGTAATTAAAACTGGCGTTGGTTTCTTTTCCGTCCATTTTTAGTCACTTCTCATGTCATATAACAAGGCATATAAGTCAAATTATTCATTAAGAAATAGGAAATGGACTCAGAATGAATTTGCAACATGCTAACATTAAAGATTCTTTAACAGTTTCAAATGTTCCATTAGCAATGTAAGTTTCTGAGTCTGAAAATAAATTCTTCATCAAACATGTAAACGTAACGCCTTCAGTCCGATATTGATTGATGGTCTTTTAGAGGTAATTATAAACTGATGTGTCAGAATTGATCAATCAGCAATATCCTAGACAACACCTCTGTATTGCTAGCAGTTGTCACATTGGCCCTTGTAGATTAACTTATACCCGTCTCTGTTAGCGCCGCTAATTACAAATACGATTGACCTTAATTGTCAATTACATATTGTTGAGCAACCTCCAGTCTTTTTTATGTTCTTCTTTGAGGCAATATTTTCACCTCTCCTTTTAAATATTGACTGATATAATTACATTCAGGAAATTTGGCAGTCTTAATTTGTTTTAGATCAATTGAGGTTGCCATATGGATACGTCTATATAGCAAGGTGATGACTTTTGATGATGTGGGTCTTACCTAAATAAGTTCAATGTGTGTGATTCCTCTGATTGTAAGGGATGGCTCAATGTGTGAGTTCATATGAATTAGAACACCTTTACGGCAGTATCATATGGGAGCGCGTGCTAGGATTCAAATCTGAAACGGTAAGAGACGGTTTACAATTTTCACCTTGTTTCATATATTTATTTATCTTTGTAACACTGCTGGTTCATATCAATCCATTAGTGAAGTACACAAAGTACCGTTCCTTTTGTGTCACGAGATATAAAAGAAATTACGAAAACGGCATTAGTAAAGGACGCCACTATACAGCGGCTGTTTCGGATAGTGAAGACTTTTAATTTGATAAGGCAACTTTCAATTACGACTACACAAACTCATCAACTTACCGTAGATACAACTTTAAGTGATATAATTAGTCAATGTTGTGTGTCTCTTAAGTACCGAAGAAGGTTGTTCAGGCCTCTGCAATATAGTTATGCAACGTGGCACAGATATTGCTTGCGCCTTAAACTAAAGGGAGACAACTGGGTTAGAGGAAGGATGACAGCAATTACCAGGGCAACAGCTGCAGACTTATCCCGAGTTGGGGCAGAGATATGCCCGTATTTGTAATACAACAAACAAAAGCAAATAATCCCCGATAACTTCAAGCATTAAGCATGTATCGAAGAGAACGTAGAGATTTCTCTTGGTTATTTGAGACATGTAAAACGTTAAATTCAAATAATGTTTTATATATAAATATATAACGCACATGCTGATTAAATCTGGAAAACGCTCAGAAAACGTGACCGTTCACTAGAAATATGAAATACATGTGCAACCATATCACAAGAAAGTAAATATAATTGGTACCATGTTCAAGTAATGCACTGAACCTGTTTTTAGAACATATTACGGTACAACATTTAGGAAAAGGCCTGTGAAAAGTACACTGATCCACAGAAGATGAATAACTGATGCTATGTGTAAATAAAAGGACATTAACTTAACCGTGTCGAGTCGAGCGATTATTTCTTGTTTATTCCAATAGTCAGTGTTCGAATGCATTTTACTTTCACGGATCGCCTATAAAATGCCTATTTATTTGGTGACAGATAAAAACTGTTCCCTTGTTGGTCTGAGGGTACGTTCTTGTAGTGCTTATTCAGTGTTCAATTTGGTCAAATATGCAAATGAAAATCTACTGCTTTGTAGGCTCATTAAATGTAAAGCATGCATACATTAAGATTGTTCCAATGTTCCACTTGGGAAGAGCTACCCTAAGCATTACATAGCAAACGGTTATTTACAGTTGGCGGATGGCTAACGTTTTGCCGGAGGAGCTCCCTTGTGGTCCAATTGTTTTGAATACTTACAAACATGAGTAACTTGAGAAAGATCTGTAAACAAACAAAGTGGCTGTAACAGCATCTATACTAAGTGATGACTTAAAGGGATTTTGTTGTCAAATGCCACTTATGTAACAGGTCATTACCTGTGTGGCTAATATGTTATTACTGTAGGCCAACCATTATTGCGCTAAAATGAAAAGCATGAAAATTACGGAAGCGTAGAAATTAGTATAACCATTCCACGTTCGTACAATGAATGAACTTACATTGAATCGGAAACAGATGCATTAGGACAAGAAAGATCATGCAATATCAACAACGTAATAAAATATGACGTCTCAACACCTTAAAAAAGACATTTTCACATCTAATATAGTTGGGTTTTATTTAAACTGGAAAGAAACAGAGATTTTCAGTCCTATCCCATATAAAAGTCAACGAAATACCATTTAAATTAAGTAATGAAATACTTTTCGTTCCTAGAGTAGATCAATTTTCGTTGCATCAATACGTTTGTATGAACATGTGTAAGTATTTTTACTTATCATTATATTCAGCACGTCCTTATTTCTGTTAATAAAAAGGATGATGCTTATGAACATAATATTTAAAGATTAGCTTTCGTGTTAAAAAAAAATGATGGAATATGGGACTGAGCTTCATGAATATCCCCATTTGCCGAAATGTCATAGCAACAGTTTCACAAAAAGAGCATAGTTTATGACTCGATTCGAAGTCTTGTTCTCTTTCTCAGCCGTCAATAGACATTCATCTTGGCAATGTAATTCGTGTTTTACCTTAAAGGAAAAAACCTACGAAAAACATCTTTTACATAGAAGATGCTGAATAGGCTCATGGGTAAAACTAATATTGGATTTTAAAAGAGACATCTCTTGGGTATCCACGCAGTTCCTATTTACTAGACTTTAGAGGTAGTGTATTTCTTGTCTTCTTTTATTTAGTCAAAGCCAAGTCTTCTTTCTACCTGTCGGCATTTGAACTGCAATGTAAATCCCTCATATACTGATGGGGTGTTATAGTGGTGTAGTGTGGGGGAGTAAAATGCTTTGTAGCCTGCTAGCAGATTCGCCCTTACATACATTCATCGATATTCAAAGAATCTAATGATGTCATCGCAAGTTTTGCTAGGGAAGAAAACCGCTGAAGAACAGAAATGTTGATTACTTAACCACGAAATTGCCCTTGATTGCTAATTGTGAGATGTATTACATGTAGTAAACTGTATACTGAGAAACTTGTGCTCCACTGTGATTAATGTCCTTGTATTTTGGCGTATGCCAACATACAGCAGCAACTAGAAGGACTACTACAAAATCAATTTGTGAATATAGTTGCTATCAAAACAAATCAGAACCACATTCTTTGTAGGATAACGAGAAAGGAAGACAATTTTGGAAAATTTTGGAACAAGTGAGGGACATATCGGTATTAGTTCCAATAGCAGCAATAACTCCAATTGCAGTTGTAGCTCCCATAGCAGTAATAGGTCCATATTGGAATGAAACTTTAAAGTAAAACTCTTACTATGGTATTGAGAAAGCAATCATAGATTGCAGGAAATATATTTTCTAATGAACCAAACAGCTTCGGATTACAGACCTTATGCATTGTCTTCAATAATATAATACTATGGCTATTTTCCCGATTACGTAATAAAGCTGTCATTCATATAAAATGACTACCTCATGCGATACCAACATTTCATACTTTACACCTGAGGAAGAAACACTTTCAAGATTAGCTGACACATGTGGAACAACTAAGGATGTAATGAATCACAAAATGACCACCTCATGCAGAACAGGTAAACATAGACTGCCTTCGAAGACGATACCTCATGAGATGCAAGCAAGGATGAAATGATTCCTAAAATGACGACCTCATTCTGTGCAAATAAGGATGTGTAAACGGAGGTATAAACAATGCATTCAGGAGCAACTGGCTACTACCAACGACGTGTAATATTATTTGGTGTTATGTGTTTCTTATTGTTATTCTTTTTGTGTATCAAAAATCACTGGTTGGTACGTTGTAACTCTGACCTCGGAGTCCTAACCTAAGTTTGGGAGTTCAAGTACTCTTCTGGGGATGTGGATACTGTCTTAGTAGTGCCATCTTTTCTTGGTGCACTCAGGCTGCTTAGGACAACCCTTTACGCAGTAACAGGAACATTTGTCAGTTGTAACAATGAAATGAAAAGTCATGGCAACTCTAATCCAATGGACATCAAAGAAATGTAAAACAAGCGATGCTGTTTCAACTAATAATAGTGAAACAGTGAAACTATCAATACACAAGCTTGCTGACGTTGTCGAAGTTGTTTTTTATAATTTGATTCCCGTAGCCACTGGAAATGTGGTGGCTGAAAAACCTTTATTGATTGATATGGCAAGTTTAAATCTATCCAGGGTGATGATAGATAGCTATTATCTACACATACACTGAAAAATCCGTTTAACGATTCGTCCCTTCAGCAGTGAATGCGAATCAAAGGCCTGTTTTTGCCTTGAGGAGTTTCACGAAAAACAGCCACCATAAATCTGCAAGTTCTAGATATGCCACACGGTAAGCAGTAAGCTCTTGTATAGAAAGTATAACTCCATTTCGTCTACTTATTGAAAAACTGATATCTATATGAGAGCCTGAGAGTAGCACGTCTTCATCTCAGGCCATATTTTAACACCATTGGACTTCAAAAATGAAGAGATATTACTTAGATAATATTTTGACAGGGCAAAATTTATTACTTGAGTGTTACTTCAAACCTATAAACGCTATAAGCGAAGAACACCATATCTGAGTAATGTTTCCAGACGTTGAGTATTCAAAGGTGTAGGACGGGTTTTGTAGATAATAAAATGTTCTTCTCATATATGTTACAAAGTTATTAAGGGAATAGTGCGGTTGTCTACAATGCTGTACTTATACAGTGAAGAAATAATATTTCACATATTTCATGAAAATCTTTTTTTTTTCAATATCATTATATTCAGTAATCAGTTTCCCTTTAACAGTTCTAACTGAAGGTAATGTGATTTATGTCTTTCTAGGACAAACCCAAAACGCTTGAGGCGAGTGATAACAGTTTTGATGTGTCGGTAATTGTGTCAGATGTCCTTCAAAATTTCAGTTTCCTTTGATGATCTGCATCTGGATTTATCCTTGAAAATGATACATCTCTTCTTCGACTGTCATCGTAATCTGAAGCGAAACCTTCATTAAAATACAACTCATTTTTCGGAACATTGTCTTTCTCTTCTTGTTAAAACTTTACATTTTAGGAAGTATAAAGAGATTTTCAGACTATTTTTCCGGGATGACGTCACTTTTCGACTGTGGCCAGATGCAATAACGGTGCTTCACAAATTTATGAATCTATCTTTGAAAAAAGGGAATAAATTACCATCAACACTGACAAACATAGTCGGCATGAATCAGCTAATGCATAGCCAATGTACAATCTACTCCCGGTACAATTGAATGTTATGAATACGTATTCATGTTCTATCCTTTAAACCAATGCATAACTAAATACAACGAATACATTGGTGGTTGGAATGTCAACAAGAAAAACAAATCATCTGTATACTCATATTATATTCAGTTAATGCATTCAGGAAATACGATACGTAATTATCAGTTGATCGTGTAATACAATGAGAATATAGTACACATAAAACGTGCGACATTATATTTGAATGCGATTACATAGGCACTATAGATAACTAGTTGTAAGAAATGTCAACGGCGTGTAGTGGGGATAGACTGGAAAATGAATTACATCTTTGATTGATTTGTAAGTAATCTATCGTTAAGATTTGATGATTTAAAGTAATATTGGTAATTCCATTACACAATAAAAGTTTGAGAAAATGGTGGAGAGTTGTAGGCAATTCTGGAAAAATAAATTGTAAAGAGATTGTACCATTTTGTGGGTAGTGCATGTATAAGTATATATAACCACAAGATATATACAAGTATGCAAATCCTGTACCGCTTCGTGGGTATAGTATGTATAAATGGTAGAACCTTTGGAAATGGTTTCTTTGTAGTGAACAAATAACAGAACTTCCAGCAATAGCATGCCCTTGATGCAATGACATACCCCCTCACCTGCCTGTCATTAACCCTTGCATACCATCGGATTTTCTGTCAAATTATGTTCCATTGTACGTGTTTGATGACAATTTGTGAGTGAAATTTTTCCTTTAATATTTATGAAACTATAGCAGGCCCCTAAAGGCAGGATGTGTTGGAATGCGATTGTTTTGTCATTTGCTACATTAACCTGTCAAGAGCTTACACTACTGTGTTTGCGATAAGTGAACACCTGTTCTCGTCAGGTTACCTATTATAGCCCTTCCTTACTAGTTTTGCTGGCCAAGAAGTTCATTCCACTCCACATTTTAAGTATGAGCGCCGTAAGATCACGCCAATCACAGGTTTGAAAGTACATGCAACAAAATTAATTTTAGGCCATCCTAGTTCTACTCCAAAATTTTAATTACAAAGCTAACTTCTCTGCAATGGAATATCTTTTGATCACAAGTGTGATGACATCATGGCGTTAAATATGCATGTTCTTCCCCTTCCAGAACAATAAGCAGAGTTAATTAATGTATCACATAATGCAGCGTAACATATAACGTAGCGTAACATATAATGCAGCCCACATATTGTATGTGTGACAGAGTGCAGTCATGTTATTCTATATTGTTACAATGGGTGGAAGAGAAGTTGAGTGATTATGTTTTTCATGTTCACTGATAAATTTAAAGAATCTAATTGATACCACGTGACTCTTAAGTAAACGCCTGGTTAGATAAAAAAATATGTAAATGAACACGAACGGATATGTAATATTAGTAGGTTCAGTATGAAAGTGCGGCTATTAGGATGATCGGTTTTACCACTTCATATGCGAATGTTTCATTGCACAACAAGATTTATTTTCATTGATATGTTGCTTGATACCAAGAAAGGATACATTATATTATAGAAATGTAATTTGTACTGCCAAAAAAAAAAAGATATATTACGGATATAAAGAACACTGTACTATTAATGTACAGACTTGTAATCTAAGGCACAGTCTTTATGATCTTTGCGACTTTTATCACTTATGTAACATACTCGTATCAAATTCTACTTCTCTTTATTATATTGTTATAGTTAACTAAAATTTGTTGCTTGTATTCTCCCCCAGATGTAGTATACCGGTAAACAACTTCCTTTTACAGCAGGAATCACTGAAAAAATATTAATTTAACAGAGAGACCCAGAGTTCAAATCATCGTATTATTAACCAATTATGACAAGCAGACTAGTGATAGTTCCCCACCCAGCATTGTTACTATGGTTACCAGTGAGGCTAGATATATTCCAAAAGGACCAATTGCAACCGGCTACAAGATTAATCAACGTCATATTGAAACAAAGAAGCTACAAACAGAACCGCCTGTCCTCAGCTTTTCCTTTTGACCAATCTTTACACTTCTGAACTTACACGGAGGCAGCTCACGTCAAAATCGTTGGACAAATATTAAAATTTTGGTACACTTGATGTGCCCTTTTAAGGTTGAACCTACAAAATCAATACTTATACATAAAACCTGTTATTTCTGTGTTTGTCCAAAATTAGTAATTGATTTTTTTTTCGTTGGTCGACGGTCTATCTTTACACTCATTTGCAATGAGTTGTACAGAAGGTGCAACCAATTTACACTTTCACTGACCTCACGGCAGACAGTAAAACGTTGTTTTTGCTCCAATTGGTCACTACTGAGTACTTTTATCTTCATACGTGTTTTTTTTTCCTTTTGCCGAGGTTATTTAAACAGTATTACACAACATGTAACACACAGTCTTTATAACGTCAATACCGAGGGCAGCTCATCGTGGTAACAGTGACATATTCCCTGCCCAATCTCTTCTCACTGTCAACAAGAATTAGAAACATTCAACATTGCAAAGCAAGCACACTATTCAACATTCAGTTGTGCATGATTCCTGTTATTATTTCTTTCAAACGATAAAAATAGATTAAAAGTGTCCCATGACAAGTAACTCCTGTTACGGGTGTAACGTCTGTCTCAACATCCCAGGTTCGAAATCAATGTGGAAGCTGTACTAGTCCTAAAAAATTTTCACTCCGTAGATTTTGTTGTTATTGTTGAAAGAATTACTAACATGGTGTCACAAGTGGCCATGGACCCTCCAACGTTTCCATCCCTCCATGAACCCAACTTGACTATGAGCAGGAATATCCCTCTGTCATCCTCCCATCTATTATAGGTCTGCTTTTCTTTAGGTTTTATGTACATTTAGGAGAAATTAAATATCGTTCCTTGTATACAGCGTATTACAGAATCCTACCAACAATGTGTTACAAATTCCTATCTGTGAGGTTATCCATACATATATATCTATGTATATATATATATAGGAATTTGTAACGCTGTTATTTCAAGGTCATTTTGATGTATCTCTTTATTTGCAACCGAGGGTATCAGAGCAAAAGTTGGCTGTTTCTTTTCTCGTTCAAGAAGCCTCCTGTATTACTTCAAGTAATATGAAATCGTATTTGGACTTACTACTTAAAAGGTGTAATTTTAGCTATATCGTTACGTCTGAGGGGTTTTTGTCACGAACACACACGATTAACACTTGATAGTAATTTACTAATTCTATAACATGCCATAATCAATAAATCGATTCGAACTATCACAGACTAACTAATTACCATCCAAGTTCGCCGCAAGGTCACACCAGAAGTAGTGTTGTGCAATTTCAGCATTTATTTCTCACAGTGATCTTCCTTTGGAAAAATTAAAAACTAAATGACTGGGTACACCACTTCTCCCCATCACCTACTTCAGGGTAGACTTATCTTCATGTATAGTCAAACCACCGTTTACTTTTACTTTCCCATTTCTAGTTGCGTTTCAAGTCGTCTCAAGACTGAAGTGTCAGTAGTCTGGCATATTCTGGAGTTTATCAATAACATTCATTTTTTCTTCGATGTCATTTTCCACCCAACGATAGCCACTGCGGTGGATATAATTCAACCAAGGTCTAGTACTTTGAATTTTATCAAGATGGACGGTACGAGCTCGTGTTGTTCCACGTTGTTTTGTACAATGATATGAATGTCTTTTTTTTTATTTTTAGGAGGGTTTCTCTCATGCATATTTACAGAAGTTCATATGGGAGTACACGTGTGTATACTTGCAGGATTGATTTATGAATTCCCTCTCCCCTCCCTTCAGCCCCACACAAATTTTCAAAAGACAGAAAGGAAAGCAATACAAAATTTTCCTAAAATGTGCCGTCCTCCCTTTCCACCGTTATATGGAGATTGATGATAATCAAACGGCCCCGTTAATGGCTGTCCTAAGCTCTGTAACAGTTTCAAAAGAACAAAAGTTTATTTTTCTCTCTTTGTTTACAATAAGCATTATTTCTTTTTTTCCAAATACTATTACTATCATTGCAACATAAGGTTATAAAAGGATGGTGCCACGTTTAAAGTTTTAGCAATAAAATGTCGTTAGGATGTCACTTATTTTACATCGAACTATCACATTTTGTCAGGCTCCAAACGTTAACCGAATGGATGAAGAGAATACGCATGCGTGAAATCATGTCAACACAAACAATGTTAAAGTAGCTGGGAATACAGTACATCAAACAGAGCACTATTAATTGAACCTGATAGGCCACTTAGTGTTAAGAAAAGGGCTCGTCTGTAAACAACCCCAAATAGCTGTATTGTAACATTCTTACTACATTAAATATTGCAAAGTTAAGCCTATATTGAGAAAGACAAAATGTGTAAACGATGTTTCGCACAGTGCTTCCGGTGTGAATCAACTTCTTTTCTTACCTTGGTTAAAGAGGTAACAATTATCAAGAAATACATCTTCTTTGTTACATTTTTTTTATTTTTAAGCTTAATTTTATTCTAAATCATAGCTTAGTCGAACCAATCAACGAGAACGAAAAACAAAAGGAGAAAGCACCATTTGCGTCTACTTAGGAGTACTGTATTTTCATGCTACGTCTCGGATAGACCCACTTTAACAGATATATAATCAATTCCAAGCATGTCAGTTGGCGAACGGAAGGAACCGAATACAAAGAAGTGACCGTTCAATTTGTCTGAAGGTTTGCAAAAAGAAAAAAGATCCCACATTTAACTGACTTGAATTTTCAATGTTTGCAGTATAGGTTTACATATGTTTTAACTTCCCTGGCTTATGTGACAAGACAAATACCCTGCCATTGATGGAATGAACGTTCTTATTTTATGTTTATGTTTGTTTGCTAGTCTCATTGTTTTTTATTTATTCCTTAATTCGTTTTATTTGATGAGATGACTTGATATTGGGATCAGTGGAACCGTTTGTTATCTTGTGCCATGATTGGTCAATTATGCCTTATTTATTTTTCTAATATTAAGGTCACCCTCGTATAGAATGAGAGCAATATCGGCTTTGCGGTCTTCCTGCCGAAGGATTTCCAAGGTTAGTTTTCTCTCTTAATTCTCTTTTGTGATTTTGCGAGTGACGTTCTTACGTCGTCATAAGAATCGTGACTATGAGAGGTTAATTACATTTAATTTATTAAAGTGATATCTTCCAATATCACTTACAGAAAAAGCAGAATTTTGAGATTATGAAGGGCTATGTAATTTATATAGTTGTATCACATCCTCAGCACAGTCAGCAAATATGTATATTTTCGAGGGGAATTTCAACAGTTTATGAAAATGTATTGTCTCTGTTTACTTCTTAGTTATCCTTCTCTGTCATTCACTGAATAACGGTCCGTCGAAGAGCATTTCCGTTTGCCATGTATGTGAACGGCTGAACGAAGACCTGACTGCTGCAAATTTCAAGACACTAAGGTTATAACTGTGTTAATATATGGGCTAGTTACAGCATCGGTCGCTTGTTCATTGCAGATATTAACCTTGTTGGTAAGTGTGGTACTATAGTAGCCACGAATGGCACAAGGCCGTTTTAATCACAGAATACAGCTGGCGCCCTAAAATACATATCGCCGACTTATCATACGGATATAGTATTGTCGGTGTTAAGTTGCTCGATAAACAAATCAGTTTTATGTGATTAGCTTTCTATAGCCCAAGGGAAATCTGCCATAGCAGTTTCATAATCAACTTTAATCAAATAATGTTTAAAGTAATCAAAGATTCCAAAGAGAGAACGGAGAAAGGGGAACACATCTTTCACAAAGTTTTGGAGATGAACGCTCTCGACAACGAACGCCCAATCGTCTTGTTTTCGTTTCTTTTTAGTTCAAATAAACTTAACCTTTTGCGTTGCGACATTACGCTGAAAAATCAAAAACAGGAATGACAGAGAGTAATATTTAACGGAATTCTAATAAAGAAGACAGAAGGTCAATGATTTTGAAATGAAGTATATCGTACAGTCCTATATAGATTTCTGCCTGAGGGCATCCAGTATTACCCTCCCATACTGATTGTTGATATAGCGAGCTGTTGCCGAAGTGGCCACACACTCACACAGGTATAATATACACGCAACAGGAAAAGACGCCGGCAATGTTATTTCACTGCGGTGTGAGATGCCATACGGATATGTTAATATATCTGACTGTCAAATATGACTTAGAAGTATTGTTTTGTTGCATCGAATCGATTTGTAATGTATTTTAACGATGAGAATCTGTTCAGTGTTTAGGTTACTACTTCGGTCACTTCTTGTCGATCTGCTACCATTTATGTTTGGTGAAATAAAGTCTACGTAAACATGAGGTTACTCCTACTGAAGGAACTAGAATTGAACAATATCATCTGTGTATTTAATTTTCCTTTTATATCATAAATTGTGTTCTTATTACTGTAACGATTTCTGCTAAATGAATGTGGTAATAAATATAAAAAAGGGTCGTGTACAGTATTTGCGGCTATACTTAAAATGATGTCATCTCTTCATTCAACGATAACTACATATACACATTAATATCTATTTCCCTTAAAGTCACAGACACATTTAGGTACTATGCCCTCTATTAATTACGTCATTTTTAGCAATCTAATGTAAAGTCTAAATATATCATTTACGGTTGTCGTTTCAACGGCTTTTGTCATCGACCCTGCTTTGGTTCTGTTATCCAATTCAATCAACAGTTTCGTATTACGTTACCTTCAACAGGTGTCATAATTTTGGTAGCTCTTGATAGCCATTAAATACCTTTGTGTAAATAACATCGTAGTTAAAGATTGAACAATATGTTACGCCGACTCAGTATGGTATCGTTCACCCAGAATACATAACGACTGGTGTTGCCATGGTGAGCGTTACTATGAGGACACCCAGCGTCACTCATTAGTAACATACCATTGATCACAGTTCAATGAGAACAAATGAAACGAAAAAAAAATAGTCTGCGCATATGACGTAATTAAAAATGAAATTTCTTTGACAACAGGACCTACATCGCCAACGATCAGGGTGACGTCATCAAACAGCCTCCCAGGAACGAGCATGCCATCAGGGAGTATCAGGGAGCTGTCTGCATAGAAGACCTAATGTAGACTCTAATTAAAGAAAACTTCCTCCGATTAAAGGAAAATGGTCAGACTTCATGCCAACGTAACATTATATCAGACCACTGTACCCGCCAGTAGCCCATCATGAGCAATATGCTGTATATAACACCATAATAGACAGGACCACATCATAGTTATTAACCCTACATGGACAGTTGCATAGATAGTTACATAAATAGCTACCTGGATGACGTTACATTGATAGATAGTTGCCCCGCAGTGACATTGATAGTTACTGCACACAACATTTATAAAGCATAAAGGTATTTCAAACTAAAGCTGTAAGAAAACCGATTCAACTAAATTAATGAATTGTTGCGTGTTACAAAATTTATCTGCAATGTTCAAGTTATTTATCATATAGGCCTATATCTATTTGGTTAACCTTTTATTTTGACTGTGAGAGCACAAAAGAAAAGTCGCCATGCACTGTCCTTGTTCTGTAAAAAATATTTTAATACCGAACTACTACAGCCACATAAATGACAATAAAAAACTGTCCTTGCAATATCACCTTTAAGAATGTCATATTATATATATATATATATATATATATATATATATATATATATATATATATATATATATATATATATATATATATATATATATATATATATATATAAACAACGGTTTTAATAATTACGTATCCTCTTTGTCGCACTATCCGATCGATAAGTACATCGGGTTCGCTCCCGGGAAGTTCAACTTACATCTTGAGTGTTCATTTCTGAAGAAGATCACAGGGTGGTCGGAACGTCATTATATTGTTTGCATATATTTTCTATTTCTTGTTGGATTAATGGCGTTACCAATTTGAATAATCTTTTTATATATAAACAATATAATGACGTTCCGACCACCCTGTGATCTTCTTCAGAAATATCTTTATGCTCTATAAACTTTGTGTAGTCTTGACTTGCATTAATCATTAATTAAAATTATCATAATTCATCATAATTACATCATCATCAAAGATGTAGAGCACATTCTTTAGTGGCTTTTATTTTGAGTTGCAACACAATATATTATAATCTTGTGAGTTATAGGTGTGGTTAAATGTCCCACTTTGTTTAAACGCAGTTTGTAGTAGTATAGCCACCAGCTTAACACCGCTCCATACTGTAGCGTATTTTAAAATGGATATACGTTGAGACATTAAATTAAAGATAATCGGTTGGTTTCGAGAAACTAGAAATAAAGTTAACTTTGAAGTTTTACTTGAAAGTAGAAACAAAACAGAGCAAATTAAACATTTCTTTTTTCGATTCTCGATTCTCATCAGTTATATGGACAAACAGCATAAAGAGTATGACGTCAACAAAGTCCTGGACTTTGGGAGATGTCGAATTAGGGCAAAATACTTCTTTGCTGGTAACTCATTTATTGTTTTTTTCTTTGTATGTTGTTGCGATCTTTTTACCTCACTGGAATTATATCACAGACGGACAAAACAAGATGAACAGTAAAAATAGCATCCACGGGATTTGAAAGATGAAGAGAGATGAGGTATGTGTCAATTATTTCTTCTCGGGTTGGCCAAAATAAAAAAATAAATAAGAATGAAAATTTTCTACCTTTTAGGAAATTAAAAATATCGTTTTAATGTGAACTTCTCCGACTTAAAGCACCACAGTCGAACACAGCTCCGAATTTTCCGAGATTTCATCACCTCAGACTCACCATGAATGAATCACAATATGCTGAAACATACATAAATATACTCGTTACTTAATTTATTCAACCTAGTAATTGTCATTCTTGCAACCTGATGCAATTTCATAATTACAAAGCGGAAAAATATTTGAAATGAGATCATACATTTTTCTTTCAATAACTGGCTGTACTTAAAGTTACAGATTCAGAGTTTTAAAATTATTTCATTGAATGACCAGGTTCAATATTCTTTGAACGTAATTGTTGCATAAACATTAATCCATTTTTTAGGTGTGATGTTTGTCTGAAGGGTTTAGCTTTTAATAATTTGAACATTTATGTAAAGAATGTGTTCCGTGTTTAATTGATTGGTTAGTTTCATTGATCATTACGTGTCTAAATTCAATGTTTATTCATGAATATTTATTAAATATGTAATAGCTAGAGTCATAATTAGATTCAGAGCCAGCTGAACTAGTACTTTGGCTTTCCTTTACAACAGATGTTAAGTGCTTTAATTATGTGTAGTATTTCTCATATTTGCATAAACCCTTCTGCAGACATTTTGAATTTATGTAAACTAAAACACGATATGAAAAGAGGAAAAAGTGTCATAGGCGGCACAGCTGTAAAGTTTAGAACGTTCGAGAAACCTGGCTGGATTTAGTTACAAGTCTTGCATATTACGAGTCACATACAGACGAGGCTAAAGCATAGGATATACGTGAAACAATATATTTGGGAGGGGCACCGCATTTCGGTGTTAGGCATATAAGTAAATATACTCAAATTAGATCCCTTCCTGTAATCCTATCCGATATCATTGTCGTTTGTACGATATTAATCACTACCACTATGTACATTCAACGTATAGACAATACTATTTCGATCTTTAAGATGTCAACAGTGCTGCTCAGAGTTGGGGGTTTCACAGCTGAATAACAGGATTGATATAAGCATAAATTGCATCAATCTGGCATTTCGCAGTACATTGCTCGTAGAATACCAGATTGCACAACTCAAAAGTGTGTGCTATGCTATGCAGCGAACCACTTGCTGCCTGACGATTGTGAAGATCGCATGAAACTCGGAGTCACAGCCACAAGTCCACAGATTTGGTGTATATTGTATTATATATATAT
The DNA here is from genome assembly GCA_021234535.1 of Stichopus chloronotus. Lineage (NCBI taxonomy): Eukaryota > Metazoa > Echinodermata > Holothuroidea > Aspidochirotida > Stichopodidae > Stichopus > Stichopus chloronotus. The sequence goes on along the minus strand of CM037840.1, from coordinate 18,119,507 downwards.
ATATATATATATATATATATATATATATATATATATATATATATATATATATATATATATATATATATATATATATATAATAAAACTGAAAATAGCGATGAGTTTGAAATTCATGATGAATAAAATATACTACGCCAATATTTCCGTAAGAATACACCTTACATCGTCAAGGCGAAATAGCAAACTGATAATACAAGACAGTACATTACAAAAACAGCTGTAACAGAAGTAATTGAGTAATACCAGCTCAAAATAGCTGAAGATTAAAACTCTGGACGCTTCTATTCAGGGTAGGTTGTAAGTCAACAAATACAAGTAACTCAAACACCGACCAGTCGCTACACAACACCTGAAGAGTGCACCACATAGGTCTGCACGAAACAAATTTGTAGTGTTTTCGATGTATTTCTAGTTCGACTCATCAATATATAATATTATGCTCTTTATAAAATTGAGCACTTTTCTTTGGATCATATTCCCTATAACCTTATATATATATATATATATATATATATGTATAAAAACATTTCTACGTTTTACCTTTTATCATCATATTGTTGTGAAGATGTTATAATCCTGTTTTACCTTTCACGTTTATATTAAAATCTTGTAGATTATTTCAATATTTCATGTCTCTGGAGTCTTCTGTTTTTCATATATACTTCTCTGTACTTGGATAGACAGGTCATGGAACTACGTAGTGGCAGACTCCGGTAACCAACTTTCTTTACTAAAACCATATACCCACTAGCTATTTAACCTTTAGGCAATCAAAACGCTCAATATGAATTTAGGAAAAAATAGGAAACCTTATGTCGCTGTATTATCTGAGGATTGGTTTTGTGCTTTATTGTCTTTCACGATGTCCATATGTCTCATTTTTATCCTTTGTTTTCCGTATTCCGATTTTTGTATATGATATTTCATTCTTATATTGTTTTATTTTATGTATGTTTTTAATGTTGACATTTACTTTTGTTACTTGGAAAGCCAGCTCGTCAGTTTTCTGTTCAAGGATGAATAAAGTGTTGTTTATGTAATTGCACTACACTCCTACGCTCAGACAAAACTGTCAATACCTAATTGTTCACCCTGTACTTACACGAGATTACAATATTCTCATACATCTTCAGATTTACCTGGATTTACTTGTATTGTACAGTGTTGTAAAGCTGTTTCAAAAACATTTAAAACGATCTTTTTGTATAAAGAAAGGTCAAATATACGACCTCATATCTGCAACTTGTAAATACAGAAAAAATGCTTAAAGCAGTAGAGATCTGCATGTAGATAAGTGAAAAAAGACAAAAAAAAAATGGAGTGTACCTAAGACGAATAACGAATCCATATATGGCTCGAGTTCTTTCACTTTTAAGAAGATTATACAAGAAAATGTGTAGATTTCAGAGAATACATTAAAAAGCATACTACTCACGAAAGGCAGGATTTTGCAAGCATGTGAAAACTAAACTGAATAGGAAAGTATGAGAGCAGTGTTAGTAATAATACATGTATTTGACTCTGTTTATTTCTGAACGTAACTAATTGATAAATATCAATCATTAAAAAATCAAGAAAGCATGTTCATCCCACATTATGCCTTCCAACTGACGACTAGTTTGATTCATTTTTGATCTGCATTCAGTCTGTATGGCAAGTTTCTACGAATGAAAAATGTCAGCTTTAAATATACAAGAGGATATGAATTAACAAAATCCAAGTTGATATTGATGCTAGAAATATTGAAAGGTGCTTATATTTTACTGATATAGCAGAGAGTGGGAGCAGGATTGCTGCCATAAAGGCAACAGTTTAAAAGGTCAAAATATGTGAAGGAGCAATATAAGTGGATATATCGAGAAACGGAAGCGCTGGCGTTTATTGTAATGGTAAAGTAGTGTATAATATAGTGCACATATTGGTTAATGGGGCAACCAAAATGAAAAGATAGAACGCCAATTTCTACGACACTAGGATTTCAATGAGGCAAAAGGTTTTTCAATAAAGTAAACGTGGTGCAGGTACGTTCACATTTGCCAGCATACATACCCGTCCCCTCAGTGCTTAAAAGACGTCCACTGTTAAAATCTGTTTCGACCATTCTGGCTTTCACCAGTAGATCAGTGACCCCTATCAGTTGGCCACTCTTCCTACCTCCTTTAGTCATCTTTCCCCTCCTCTCTTCCGATTCCACATTTCTTTTCCATCCACCCATCCTCCCTCCCGTTCATCTTCTTAGTACATGTTTAAGAGCTAAATCAAGAGTAGGCAACACACTAGATAAAAAAAAAAATGTGAACATTCATTCTAAAGCATTTGATAATCTAGTGACTTACAGTTCAACGAAGTATATTGAAGTGACTTTCTTTGCCTTTTGTGTGTGTGTGTTTTTGTTTGTTTCTTTTTTGTTCTTTTTTGTGTGTTTAAGTTTTGTAGAAAGATATCTACTACCGGTACTTAATTCTAACCTTTCTGAGAAAACTGCCTGAAAGTAGTCACTATACCCTTCTTTATTGCTTCGTCTCATTTCAAAGTTTGTATCTCTTCGGAAACAGTATAACTATAATGCTATACCTGGGAGTTCAAAGTTAGAATGTTTCTCAATGTTGCCAGGGGGGCTATGGATGGCTCTATATCTCCATATAGAGGGCTTCCAATCGTCTGGACTTCCAATAGTATATATAACACCTGTAAGCTGCAAAAGTGGAGTCCTGCGTCAGTTAACGTCAATGTAGTTCTACAATCTCCTCAAATTAACAGGAAGCTACCCCAGTTTTAAGACTTCTGGCTATCTATCTCACGTTAACCGATAACAAAAAATTAGCTTCTTTTTTCAATTGTCTTCGGTGATGTATTGTCAGATTTAGAATATTTATGTAACAATTTGAATCTGGTGTCCCCTGTGACTTAATTAAATGAGGTTCGTCGTCTGCAAATTACTTCGACGGCTTACAGTTCGTCCTATATCTATTCCTCTCGTTGACAGTTCCATGTTCTCAAATACATGTATCTTTGTAGGGACAAAACTGACTCAAATATGATTACTCTTTAAGGCTTTGACTGGGGTACGAACCTGCCTTATTTCTATCGAAGCAAAGCCAATTTGAAACATACCGTCATTAATATACATCTTGAGTTATCATTGGAAGAGGTGGTCAATTAGTCATGTCCCCTGCTTTCTGATGCTCAGTGACGTCAGTTTAACATACTTTCAAGATTGTCTGGTGTCTGGATTCTTAGAGGATCCATTTCTACTTTTATGCGATTTATCTTTTGATATATGTGTGTGGGTGTGCTTCCTCTTTGCACCTATAAGTGTTCCTACAATTTTATGGTATTTTGGTTTGGGTGTTTATTCTTGACCGTAATTTTACACTGCATTTTAATGTTTTTGATTTCTTTTAAGTGCTCCTTTGTTTTTTTTTTCATAGTTTGATTTTTTTGAAAAAACACTTAAAAGGCCTGTAGCATGTAAACGCTCTGTAAATACTGTTTTGGTTTTATTTTCATTATTATTATTAAAAGTCCTTTTAAAATTAGATGTTTTCTACTGTTCGGGAATTATTGTTAAGCACAGTCAGTGCGCGTCTGAAGGTTGTTATGTTTTCTAACAACTCTACCTTAAAGAGACGTCAACTTACAACAAAATCACAGACAAGCCTCGATGTTGAGATCCGCCAAGCAGAATTTTGCAAACTTTCCATTCACAAGATGAAAGCTGTTGGTTTATGACTCGTGTGTGTATATATATGTGTGAGCGAGGTTTTTTTTTTTTATTTGTCCAGAACTTTCGATGCTGATAGCTTTCTGCAAGGCCTCTTTGAATAACATTGCACCATGAAAACAATATAATAATAATGTTCAATTGCGACAAGTTCGTGCAGGAATTGCATGAAATAAAGATTCACAAAAACGATTTGCAAAAAAAAAAAAAATTGCGAAACAATATTTGGTTTGAGTCGTATATTTCTACAGAGGTATATCATGACCCATATTAGATATTTTACCATCTCAGGGTAATATTTGATAGCGTGTACTTAATTGCTCTTTTCTTTAATTCTGATCGGATATATCGATCAATGATCAATCCATGATTGATGAACTCACAATCATCTCATCAACTCATTCTCATTTGACCTTCTACCGTATTCTGAGAGGCATCATGTTTCCGTCTGTTTAATTATTTACCCCGGTGTAATATTTCAAATTACTGGGACGAAACGTCACGTACCCATCACTGAGTTTAACATCAACCACATGTAATTGAGATCAATCGCTACGTGTCAAGTAACGTTGGCAAAACTTTGAAGGAATAATCAGTGAACGTTCATGATTTAACCACCTCGGCTCATATTATATAAGAGAAGAACGGCCGACTTGGTTGAGAGTGTGTTGTTCGGTAGAACATATTGACAGAACAGACAATAGGAACAGAGAGGCTAACAGTAGCACCCAATCGTTCATTTACTAAACATCCTTTTCGTATATATTACATAATCAGGATACATCACATTGGTAGATGTCGTCTTCTCCAAGAGAGAAACATATGTTTTGGTTCAACATATTGGGACAAGAAACACACGATGTCAAGTTCTGTACTCCAAATGTTAAGGAATGTTCTTCCACTCACGTTGTATATGAAAACCTGGAATATAATATTGCCTTACATGTCACGTACCTCACGGTCTCACAGAGCCACATCGAACGTACATTACATTCTTATAAACATGCTTGGATAACAGGTTTCCGTTTTTCACGAAATAGCACAAAAAGAGGAAATTGGCTTTGAAGAAGTTGACTTCATAAATCATGCTACAAATACGTCGTCAGTAGACGAGACGAATGGAATAATGCGCATCGGTCGTGTGTGTCGATATGGAGTATTTATTGTTGATCTAGCAAAATGAGTTTAAGTGATTGCATGTCTACTGAAAGACCAGACGGATAAGATTATATTTGCCCTTAACTTTTTCCTTTTTAAATATACACGCGAGGTTGTACATGGTCGAACTTCGTCTTTCAACGAACGAAAATGACGGTATCTACTTTGAAAAGCAATGAGATTGGAATAAAAACAGTTAAAAAAAGAGATCACATTTTAAACTTATCGGTTTTATGAACGCCTACATAATGAATTTGCAACAGCCTAGGTCTCATTGGTGTATCAAAACCATACTTCTAAAGTCGTCTCTCCTTGGTCGGTATCTGGAATTGTCGAATTTCGTGAAAGCAAGCACTGTATTTATAAATAACCTGTAAAATGATCACATCATTGGGGCGTCAGCGGTTCTGAGTTTGTTTTGACTAACTGAGGATTCAATACAAGTATACTTCCCATTAGCTTTTTCAAAGAAGCACACGCTTTGTATATATATTTTATATGAGCAAAATTGTTCCGAACATGCATGGAATTTGGATATGAGATGTAATGATCAAGAAGGTCAACTCTGTTCATCTCAATAAGCATAACACATTCGGTATTATATAGAAGGAACCGTTGCTCACCAAAGTCACCATTGGCATCATGACCACAGTATCACGTACGTCATAGGTCATAATATAGAGCCATCGATCTCATCTCCTAATAGTATATGTCACGTGACCACAATCAATACTATTGATGTTTCCCTCCATCCTTCACTCCAAAATTATAACTACTAATGACAGCAGTAATGAAAGACCAATGACGGTCAATATCAACTCAGACCTCTTCGATCAAAAGGAAATGTATTACAAATTGAACATAAATTCACTTAATTTGAAATTACAGTTCATTTCTAAGACTATCATTAAATGTTCATGTCGAATATTCATCTGCTATATTTAGCTCAAAAAATTGATCAAGAAACAATTCGGCAAAGACCGTGAGTATAGGTTACTCAAAATATGTGTAATTTTAAACGATAGGGTGATGTAATTTACTTCTCTCCAAGATACGCAGACGATCAAGCTCCAGGTCCATGCCTGACAAGTGATCCCCTTTGTACAGGACGATACTAAAAAAATACCTTTTAGCTGAAAACTCATGAGAGGCAGAGAGAGGCAAGGGTAGCCGAAGTATTTATTTCTATATCAAATGTAATTTAAAGATCGTTGGTTGTTTGCAGGGAAAGATCTTGTCGGTAGGGAAAGACAAACAGCCCGCCTGTTGATACCTGATAAGCTGGTATTTTGCATTCTGATACTTTACTACCAAATTAAAAGTCGGGAAGAATATTCAGAAGATATAGGAATAACTTGCACGCAACACCGAGCGTTGACATAGGAACAATTATCGTTTTCTGAAACCTGTGGGATGAATCTTATGTACTTCTCTTCTTTGGTAAAAAAAAAAACTACAAGTACAATACACATGTCCCATTATGGCATGTTCATCACTTGTTTGTATCATTAGAACTCGGTCTGTAGGTGCACCTGTCGTTTTTTAAATTATCCATTTTTTGCATATTTCATAATGTCTTTTGACTTGAAAAAAAAGCTTCTAATACCACACTGACGTATTCATCTTTTGAATTGTAATGCTCGGAGTTTGTTTTCTGTTCGTATTCGGTATTCACAAAATTTTGGACCCGCATGGTCTAAACAGGCCCAGAGATTTAATTAACCTTGATCTAAGTCTGATAACATGTGAAGTAGAGAAGCCAGTTGCAACATTAACTTGCTGTCGTATAGCCTGTAGTTTCCAGCCAGGAGCCAATACATTCTAACGGAGAGTATTACAAACACAATCTTCGTACAGGAAGTTTAATTTATTTCATCCCTCAGTTCTCATTTTTATCTACTTTTTTTTTCTTTTGGCGTGTGATCGATAGAAGGTTTTTTTCACTGTAGGAAATAAAAACGACAAGTAAACCATCGCAAGTTTACATTTGTGCAATGAAGTTAATATGTTGGTCGCAAGAGGCAGTGGAAATACCATACTGTTACCAATACACGTCTGTGGAATTTATCAAATGAGTATACTAGCCACTGGATTTGGAAAGCTGTGGTATATCTTTATATTTATCGATTCGCACCGTCTCTGGATATCTTGGAGCTGATTATTTTTTGTGGGGAAAGGATGAGCTTCCGCGAGTTCTTTCTTTTCACAAACGTAGGAATGAAAATAAAGCTCTCTAAAATTTGCCTGTTTTCTCTCTCTCTCTTTCTGACTTCAAAATTAATCATTAATATCTATAAATCATATTATTTTACATTTACCTTACCGTTTCAGTGCGTTAGCTCACCGGATCGAAATACTTATCTAACATGATCCTACAGTAATTGCATATTTATGTTGGCACTTGATGAAAGCAACCAATTTGGGATTTTATTTCATAGTCTGAAAAAATCTAAGGCAGGTATAATGAATGGAGCTACAAGTTTATCTCACTGATAGAGATAATACTTATCCTAGCGGTTAGTAACCTTACAAACGAAACCCTATAAATTAGGAATCTAGTCAGATAGGGTATATAACATTTCTTAAAATTCGTACAAGAGAACTAAAACTTTCAACTCAACCAACGTCATGCAAAGTTTATGGCTGCTATATACTTATAATTAATCGAAGCCCGCAGCTTCGATTAATGCAATTGCACAGTTCGCCATTCCCCTTTTTCTATCTTTTCAGTTGCTTTAGATATTCCCTCATTCACGTTACGATAAGTTTTACTGAAAGGGGTGAGCAGCTACGAATACTTCTTTGTGGCTGTATTAAGTTTCTTGCCCGCCATTCTGAGTTGCTTGCATTACTTGAATACTCTTTAAACATTACCATAGCATTTGCTATTAGACACAGTTCAAAATATGCACCCAAAAACTGATTGATTTGCCCAAGTCTTTTCCATGCGGCTGGGTAGAAAAACATGCTGACAAAAAAATCATCAGGGCAAAACAGCAATCAGTTAGCATTTTAAATGTCTTTTATGTTCCTTTCGATAATTTTGAACCCGTTTTCTTTCCACGAAGAGGCTAGCAGAGTCCAGTAGAGCCCACCTGTATAACATGTACACTTGTGATCCGTGTCCACAAACATGATTATAATGGAGAGTTTACAGTGAGTGCATCTTCTATCTTATCCGTTCATTTCTATTAGCACCACTGCTTATCAATCCTATGCATATTGCATCTGTTCCTTCCATTTATAAATCAACCTTGTGTATCGATCATTACTATGTATCGTTTGCATTTAGATCTGATTCGTTCAAATCTAGCAGCAACACTGTATACCAATCCCACGTTGTACCATTGTTCATAAGACTGTGATTTCTCATGCCCAGTGGTGGCGTGGCTGCGTCCTTTCCGTGAGGGCTGAAGCTCAAGAAGGGCCCATCATCACTTTGGTGATAGCTAAAATTGCGGGATGACTATCTCAGCCAAACACTACCATCGGTTGGGTCGAAGCGTGGAAGAAAATTTTAAAACAAAGATATCCCGTAGATTACAGGAAGTCACCTTCTCAGGCTCAGCAGGCACCCGTTTACTCTTGCAGCCCCCCCCCCCCCTCCCGATAAATCGCTGATGGACGCCCGTCACGCCGCGTCTGCCCATGCACATGGACACCCTGGATATGTGATGAATTAAATGTAGCAATTCTTTACATCAAGTCTTGTTACGCCATTAACATATTTATACATATGATTCATCTGTCTCCCACATATACCAAGGTGGTCGAACTCTCAACCTGTTTCTTAGATTTAAGAAATGTCAAAGAAGATGAAAATACAGTTAATTCATATCGATTAATTTCTTAAATGTGGAAATCCCTCGACGAAACAAACCAGTTTTGACATGCAGGCAACTTGTTATCTCCTTTTCATGTTAGCAATAACATGCAAGAAAGTAATTTCAGAACATGTCACTCATAATTTGAACATTGATACTTTAAATGTATTTAACCAAAAATAAATTGTATTCGCGTTATCGTTTACAGCTAAATTGCATTCCTTCAATTACGGGAGTATCTCCTTGAAAGATGGGTGTATTTTGACATACTTCAATCCGTAGAGACGTAAATCAAGTTGACATCTTAAAATGCTCGTACCATGTGAAAGACTACTGGTTGGTTATAAATATAAACAAAATATAAAATACTAGTTGGTTATAAATATCCAGGAACAAAACCAGATATGACAAGGTTACCTCAACGCTGAAGTCAAAGCCAATGAAATAATGGGTTTTGATCATAACTCAGCTTAATCAATCCAACACAAGAAAGTGCTGTCTATCAAAGAGAAACAGACCGATGGCATGCAGGTCGACAGATTATAGCCCATTTTTTGAATTTCACTTTTTCATCCTGTAAAAAGTTTGTAATTATCTTCGGTTTGCAAAACGAGAAAGCCAGGCTATGCAGAAGAAATATCTGAGACAACGACCTGAGATATTAAAAGTATATTTAACTGACAATTTAAGAGGTTCTTTGCGGAATTTCTTTTCTTTCTTTTTTTTTCTTTACTGCAGTCACACCAAACCCCAAACAAATATCGTGTTCGTAACTAAAGATATTGTAAGGCTTCTCTAGTTTAAAAAAAAGATTTTCAGTTGATTCAAGATTACAAAATGCCACGTTACAGCCTCGAATTACTCAATTTTGTTATTCTTTAAAATGACAGTGCTCATTTAAGTTGAAATTTGACACTAGTGGAAAATTTAAATTCTATTTATTTTAGATTTACCTTGAAACGTTGTTGGAATTAAATTCAAACCTCTTAAATTATGGCAAAGTTTATCTCTTTTCCTTCAAGACAGCCAAGATTATAAGGATTCTACGTCAGTTGTGTTTAGGTGACATTACAGATATCCCATAATGCATTGTACCATTCCAGAGTAGTTATTAAAAATTTCCGAATGGAACATGCTATTAAGATATGGTTTGACGAATTAAGAGGGAAAAAACTTTCCCCAGTTTTCACGAAATATCAATCTTTTTTCGCATTTCGCATTTTTTTCTAAATAATCACTTATCACTGCTTTAAAAGTACCCTTTAATCGAAACTGTTATCAGAACGTGTTTATTTTGGACCATTTTGTTTCGTCTTGCGCACCTTACAAGTAAGCCAGAGAGAAAAAAACACAGCTGTTACAATTTTATCTCTGTTTACCAATTAGAGACGCTTTGACGTTTTCGGAAGACGCGGTCGCCTCGTACGGGCACCGACTCATAAACCGCCATCTTCGTTGTGCGTGTGACGTAAAATAATAATACTTCCTAAGAAAACTCCCAAGAGTTTGATCTTCACTTTATCGCAAAAAAAAAAAAGACTTCAAATGGAGAAAGCCACTGATCGATGTGGCATCCGATGCTATCAGATGGAATCAATAATTTCGATAAATCAATATACATATTTACAATATATATACTATATATATAAATAATATACACACAAATCAAGAGTTTATGTAAAGATACCTGTGGATCTCGTTGCAAACAAGTTGGACACCTAGGAGGTATCTTAAGTTGTTATCAAATCGGAATATGCTAAGATATAATCGAATCTCATCACTAACAACAAATTAACAAATGAACCAAGCTATACAAGAGCATTGCTTGCTCGCTGGACCCTCACTGACCTATTTGTTGTAGTCTTTTGTTTTCGTGATCAACACAAGCATCATCGTCACCATCATCTTTAGCGCTTTTCACCAGTGCAAACATATTCATCATTGTCATCATCACAATCAACGTTATCATCATTATCATCATCATGTTCATCATCTTCGTCATCACCACCATGGTTATCATCCTCCATGTTGTCGTTGTTATTATCATCATTGTCATAGTTAAGATCATCAATACCATAGGCAATATCACCATTATCATTTTTAAAACCATCTTCATCACTCATCTTCTTTGTCATCATCATGATTAGTCTCATTATCATCATGTTATTATTATTAGTTAAAAGCAGTATCAACACTATCATCATTATCTTCATCATCATCTTCGTCACCAACATCGTCATCCTCTTCATCATCATCATGATTATGGTCAATAACGTCGCCACCCTGCTCATCACTATCATCGTCATAGTTATAATCATCAGCTGCATCGACATTACCATTCTTATATCATCACCTTTGTCATCATCATCAGTCTCATCATCATCTCTAAAGTCATAAGTATTAACACCAACATCATCACCATCATCATCATTTTCTCTCTAGGTTTGAGTCTAGTCTCTAGTCAGGCCCTCAGACCATCTATTTAACGTACGTGTTAATATTTCGCGTACAAACCACTATAAGGTATGAGAGCCACTACACCGCGTCATGTATTTTCTTTCGATATAAACTTCTTCTTATCACCATAAGCTTCTTCTTGTCCATTTTTCGTTTTTATGTATTCTTTATTGTTTTATTAACCACAGCCCGTAGGCAGTCAAACTAAGCGATTCACCGTCAAACCCGCAGCTAAATTAACTCATGCAGTTGCAAGATCTTTCCAGTAGACCGAATCTAGGTAATCTTAAATGTTTTGCGAGTATATATGCTGGAAAACTTTCCATAAAACTGCTACCAAAACAATGAGCAATTTGACGGAATGGAAATACAGCAGATAGCTGGAATGATTGATTGACAGACGGCCATGGATCGTTTCCAAATCTTTAACAAACCTAAAACCGAATTAAAGTTAGATTGCCACTGAGTTGTTTTGCATCTCAAGTATTTTATGTCACGGTAAATTGACCATTTCTAGGCCAAGTGTATAATATTGGAGGAACAATCCGCTCCGGGGTGCTTCTTCCTTTTTTTTTTTATCTTATTCCTTTTTTTTACTTTTCTTTTGCGTTGGTTTCTGTATGAGCACAGAATATAGCTTGGTATGCAAGTGTGTAAAAACGGTACAATACTACACATTCTTAAGTATTCCATGTCTGAAACTGACTGAATAAAAGCGCATTATTTTATTAACTTAGTTACTTTTAGATTATTTTAAGGCACACAACATACAGCGGTTCTTTCATCACGTTACAGTATACCACTGGATACATTAAATATCTAGTACATATTACTCATACGTATCGGAAATTTATGTTTAATCTGTCTTGCTGAGTTTCATTTTAGCTTACTTTCCTTTCACTGTGTCTTTGCATTACATTTACTTCGCCACGCAGCTTTCGAACAATTATGCACTTTCCCCCCAAAGGATATACAATCTTACAGCTTGTGTGAAATACATGTTAAGTGTGCAAAGGCTACTCGGAGACACCTACACAAAGTAACATCAGAGATAATTCTGTATTTCTTAAGTTCTTAGATATTCTCAAGAGAGGGATTCGTTCACTAGTTAGAGAAAAGCAATTCTTGTGAACAACAAACTCCAAAGAGCAGAACTCAGGTGTGATCCAATGCCTGTATCAAGAAATAACCATGATAAATATGTGGTACACTTATTCTGTCTTGGCATATTTCTAGCAAATTTTAGATATTTTCGTCTGTTAATTGTACGTCTGTAATTGTTGTTCTCTTTGATTTATTTTAGGTATGTACCCTAAACCCCAAAATCAATTTCTAGATTCGTCGTCCTTTTCGAAAAAAAGTACTCTATTAATATTATATTACACGTAATAACTGTTTTTCAGAGTGTCCTTTCAGATATTTACCTCACAATTGTAAGAGGCTGCGCCATGTTTTGAGTGATATTTGAAATACCTACGTTTCGAGAGCAAATGATACACTTGTTTTGTTTTCTTTTTCTTTGCAATATTGATATTTCTGTGTATTGTGATATTTTACTCTCATCATAATATGCAGAATTAAGCCATTCACATTAGAATAAGGTTTCATCTGTGTGCCTCCTTCCACTTGGTAAATAGGCTACTTTGTTACGTGTGTTAGTTGCTGTTATTGGCTCTTTGTTGGCTCTGGAAATTTATGGAGATTAAGCATATATAGCAACTATAAGAGGGCAATGCATGTTGTATGATTTAGCATAAAACACATCAACGATTTTATAATAAATTTACAAACTAGAATATTTGCTCGAGGCGTGTCTAAATGAGGATTTATAATCGAGCCCATCCCACCTGAGGCCAATGATAATCCGTGTAGACCTATTTAGTATAAAGAATACCTTGTTCGATTAATAGATCTTCCGCAAACGGAACTTTCTTCCTTAACAGTTTATTTCGATAATCTCCTTTGCGTAAGGAGAAAAAAAACTGCCAGAGTTTGTTAATCAAAATTTTAAACGATCTTTCATTGACATCATTATGAGTGTTTCAAAGTTTCTTAAGTCGTTGAATTAAGTTTGGTAATATGTATAATTTAGAAGGAAACTCTCCTTGCGGGATTTAACATTCTGAATCGACTTTGATTGTAATCTGCATTAACCGTAAGCTGCTAACTGGCCCCTTTGAGATTGGTTCTGAGATGTCGGTTCCTTCGAGTGTGACCTCCTTTACGCCACAAGTTCACAAGAGACCAGAAATGTGTTTGAATTTTTTTACGTTTAGTTATCTTTTTTTTTCTCTCAAGCATGGGAAACAGCCGTTAGCGTGCAACTCCAGTGAATTGTGTCCCTCCATATCGTTGAAGTGTCCGGTATGTATGAAGTCTAATTCAGTGCTGGACATGTTTTTGTTTCCTAAGAGGATTATTAAATTCTCCGCTATCTTTAAATACGGTGCCTCACCATACAAGGTATATTTATGGGTCAGGTTGTGCTACAGCTCTTGGTCAGTCGTACAAGCATTGAATACAAATAATAACAGTGCTTTATATAAAAAAAACAGTAATATTCATAATGACAGTAATAGTACTCTTTATAATAACAATTATATTCCTAATCGCAATAACAATATATTACTCTTTACCATCAGAACAATAGGCCTATATTTTTATAGTAACAATGTCATAATTATTCGTAAAAACAATACCATTCAAAACAATGTCATGTTTATAATAGCAACAACAGTATACTCTTGTTTACAATCATAACAATATAGGCCCATTTTTCTTAGTAACAATATCAGTATATCGAATAACAGTACTATTCACAATAATCAGTAGTATTCATAATAGCAATGATAGTAATGCTATTCTTTACAATCATTACAATAACCCTATATTTTCATAATAATAATAATACCAGTGCTATTCTTATTACCAGTTCTGTTAGTAATAATCAGTACCGGTAATATTCGTGATAGCAATAACAGTATATTACTCTTAACAATATAACGATAGGCCTTTATTTGAAAAATAACAATATCAGTACTATTCGTAATACCGGTACTATTCATAATCATCAGTAACATTCATTAGAGAAATAATAGTTTACTATTCTTTTCAATCATAGCAATAGGTTCGTACTTTCTTAGTAACAATATCAGTACTGCGCTATTCATTGTAACAGCACTGTTCATAATAATAGTAATATTGATAATACGAATAACAGTTTACCATCCTTTACAATCATAACTGCAGGCTTTTTTTTTTCAAAAATAGCGATATCAGTACTATCTGTACGGTACTAAGAATGACGGTACTATTCATGATAATAGTAACTGAACCATTGATGATTATAGTATTTTTTGTACTACAGTAATAATAAACTGGTCAACTAATAATGATGATAATAACACTTCATAACAATAGCAGTAGGCCTACTTTTTATAATAAGGACAACACTATTCATGACATCAATATCAGTACTATTCATACTAATAATAACGGTACTATTACTATCAATGTCAATAATAATAATACCTTTCATGATAACAATAACAGTAGTATTCGTTGTGATAATAACATCGCTATTAATTATTGTAACAGCATAAAAGAGGCATATTAGTATTTATTGCACGGAAATATAATCTCAAAAATGGGACGTGTTTTATTTTGATGTGTATTGTTCCACTGATTTGATACATCAAGTGTTGATGACGACTCGGTTGTCACCTAATTTCATTTGTGCTTGGAGGTCGACTGACGTAATCAATAATCAGGTTAATTACAAAATCGCACGATAAATTCCGGCATCCCGGCTCTAAATATGTTTCTTATATGCTGACGTCACATGTCACAGATACAAATTATCTCAGAACAGACAGCTGCAATCGACCTGTTTTTATGCGTATTCGCCATCTTCGTGTCTTGGAGCATTCCTTCCTAAAATGTCCATAGTATTTTTAGCAGCCGGAGAATGACGAAGATAATTGAATTCGAGCTGCCTTGCTTGTCAATAATAACCCAAGCAAAAGAAAATGACCCGTGTAGGTCAAATCATGCGCTTGATTCTCGGTGGAATGGCAGTCATAGCCCGCTTACCTCCACAACCTTCGAATTAATCTCGCTCAACAAGAGATTTTCTTCGTCAGTGCCCGTTAAAAATTGATTCATGCTACGCAAACTTGCTTGCCCTTGGAATATATATATATATATATATATATATATATATATATATATATATATATATATATATATATATATATATATATATATATATATATATATATATATATATATATATAAAATTATGTTTAAAATTATATATATAGAATATATTTTTGTTCCAGATGCCCTTTCTTCCTTTTCGATTGCAGTAGATGGACTTTGACAACTAATAAGAAGGTTACGGCAACCAATACACATATTTTGAGTAATTGTGATGTTTTCCACATCTTTCCCATTGTTGATGTAGTTCAGAGGGTTAAAGATAGCGGCAATTCTTCGTTATGACTTTGTAACAGTAAATGGTTAGCTGTTTTAAAGTACATGTCAACGTTGCAAACAGACTTCTCTCAATTCAAACAGGCTTAACACTCTAACATGGTTTGGAATATATTCGAATGATTGTGTAAAACGATGGAAGTGTATGTACATGTATGTCTTCTGTTTCGATCAACGTACTTTTCGTTTTGTATTGGCTAGTGATCTACACTTTGGCAGTTTTAATTATCGTTGTGATTATATTTTCGTAGTTTTACGGTCTTTTCCAAATTACGTTTTAGACACCTCCAATACTCCATTCAGTCACGTGATGAGCAACAAGTGTGATTAAAATGATGAATTGTCGATGACGTCACCGGAAGGCAGATGTCATTAATTAAAGGAAAAACTTATATTAAATAAACGTAAACTCTCATCCGTCACGATTATTTTCTTCTTGACTCAATTAAAGTGTTATTTAAAGTCACCTTATTCTTTTAAACGTGTGGTTTTCTGCGTTGAACTCAGATTTATTTGCACCTCCAGAGTCATTAAGTTCAACATTACAGCAAGACGCATGCATGGCCAGAGAAATTTTTGAAATGTTACGACTGAAAATAAAAAGAAAAAAAATGCACTTCCCAAGAATTCTAAACATGAACGATTTTATGCTTTGTTGACGGATTGATTAATCGCTGGAAATTGACGTAAACAGCCAACAGCGCAAAGTTAACAAAGTTAACATCATGTCACGCTCATGTCAACAATAAAAAATGCTATCACCTCTACCTAGTCTATAGAGACGCAGGTATATAAAAACTAAGCCGTATTTGGTAAAGTGCATGTGATGTCCTTTCACGAGGTCCCTACGAAGGATTTATTACGTGTTGTAAAACAGGATATCAACACCACCTGAGAATGATTTACAAACCGATCTTTGAAGTAATATGCACGATTGGGAGTATCTTGGTATGTTCTATCAGTGCAGGTCAATACATGAAGGCAACAAATTTAGTACGTTTACTTGTTTACAATCACACTTTAGTCCACTGGCAATTTGTACATCTCGTTGACAAATATGGCTACGTCTAGACTATTTCTTCAATGGCATCATAACGAAAATCTGCATCAGACTCTCTTCCTTTTTTGAACGACATTTTGATATTAGTTTCAATTATGTTTACTTCCGTTGTCTGTCGGTTTGTCTGTGTTACATTGTTGAGCCTTTAACTGTTGAATATCCTCATTTAAAAACTCATTATCACCACCGAGAAAAGAACATAGACTGAATTCAGAATTAAGAATAGGTAACTCCTATTATCTATAACATTAACTGAACTTAGCTACTTTAATAATATTACGAGGGTGTCATTATTTAAAATAAGTAGATCATAAATGTACTTGGAGAATACGAGGACGGCATATGTCAATCCTAGAATACGGGCTGCTTTAACAACTGTTACACAGTTCGTACCTAAATCCCAGCGATAGTAAACAAACTTGAAATTCATGTTCATAGCACTTGAGTTGATAGTATAGTAACAGTTTAATTCAACCCTACCTGATGAGGCTTGCTCCATCTGTAAACTAAGATCCTTAGTGGTGAAATGAGCCCAAAAAAACCTTTCACCGTAGAAGAGAGCAGTACATCACTGTGACCACAGTCATTCTACAAGATGTTTTCCAACCCCCACCCCTTTCAACCATCTGTGTGCACTCTCAAAAGATACGTTATCTTGTTCAAATACAAGTGCTTCACTAACGCACATCAACGTTTGGCTAGGTGGGGCTTCAAGTCATTCCAAATACCAACACATTGCTGTTTCGCTGGATAGCAAATCCGCCGGGGACGAGCGAATCGAATATTCGTCCATTAACGTAGGAAGACCTGATAGAATCCTCCAAGACGACCCAAGAACAACATGGACGAACAGATTTATAGCTGGATCACATGCTCGTGGCCCATTGAAGGGTGACTTGTGCACGAAAAGGAGGTCACACGTTTGCTAACATTTACAATCCGAAGGAGACCATAAAAAATATATTCCACGAAGTTGTACATATCCGTGTAGTACAATCTACAGTAAAATTAAATTCAGTAAAGACGTTTAAAACACAACTTATCTAGTATTTAATGAATAGTTAATATGCAAGTAAGTAAAACGACTCTTTGAGTGCCTTCAGAACATTATCACGCCTTTGAACCTCCTCGAAGGCGGTGGATTGGTGGGAACTGGTGCTACTCGAGAGGGGGGGGGGACAGTTTTGGGGTGACGCTGCAAGTGTGAAAAGGCGTCTAAGGTGGCAAACCCGACAGAAATTCTCAGAATAAAATTTAGCACACATTTAAAGTGGTATCGCCTGGCTAAATCATCAGAAAATGAATATTATATATTTATTCTTATGAAGTCATCAGCACTTACATGCCACTTACTAGCATGAAAGTGATGATGGGCACCACGTGAATCTTGCCCCCCCCCCCACCGACAAAGATGCACCTACGTGACCTCTGCTTCTCTGTGCGCATGGATGACCTTATAGGAAACTACAAGAATTGAAAGCGATAACCTTTATTAATTGCTTCTTTTGCAAGTAATTGATTGTAAGGGTATGAATAAGATTATGAAACAAATGATCTACGTTCTAGGCTCTGGTAAATAAGTGATTGCTTGGGGATATGGGTATGACAAATCGGCAAATGGAAAGAGTAAGTTTGAATTTATTACAATTATCACTGACAAAATCAGCAACATCAGTGGAATCGAACAAAATTATTGTCTTTTTTTCTTCTTCTGCTACCCATAAGGCGACAATTCAACGTCAACGAAAACTTGTTGGCCTCCACAGCTTTTGGACAGTCAACCGGAATAAACGATTCTCTAAGAGATGTAAAAGGTCTAGGGAGGCAAACTGAAGGTTCAAGATTACCTCGCTCAGGAGAAGTGCCAAACGTAAACCAAGCTGGTTAGTTTTGATCATGTTTTTAGGTCTTTTTCTCCCTCAAATCACTCCAATGTTAAAGGGGTAATTTTAACGTGCAGATGATGTTAAAATCATTATAATTGAAGAAAATTTGTAGTAGTTTGCTGGCAAATTAAATGTGATGAGTTCTTGCTCGCAGACACATTTTTTTCAACAGCGGAGGCCAACACTCTCAACTTTCCTCCCTTCCATATCACACCTCCACTGTATGAATGTATGTGGTCAATGTATGAAACTTTCAAAATGTCTTAAATGAATCGGCCATTAATTATCATCTATCAGGCAGAAATATCGATATGATTTATATAGCATGCACAAGAGGAATGAACATTCAAGGGCAGAAGTCTATGGAAGAATCTTATTGAAATTGTGCCGCTTAATGAAGGGGTGTCCAACATCATG
Organism: Stichopus chloronotus; assembly: GCA_021234535.1. NCBI lineage: Eukaryota > Metazoa > Echinodermata > Holothuroidea > Aspidochirotida > Stichopodidae > Stichopus > Stichopus chloronotus. Next base: position 18,100,487 of record CM037840.1, on the reverse strand, counting down.
ATGAAATACATTACAGGAGCCAGGGGCATAGCCAAGGGGAAGGGAGTAGTCACACCTTGAACATACTGTTTTTTTTTTGTATTTTTGTTCTATAACATTTCTTATGCATGCTCTTTTTTTGTAAGTATGAATACAATTCTTACTTCTGAGGGGCCTAGGAAGGATAATTTCAGACGACGTGGGAAGTATTTTGGGTTAACATTTTCATGTACTATTTACGTCAGTGTATGGTGGAGCTACCCTTAACGAAACGTCGCCATCATTCGACGGCAGCGTTTTGAGTCCTGTAACATGGTTATGAAGTACGAAGACACTGAAAGATTATGTACACTGTAGAGGTTGCACTGAAAGATAATTTGCTAAAGAAAAACCTCGAAACTGACACTAAGACGGTGCCACAGAATGTTAGCACCAATCACTGTCATCGTTAATAAAAGAAGGTTACGGCTTGGCCAATCACAGTGATGCTTCAATAAACGAGATCTTTCTGTCGATGTTATTGTATACGCATCCTATTAAACACCGTAGAAGGTTATAGTGCCGTATACTAACATTCTGTGCCACCGTCACCTAGACAACGACCAGTCCAAGAGAGGCGCTAAGCTGAGAAACCAACCTATCTGACAAATGAAGAAAATGACGGTAAACCCCGAGTTCCTGTTTCAGTTTTTTCTTTAATGTTGTTATTTTTAACCTCTCGTCTGACGTAACGCACAGCGGAAATGTATATTTCCTGTCTACTTTGTTTTGCGATCACTCCTGAGAGCAACACTGAGAGATAATCTAATGATCAGCCATGAACAAGACATTGCCTGATCAACTAAAAATACTTTACCGTGTAGACATTTTGAGCGTTAAAAACCCCAAATTTTTGCATGTTTTCTTTATCTGTAATTAAGACAAAGCAATGGTGACACCACCATAGGAATGTATTGGAATATCAGTCCAGCCTGCTTCCTCACTCCACCCTAGCCACACTCTACCCAAGTCCATCCTCACTGCACACCCCCCCCCCCACACACACACACCACTCCCACCACCAGCCCCTTAGTATCACTGTTGGTATCTTTTGTTGCCAATGATAACAATGTGACGTGAACAAATACTCAATGATTTATTAACATTGCCCAAAGTTACAAGTATTTCATCCTTTCACTTATGTTAAAAAATGCTTAATTATAAATCACAAGGATTACCCTACCCACACACCCTCCCCCCCCCCCCATCACCATTTATCCCTTCTTTGTCATCTGCTAAACTTCTACTTGTTATTTATTCCATAGCTATCTTTCTCAAGGCGGATCAATTTCGAGGGACTTATACAAATAGTAACTGTGTCTACAAAGCGACATTGCAACTCCTTGGCGACTTACAATCTCAGCTAACAGTCGCTTGTTCATTACATATCTAATGTTATGGTAATTTATCCATGCAATGGTGTTCCCGATCAGCTCCATAGATGTATCCTTGGAATGATTGAATACATCTACAGAAGACGGGACCGTGATTAATAGACACTTCACCGAGGTTTTAATTATTCACATAAATTTATACAGTGTTGTACGTTGTGATAAGAATCCTGACATTTCAATGAGAAAAAAGTCTTTCCCTCAACGGCGTAGGATTGCAAAGGTTATTTGTTTTCAGGTCTAGTATTATTTTCAAGACACCTTTTGAAGTAATCGTAATGATTTCACCTATCGTAAACTTGAGAAAAACAGATGGTAAGATCATCATAGTTCTTGAATTCATGGCAATGTCTCCCAATGTTTTATTACGTTCTGTGACTAGTATGCATTTAATGGTAATGAAAGGTTTCGTACGACTCATCTGCATGCTGACCTGAAAATAACATACATTTTTGAGAGAAAACGACGTTTCTTTATCGACAGGTAGAAATGATACTCCATGTATTGTTTCAAGATCAAATGTAACTTCCTCCGGATGACTGACGATTTTAATTGACAGGATCTTGAGTGGTGTTGGAATTTCCTACTTTTTTCACCGAAATGTTCGGAAAAATATGTGCTATATGTTTCATCCAAATCGTATGCTGCTTACGACGTAAGCCTGAGTTTTGCTTGGTATGATTTCAGCTTTTCATGAGCGGACATTACAATTATGTATTTATGAATATGAATAGTCATGTACTCCTCTTACAAGAAGTAACATTACATAGTTGATAAATGAACCAGAGATAGTTTTAATTGTTGGTGTGTTACATATTGCAAAACGTTCTGTTATAAAGTATGTTTTTTGGTACACATGACTTAAAAAGTCAAGTAATAAGATTTTTATACATGAGTTTTTAGGAAAGGATTAGGCCCGAAGTCAAGGAAAAATTTGTCCCTGGAAATTTTTGAGGTAAAAACAAATGATCAACATTCATTCTGATGTGCCGGTGGCATTCCCCTCTATTTCTATGTTGACCCCACGAAGGACAAGGACCTGGCTACGGGTCTACTGGGATGTTGAGACATATAAAAAAATATTAGAAGTGACTCGGTAGTTGATTTGAAAATTCAGACAGTTATTTTACGATACTCTCGCAACAAAACCAGCAGAAGAACCATGTGGCTTGTGAAATGGAAGCTCAAATTAGTATTCAAATCAAATTTCGCTTCTTTTTACAAGGTTAATTCCGATGGGGAAACCATGGACTGCTCTTTACGTGAAAGTCCATCTTACTGCGACAGTGATCAAACCTCAAACCTCCCGGTTGGTTGCCAAACCTCATTGCTTCAACTGACACCGTCAATATTCCCCCCCCCCCCCCCTCCACGCCACAGCTCCGGTTTCCTTTTGACAACGTAATTGTAAAACGTGCTAGAAGTTTGCAAAAGGTATAATAATTTGCTGGCTCAGGAATATTTCATTCAACGACTACAAACTAATACGTATTTAAAATCGCCTATAATGGTGTGTTAAACTCTAGATAGAATATTAACATTGCTGGTTATTATTTTTCGGTTTCTATTTTATCACATCCCTTCAACGAAATCACAACCAAAAAATAATTTCCTCTCAGGTGTTGTCATTCTTTCTATCGTTTCTCACTTTTAGCATCTTAAGTTTTTTTTTTCCTCTTACAGGCTTCATACCATAGGCTTTAATTGTGACAACACCCCCATGTTTATTTGCTTTTTGTAGCATTCGTAAGTTTAAGAAATGGTGTGTTCTAAAATAGAAATGAGTGTTTGTCCTCTAACTTCGTATCGGTGTGTACGGGTGCTTAAACATCTGGTAGTAACATAAACTACACTTATAACTACTTTGTAAAATGAAATCAGCTGGCTGCCTTCCATTTATATTGTTCTTTCAGCTTCCTTGAATATGTATCACAATATTAGGAGACGCGTTTCGAAGGTTTTCCAGAAAGATTAATTTCATCTATAATCTGTGCAGTCTACTCGCGACAGTTGGCATTATTCGTATTTAGATTGAGTCTATCTGGTAGTGCAATAAATATAAGTGCCATCCTCTTGCAGCAGTTAAATACCCTTTACAAGCCCGTTTTACGTCGTCGGGCTCTTGTAACTTTATCGATAATCTGGGAGTGAAGTTGACGGTGAACGGATCTGCAAATTGAGTCGAGATACGTGGCTATTGTCACCACCGTCCACAAATCAATGCGCTAAGAACATTGCACAGTATACAAGGTTTTAAGCACCTCGTGTTCTAGAAGCTTGAGTAAGAGTGGGTTTATGAAAAGCATGTGCTAGGTTGCTCGATATATTTTAGCTTTGAATTAGAAGAAAATGCTCAAGTAAATGTACTGCTATTTAATTTGAAAATGTATGTGGAAAAGTGTATATGTATCCGTATGTACATTCCGTGTCCGTATGTACATTGCACACAAAAATTAACTGGATTTGTTCATGTAAGAACCTTTGTGCAATGAACTTAAAGTGAGTTTGGTTTGTGAAAGCCATATAGCCTAGTACTGTGCGAAGGGTATATCAAGTTAGGTTAGGCTGAAATGCAGACACTTGTCCATTTGAAACTAAGGTACCATTAGTATAGCAGGATTTTCATAGGACCTTTCATGACTTTTGTTAAACAAGTTCGAGTTGAAAATGAAATACATGATTTGTCATTTGTTCAAATATTTGGAAATACACAAAAGAGAATACAAATGAAATGCGTTTACATCCTACTATTTTCAGTGCTTAAGTAAAAACTTATTGCACTAAAAGTAAGCAACTTCAGATTTGAAGTCAGTTGTACCGTAACTATGTTTTCTGTTCTTATAAAGGCAGAGTCTAGGTAATCAATAATTTTTTTAATTATAGCAAATCATAATTAGTCATTTATCATCTACTATTTGCTTTCCGAGTTTGTACCGAGAGACCTTTACAGTTATTAGACAGTGTCTCATAATTTCTCAGAATAACGCCTGCGAATAAGGGCAGCTGTTTACCGCGGTTATCCCCGGAGTGGCGTCAGATAAATCGATAAGTGATCAACTTAACGAAAGCTGGGTTGAAACATGACTTAGCATTACTAAAATTGGTTTAAGGGTATTAAGTGCTGATGAAGAACAACTGTCAGCAGAAATCTCCGCCATCCCCACCCCCGTGATATAACGAAATATAACTAAATACTTAATACCGGTGCGGCAGATCCTTAAGTGGTGTTTACCTTGTTTTCAATTGGATGAGTGATTATCTAATGGCGTTGCTTTTATTCGATTTTAAAGCATAAACTGAGAGGTTCTTACAATTTACCTCATCTTGCTATCCCCCTGTGACTGAACACTTGCTTATAATGGCATTTAATTATTTAAAATGGACAAATTTGATTGATGTAATCAAACTTAACTGTTGTCATGACAGAACCCTTAAATATCGTTCAACAGTTGAAAAGAAATAGTGTCAAGGTCAGTTATGATGATGTTATCCTTGAATATTATTGAAACAGTTAATACCAATGTAGGTTGTGATGGCGTAACCCTCAAATTGTAATCGACAAGTCTCTTACCAGAAATTTGCCGCCCTCTATATGATCTGTGATGAGAATAATGCACCTGATGCGGTGATGGTTCTTAGTCCTCACTCCGATACAGAAGTGCTATGCTACGTTAATAACTTGATTTAACGACCATTACGTGATATATTGACTCTGCAATCTGGCTTTCAGAAGAACGGTTCTATGATAAGGCACTCTCTATAAAGCGGTATATCTCGGCAAGCTGCCTACGTTAGCGGGCATCCTAAAATAGTTATGCACCGGGAATCTATGTCTTACGTCGAGAAGGATCGGACTGAAAAACGTACAGCAATCTTGAAAAAAAAAACGCAAAATAACGCGATCATAATCGCAATACGAGCAGTCACATAATGCGCCCTCAATATTACTCGCCTGTGAGTAACATTAGTAACTACGTGTGAATGTATACTTGCCGTTAGTCTTGTTTAAAGTACGTAAGTGAGATCTTACTGGTAGGTCTTAACAGACCTAAAGTCTTTCAGTGTTTTGCTAAAATATTCTATGAGTTGGTGAAAAATTTAAAACTTTTTGGTAACTTGTGAAAGAAAGACACGAAATAAACATGAAAGGGGCAAATTGCGGTGCAAAAAAAAAAAACGCGCATCTTTCAATTTCTATAGGTCCCACAAGGAGGAGGGGGGTAGTTGCTCCGAAGCAGACAACTCCTCCAAGTGATTGTACACCACCGTAGTTTACTTATCGGTAACAGTATGGGCCAGGGCCAGCTACAATTTTTGATAAATCTAAGTATTGATCAGAATCTTCTGTGAAGAATTTTTTTAACAACATACATTGTAATCACACTATCCTCTAGCGAAGAACGCGTGACGAGTACGGTAACCTATAACACTGTTCCAAGGCTAAGCTCTGCTAAGCAGGAAGATTATAATGCATGCTTATCCCTACTTAATTAGCCTGTGTGTGACACAGATACTAATTACCAAATAACTGTTAACTCCTCTAAATATTGCGTACAATATATCACTAGTTGAGCGTGCACGCAATTCACTGTGGCCGTAAGGTAGGTGATGACGAGGACTTAGCCTTAATAGTAACTCTAGTCAGACAACCAACGAGACTGATTAGGTCATATCTTTCTCTTATTTGTCTGTTTTGGCTGCCTCTTCGTGATTCACGGTTTCTTGCACTTTCATAAACTTCGCTTTTGATGACTAGTCATTATGAGTAGTTGAATCATCAGTTGTAAAGTCAATGATAAAAATAATGATAATAACGAGATTTCTCTCAGTCTGTTCATACCAGACAGTATTCTAAGCATTGCCAGACACAATGGAGGTAAGGGGGCGGGATGGTAATGAGCGAGAGTTAGACTCTAACCTCTAACCTCTGTCTGTCCTCCACACCGTGCCAGCACTCTTCTTCCTCTGACTCAAGACGTTATTACTTTTCAGGGTCTCAACGCCTTTCAACATTATCACTAATAGCACTGTTACGAATTTGTGAGCAGATAGGGTAGGGTATACATTCAGCGCCACACTCTTGCCCTTTCTCGTCTTTTACATTAGTTATCATGGACTTGGTGAAATTTGTCTGTGCGAACTTTTTGCCCCTGGCCCCCCAGGGGGGCTATGAGTCCCTGCTTGTGCTACAGCGGGACCGTCACTCTAAGGGTATAAAGGGCTATCCCCTCCCATCACAATTTGTAGATACGGTACACTTTCGACAAAATGTGCCCCAGTTGATACAATATTCTACGTAATAAGATTACCTCATTTAAGTCCATTTTAGTCCATTTAGATGTGGGCGCATCCCCCCCCCCCCTTCTCGCACACACACACTGCAACAGGTTTGCGCCGATTGTGTATAACCCCTTAACTTGTGAGGCAGCCACTTCTGACTATGCCAATAATTCATTCACATGCAATATGTTTATTAAACGTTGTCATCATTATCTTGCAGAATTGTTGTTTTCTCCTTCAATGTTTTGCGATTGGTTGATGACGTTGTTATAGCACAGCCGAAACACACGGGCAATCATTTCATTTGAGATGATTTGCTTCGGCGTGTAATAATGAATGCGTCCATGTCTAGTGACTCGGAAAAAATAAAGGTAGTCAATGACTCGCTTGCCCAAACAAATACGTCACTGAATGATTAAGAACGATTTATTTTTAGGGGACATTAAAGAACGTTTAATGTCATCCTCAATGATGAATGACGCATTAATTACGTAATCACTAATTGACTTGAAAAGTTGAATTTATCGAAAGAGTTGCGTGACAAGTCATGACAATGAAATCTTCTTAAAAATATAAAAATAAATAAAATAGTAACTTGTTCGTTATATCTTAGTAACATTCATAATGCAACATCGATAAAGTTATGTGGATTAATGTTGATCTTATAAATACTTTGACATCCCCCTCACTACGGTCCTCTTGGTTCAAGAGGAATTAAATACAAGAAACATTGCCGGTGTCGTTTAAATGACTCTGACAGCAAAAACAAGTAAAGACATCATATGTTTCCATGACAACACTATTCCACCTGCTGCAAGAACCATATCTATGCAATAACATTCAATAAATCCGGTGCAAATTGAGCCAGTCTTCCTCTCAAGACTCTACAAATGCAAAAACTCCTCAAGAAATACGATGTTCGTTTTCAAGGGAAACGCAACAATCCAAACAAACACCATAAATATTTCATAAAACGGTTGGTTGAATGTAATCTGAATAATACTTTCGTATTTACCATGAATTAAAAATGAAAACTTTCTGCTCTACGTACCAAACATTAAATCATCTCATCCCGTTTTAAGGTCATATATTACACCCACTTATAGTACATTTCGTTACAGGTTGCATTACCCCCCCCCCCCCCCGTCCACCCATCTTCCTTCGTGGTACATCGCACTCCTTATATGTTCAAGCCATTAGTTCCTCCTGGATTACTTTATTCCAAACTTCCCCGTCTGCATTGACTGAGTCATCATCATATTATCATACACTCAATGTGTAACCTCACATTATTTCGGAGAAGTATTTTAACCTTTGGATAAGTGAAGCTTGGTCCCTTTTATCTCTTAGAAGATTGAAGGCAAATGACCTTCATTGACGCAGCGTACATCTTTGCGTGCGGGTGTGACCAGAGATCTGCCGCACTGACGACGCACTGACAGCATCTGCTCTGTACGACAATGAAAACTCGCTTCCATCTACCCCCCTAGCAAGACACGTAATAAAAAATAACCAATTATGACTATTATTACCATGGTATTCATCGTTTTTTTTTTCATTTGTTTTTTCTGTCTTCCGTTTCCGCGGTTACATCACTCCTTGGGTATCTCATATATCGATCTACGGCTAGAAGCCTACAGTATGTTGACGGTTTAGTCAGGCAAGTATACACCTCAAGGAGTTATAGGCTCATACAGAATATACTCGCTGGCCAATTGAGTCAAGGAAGGAAGGAACGTACTTCAGTTGCTCCAGTGTGCAGTACTACAGTCTTCAGAATGATTGGCAGAAGGTGTCATTACACCTCCCTAATTACACCAAAAACAACACCCCCTCCATCGCAATGAACACCGTTACGAAATAAGTGGTACACGGTGATGAACTGGTCCAAAAGGTTCACATCTTTGGAGAGATCATCAAAACAGCACTCTACGTAATACTCCTCCCCCCCCCCCCCCCCCCACTACCTCGCCGCAATCATCTCATGGATACCTGAAAGTTTAAATTTGTCTCTTTTTTGCTGATTTTGTGTGGATTTCTATGCGTTCTATTACTCGTATAAGCAATTATCTCCATGAATATACTACATGACCCTTTATCGTCTTAAAAATTTTTTGTAAGTTGTCATCAGAACTATGATTCTAGCTACACCTTACCACTGGCAACGAATTGGCAATTAGCCCAGCATCCAGTGCTAAATGATTAAGCTACATTATATATTCATGATAATACACTCCAGAATTTAAATGGAAGTTGTCTTAAGTTGAACCTATCAGGCAAATATAACTGATAGAAAAGATGTACTTGAATCCAATTTAGAATGATGAAATTAAAATCGATATGGAATACTTAAGACCCATTGGAAGGCTTCAAATTATCTTCGTAGCAGGCATTTTCAGACCCTGCTCTTTGCCACACGTGGTCGATAACGAATATACGTCAAAGAGACTAATATGATATGATTTTCCACAAGTGCGCGTAGAGATAATTAGAATTCTATAAACTCTACTCTGTTTACTTTGTCTGTGAACTTACGTTTGGGGCAGCGGTATAGTTTAACTATATATAGAACCAAATGAAAACACAAATTTTGCTACGGATACATTGCTGAAGGAATCTTTAGTGAAGCTCTTACGTACATGGACAGGTGATCGACAGGTGTGAATATTCATGAGTACATTATCAATTTGACTGAGACAGTACAACGTAAATTTAAAAAATCTTTCCCTTTGTTTGGTCGCACATTAGGAAGATTTTGACACAAGCTCATGTAAGGATACGAACTTTAGGATGTATAAACGAAATCAAGTTTATACCAAATAAGATTTAAAGACGCGCGTGTATATTTACAGACGTGAGTACAGAAAGGGTATAGTCCCCACATGATCGATACGGCGCTAGTCGTAACATCTTACTCATTGGTTGACCTTAACTATATATAAACCATCTTTGTATCTCGTAAAGAATTTAATGCTCTAATTCACTAATATTATATCAATGATAAGAATTATTGTAAAATCTGGTTCTTGTAAAAGAAAAGGGGAATTGTTTTCTTGTTAGTACAATGACGTAAAGATTAAGCTGATGTTTACTCAATTTTGGGTTTAGATCTAATAAAGTAATCTTTAATTCGACAATGGCTTTTCGCAACTTACTTAAGTACCCTCGCCGCACCCACTCACCCCACCCCCCCCAAAAAAAAATACATGCAAATGTTCGTTATAAGTAATTAAATAATAACGTTTGAGGAAAACGGTCGTGTTTGCCATTTCTGTTTTCTTTACAGTAAACATGTTTTCAGCTTAGTAAAACATCAGAACGGGTAACCTCTTATTTATTTCAAGGCTCTTCAGTCCTACATTGGTGACATTTAACTAAGATATTGTAGTCGAGATAACATTCCAAACACCTAATAACTCCCACGCTTAACTCAGGTAGGTAATGGCCTCTATAAATATACCCTCAATTACTTAATACCATCATATAATGTACGCCGAAGCTATTCCATGAAGTATTTGTTCCGTTCGTTCTTATATGAAAACTGATTTTTGGTTGGGTATTTTTGCTGTTCGATTAAAATTTATTATGTTTGTTAATGGTTAACATGTTACCGTTGACTTTGCCATGGAAACCTGTTGTTTGTTACGAAAGACAGTCGTGGAACTTGTCTTAACTTTTTTTGTAATTTTCTTTATTACAAATTTGCAATTACACTTTGGGAAATGATCTTAGAGAAGAGACAGTCATAGAACGTGTCTAGACTTGAGGGTAATTATCTCAATTACAAGTTTGTTACAATTCAAATTACAAGTACAATGTCTTTATGGATATATTTTATATTTTACTTGCGTTTGATGAATTTGTATGATGCCGTCTAATATGCTAATAGTCCAAAAGTGGTCTCACTTCTTAACCACCAAAAAAGGAGTCATTAATGGATATCAAAAACCAACAGAACAGCAATACCATAAATTGCTGTGTCGTTCAGAAAAGGGTTTCTAAGCGCTTTTTAGGTCAAATTCATTTCTAAATGAATAGACAGTTTCTAGTTAAATGCTTAAACATGTATATTTAAATCTACAAAGAAAAAGGTTCAAATGAAAACTTACGTAATTGCTGTTGTTCCAAGTACCTTTATAATAAATCACTGTGTTCAGGTGATGATATTCTGAACTTTGATTACAACTCGATGCTTCCTCTACCCTTACTCCAAACAGTTATGCCACCAACAATATCATACCAAAGAGGTGTTCGGCACGTGTGACAGTGAATAGATGGCGCTCTTTCTGTTACAAATTTGAACTAAACGAGCGTACACGTGCTGCTTTCTTATGACGATAATTTCGTATATGAAGTTGTCGTGTTAATAAGTCAAAATACCACTCTCTGAAATTTTAGACAACGTGCTGTGGTGTTATTTCATCTTTTTCATGAATTTATTTAGATCGTAGAATGTGGATAACTGCCTCATACTCAGTTATAATATCTGTGAATTAACCCCTCGCCTCAATAAGATTCTGTTGCAAAGCGGTATCGTTGTAATTCCTGCTATATATCGGGTATTTTAATTCTTTTAACTTTCTAATGTTAGATGAAAATTGAAAAACTTTTACTAAATTATATAAAATAAAGAGTATAAAGTCCTAATAAAAAAAGTTATGATCGTAAAGAGACATGGTTTTCAATATTTTTGTTCTTCTTTGATTTTTTACTAATTAAAGTTGCATATACGTAAGATGGTCTAGCTCTTTGAATTTATTAAGGTTCACACCACCAACATAATTCGAAACTTTCCAAAACTGATAAAGTCGATTAATGATAACTAAGCGTGGATTAAATATTTCATTAAATTACTTACCCTTGGTTGTAATAACAGGTTCATTCAAGTGCGTTTCATGACGCTTTATGTGTTTGCTGTAATAATAATAATTGTGATTACATATAAAAGCAAGCAAAGTTGAAAAAATGATCAAGGAAAAATTGTTTATGTAAAACAATTAGTTGTAGCTGCTACTCTATCGTCAACAACTTGTAACATGTCTCATCAGCAATGTGACGTCTGAAGTTAGGATGAATAAACATTTGTCTTTTGTTGATTTGGATTGGAAAATCAAAGAAAATGATACAAGCCTACTGCTTAACTCCTTTCTGCCGCATACATTCGTTTTAACATCTGACTAAAACCTAATATTAGTACCCTCTGACATTTTCTCTTCTTCACAATGGCTATCCCAATTTAGCCATCATTAACGAATTCATTCTCATTATGATCACAATTAAGGTTGAAAAGGCACAGATCAAAATAAAAATGACCAGATATTTTCGAAATTATCCATACCGATAACTCATCACTGTTATGTACAACGTATTTCTTATGTCGCCCTCCTTTACTCTGAGTGCTTTTTCGCTTTCGTTATGACTTTGGTTACAAGTTAACGTTCCTATTCCATGGCTTTGTCTGTTGTTATTAGTTTTTAAATTATCTGCTAGTAATGACTTACATACTCACCCGATACTCCAAACAATATTGTCACATGGCTTTATTTAGAGCAATATGTTAGTCGTTGATTTACCTGGGGCGAGACGTATGCCTTCGTCTTCTCATTTCGGGGATTTTTGTGGCTGATAAACTCTTTGTCAATTGGAGGAACGTAAACTTTATCGTCAATCAAACTTCAATTTATCTCAAAAAGGTATTGATTCGTCGCAAAGTTGGCGCGTCATGGGATGTAATAAAATTATTGATGTGATAACTTAAACGCAAGTAAAACCGTTTGAGAGTCCCACAATTTAATGAGTCCTACTTGATACCATTAAAGTATACGCCAAATGTGTAACAACAAAAACAAGCGAATACGTCTAAGAAGAGGGCAATCCACGGAGTTGCATCTCATCCCTATCGCAGTACATAATCATTCGCTCTTTTACATGTATGTATTACAGTCGATCGAGTGTTTGATCGAACACCCAGCGCTTTATATTATACACAGTACATAAGTACACGTCCCTAGGTGCAGCACACTTGACCATGAATGTGTAAATAACGCGCAAGCGTTGTATGAATGAGAAGTCACATGCGCGTCAAAGCACATATTAACATGCAGATAGCGTGTACGTCAAATGGAATCCTTTCATTTCCTTAATATTTCAGATTAACGCCACCCGGGCGTTTTGTAATAGTTCTAAAAAGCACATCACAATCATTTGCATTAATCAATTTCTTTTCTCCCCAAAACGTAACTGTCAACCTCTCAATTCATTGGCTAGTGTATACACGACATGTGACATTACACCATATTGAGTGGGGTAAGCAAAATCATGGAACATGACATTGTTATTAGATATAATCACTCAGTCCAAACACGGTTGCAAAGGTTGAAATATTAAGCCACATTGTATAGAGAAACAAAGATTTAGTAAGGTATGTTTCACATTGCACTAACAGAACCTACCGTACTTAATTATGTAACCTATTGACATATGACGTCACCGATCTAACGACCAAGTTTGAAGTTCATTAGACTAACTGTCTAGAAGGAAGTCACGATCCACTTTGTCAAAACATTTTTCCGCTAAGAACCTGTGACCTGTGACCTTTGACCTTAAATATTGATGGGAGACACAACTTCAGACCATGTGTCACCTAGCTACCAACTTTCATCCTCATTGACTTTGCGGTGTAGGAGGAGTTGAGGACGCAAACATTTCGGTGTCAAATTTGACCTCTAAACTTCACCTTCGATCTCAAAACACATACAAGAATGATTTATAGATAAACTATTTTATACCCATCATATATTTGAACGTTCCATGTAAATAACATTTTGGATTAAGCAATACTGCAAAAATAATATTTTACTAATTAAACTTTGACCTCTGACCGTAAATTTGGACGGGAGACACTACTTCAGACCATAGTTCATCTGTCAATCTTTAGTACGGTGAACTACTTAAATCGATTATTGACAATATTCCCAAAATATTGCCTTAGGCAACTACCTTTTTATTTACTCCGAAATAAAACCAACAGATTTTAAGACAACGCATAAGGGCATGCATTTCAAAAGACAATCCATAACATTGGTTTAAATAACTTGCTGGTAAAACGCAGCGAGTGTCACGCGCTTTCATTTCAGTTTTAATGAGAGCGAATTTAAGCTATAAATAACAGATCTTTCTAGACTTTGCGTAAGAGCAACGGTCGTTTAAATGTCCAGCCATTTTTTTTTTTTTTTGTATGTTGCATATTAGGATGATTACATTGTCTGATGTAGTGATTTAGTAAAATATAACTAACTAAAAGATTTTCGGGCTCCAAGTAAGTTACGTTTAGATAAGCTATAGTAGATTAACTGAGACATCGTATCATAGGTTCAGATAACACATTTGTCTGTACTCACACTACTTTCAACGACCCCAGAAAATGTAAAACATTCTAAACATTCATTGTGTTTTCGAGTGATCTTTTTCCCGCTCATATTTATAAATCAAAAGGACTACCAATATTGATCCTTAGCGGATTGTTTCTATCGTCAAACTGTCAAAGAGGACTATACATCATTGAAAGAGACAAAGAGAGGCAGAGGAGGAGGCAGAGCGTAAGGAGGGATAAGAGTATAAACAGTGAAACATAGATAAGGGAGAAATATTATTTCTTCTCTTCCCCGTCTTCTGTTTCTGCTTATTTTTCAAAGCAAGTCTCAGATGAGCGGAAATTAGCTCGATTATAGTTTAACTGGAGGGCGTCCATCAGGTTTTTGTTACTTTCTTTCCTTTTAGTTTGAACAAAGTTATTGCGATGCATTAATGGCGCCAACCTTTCTTCGTCAGCTCACCTAGAGTGTGAAAACCTCATTAAGCGCTGTAGTATTTAGGGTGGGTTTACGCATTGGAGCACTGACTTACTGCAGCTTGCTCTTCGTGATTATGTGGTATTTTCAGAAGCAATTGTTGCCCTCGTGAATTGCCGCTGTTACTTTTAGTTTCGTATCTGGAAGAGAGCAGTTGTTGCCATAAGGATGCTACTACTACTTTTACCATTGAAATGAAAATCATTTGAAATTATTCTATATTGACTTGTTTTTCTTGTTTACTGTGATTATGATTGAAGTTGCCCTATATTATATTCACTAATTTAGCTATAATAATATCATATACATCTCCTCAAAGTTGCTACATTTTAATGTTTTGCATTTATTTCTTTGTTCGTTTATTTGTTTGTGCACGTGCGAGTTGTTTTTTTTTTCCCACATCTTTGCTTTCAAATGTATTGCATAGCTGAAAATTTCCCTGAATCTACGCGAAATAAAGTCAAAACATATTTTGTTATGGGGTTTGTTGAACTGGGTGATGTGAATGCTCATGTTAATCACATAAACGTGCAACCTGAGATCTGACGCCGTCTTCTTTCACATTGACTGAATTTTAAATCAGTCCAGTTAGTCATCTCCAACCTGATTAGACATGACAATAACTCTTACCTGGGTACATTCAAGAGACTCTTCAATAAACTGAGCAATTTAAACAATTTTAGGTGACAGCCTTTTCTAAACGAGTTAAATTAATAATAACAGAACCTTCTTGAACTGAAGTGGCAGGGAGGTTCGTGTACAAAAAAAAAAAAAATACTTGAAATTGTCAGATAAACAGCTCTGTGGTTGAAAGCATGTAAAACTATTTGGCTGGCTGGCCGGCTGCCTGATCGGCTAACTGAATAACTGACTACCTGAATAAGTAACCTAGAGAGTCACCTTATATATTGTTGTTTTGGCTTGAGCTGTACCTTTTATAATCGATAATAATTACATTACTCGTGTTACATTGTGTCAAACATGATGATGTTATATATATCCGCTTAGCCTATATTGTGGCCCTAGTAGAGACAGAATTGCTAAACATTTAAGAACTTGTATTTGCAACAAAATCATAGTGAAAGAACTTTTTCTCCAAAAGAAAATTGCTTCTTTGTTTAAATTAAAAGACCCCAATAAACTGGATTTTGCTAACAATGTGGTACACAAGATAAGCTGTCCAAATTGTAACTCCTTCTACGTGGGTGATACCAACAGGGGACTTATTGATAGATTCCAGGAACGCTCGATGAGCTCCTTTGGCAAGCAGAAAGGAGTCTTTTTCATTTTAAGAGTGACAATCATTGCCTCCCTGATTTCAAGCACCAATGCAAAGGTATTGGTAATGAATCTCAGTGGTACAGACGTAAGTCTATAGATTAGAGAAAACCTTCTTATAAAGGATCTAAAAACTTACCTTTACAGGAACATCATGAGTTACAAATTGGAGCTGTTCTAATTTCCGTCTTACAACTTGCAGTTGTTTTAAACTTCTTGCAAAATGTTTCGTGAAATGTCAGAGACACGTTTTGCTATATATACCACTTGAGCATCCAAAGGTATATGCTGCAACATTTCTAAAACCTGCTCGTAGTTCTATTTTCGGGGTTTTTAAATGGATATGGCTTTTTATGATTTTTGGAAATGAATGTAGAGTTGTGCTGAGGATGATGTACAAAACTGGACCATATTTTCATTTTTAATTCCTTAAGAAAGCCGCTATGTATTTCATGTATGATCAAATGAACGTTCTTGTCAGTTTTAAAATCCCCAGTCAAAAGCATGTCGGAAGCATAACTCATTACCCACGTCACCTAATGAACATAGGGAAGTTTATGTTAAAGTCGATATTTTATTTGCGATTATCAGAATTTTCGTTGGTAAAATTGATGAAGTTAATTTGTGTTACTTAACGTGATTTCACTTCGAATTTCCTCGATGTTTGTTCAACGGTAATTTAGTATGATACTTAATCAAACTAACGTCATCGAACATATTAAATTATTGACCTTATTAAATATCGCTTTTGCTGAAAAGATGATTAAGTAAACAAACGTTCCTTGATGATTCATAACCTTATGACATTTTCCTTCGATGGTAAACTGTTGCAGCTGTACACGATCACCAAACAGTGGGCAATCTGTCTTGAAATTGTTTGGGTTTAGTGGGGTAGTATGAATTAAATTAACCACTCAGTTTACGATATCATTTACATAACAGTACCAGCTTAGATGGGTAGGTTTAATCATCAACAATTTAATCATCAACATTTGTTGTGCATGGAGGAGTTACTGACTTGAATGAGTTCAACGTTCTATAACATTAATACTTTGTCGTATCTTTTGTGTCATTATCACAAATTCAGTAATCATAATTCAAATTAACGTCTATCTAACTTAATAATAAACTATGTTACTAATCATCAGCTGTAGAAATTTCCGGGGGAGGGAGTTGTTGATTTCAGAGATCAACATATTACAGTATTCATCAATTTAGGGAATTACTTTCTTGTTTCTGTGATTGGATTACTGGTTTGCCTGCACGACGTGTTCATCAACAGACAGAGATATGCGATTGAGATATTTTCATAACGACATGATGTAGCTATCAAAATTTTAGATGACGTTAGCATGGACCGTTGATTTGTTTAAATATAAGATACAGTTTTCATCAATAGTGTACTTACTCAGGCCTGTAAAGGATTCTTCCTTGAGGATATATTACCGTTACACATATACTTTTGTTACATCAATTTAGCGACCATAATTTGAGACTTCTGATCAAATGGCAGTATAAGCTAATGTAGGCCTCAGAATGAGAATATGGTTTTAGTATAAGAATTAATTGTACATATCGAATGCTTTCTTTATACATTGCATCATCGACAGTATACTAGATGAGACTGTACCATGATAGCATATTGTTGATACAACCATATTGCAGGCATCATTGGTTTTAAAGTAAACTTACAATGGATGAATAAACGATATTGATGTACAGTAGCATACTTCATATACATTAACTTTCAGTAACATTTTGCATGCCCATCTCCATCAGCGGAGCGTGAATGCTAATGGCCACTCACAATCTGAGTGTACGTTAAATCTACATGGAAAATAAACTGTGTGGGGGTGTATTTGGATGTGTGGTTGTATCAGTATGTCATAATAAAAAAGGCTGACGAAAATTACTGTGAACATCTTGAATCCAAAACTCCGTTAAACTCCTTTCGAGGAAATAAAAGAGATTATTTTTAAAATAAGCATTCAAGGAGCTGTAAAAAATAGGCAAAGCCATTTCACTTTCATAAGTATTTAATTTGAAAATAATATTAAAATAACAAACAAAACTAGCGACATTCATAACAGTATGACAAAATAGTTGCAATTGATCACATACTCACTTAAGAAAGAAAAACAAGAAAGGTCACAGTCAGGGCCAAAATAATACGGCGACAGCCACTGCCAAAAACGTGTCTCAATCTCTTAGCATTCTACCGTATCCTTCAGATAAAAGGTCAGCAAATATTATCACATGACTCTGTTCTCTTTAAATGCAATCTCTCTGATGAGTGGTCAATACATACCAATCACATGGTTTTAATCTCAAGATAGCCTTGTCATGAGTAGTCAACAAAAATCATTGCATGACTCTATTCTCTTAACGTGCTGTCCTTCTGATGCGTAGTTAAATACATATCGTTACATGACTCTATCTTCTTAATATGCTACTTTTCTGATAAGATGTCAATACATATCCCTACATGCTATCCTTCTGATGAGAGGTCAGAACATATCTTTACAAGAATATTCTTTTAATATGATATCCTTCTAATGAGTAGCCACTACCTATCATTACATGACCCTGTTCAAATGATAACCCTGTCATGAGTAGTCAATAAAAATTCATTACATGATTCAGTTGTATTACTAGGATATTCTTCTGAAGCGTAGACTAAAACATACTATTACATGGCTCTGTTCTGTTAATAAGCTTTTTTTTCTGATGAGTCAATACATATCATTACATGTACGTATTCATATGATGTCCTTCTAATGGATAATCTATCCACACATTAAATTATTCTTTTCACTAAATGGGCCATGATTCTGAAAGTATTCAGTGTATATTACATGACCCTATTCTCTTTATATGCTATCTCTCTGATGAGAAGTCAACATAATCACTACATGACTCTATTCTCTTTATATGCTGTCCTTCTGACCTAGTCAAATACATACTTTCACACGACGTCCTTCACATGCTATCCTCCTGATGAGAAGTCACTACATATCATTACATGATTCTTTTAATATGATACCCTTCTGATGAGTAGTCACTTGAGAAGAGTCTAGACAAACACTAGAACTGAAAAAAAAAAATCACAGTTAAATACAAAGTAAACCAATAAAAAGTAAGAAGGAATACAATAGCTGCACAAACAGATATATATGTATGTACATTACAGAGCTACGGCACGAATACCAAATCAAGCTTTATATTCATGAATATAATATGGTCTGAATACAAAGACGCCAATGTGTCATTCCTTGGTGACAAGAAGCCGCGTAGGTTTCATACTGAGTTGGACGGAATTTCAATATAATTAACTATTGAATATGCACATATACTTGTTATAAACAATTCCTCTATTACCAATTTACAAGAAATAACACAGAATAGGCCCATAATGAAATTATAACACTTTGGTATAAGTCTGTATAATAATACAAGATGTTGATAAAGGTCCTGCGCCAGCTGGCTAGTAAAGAAAATCGACTACATCATCGTATGAAGGAAAAGCTATAAGGTAAGTAATGAGGTCATTTACTTTGCAAACACAAACATTGGTTGAAATGCCTGACACATGGTTAAGTGTGAAATAATCCACACTGTACGTTATGTCATGTAGTCAATGTATACGTTTATATAAAATTATCATCAACATGCAAGCAGAACTGCTAGGTTATTGACCGCATGTTTACTACCCTAGATTGCTTTATGTTAATGGTTCTTACACTTTTAATCACAAAGTCGCTTGTTATACATTCTGAACACTACCACAATGGATTTCTTTTTCCAACATGCCCGAGTGGGCTTCATGACAAATGGGTCCAGCTACTAAAAATAAAATCCGATGAATAAAATAAATATTCAAGATAACAGGAGAGTGCAACGTTGCAATGGATGGGAATCTCTCACAATGTGACACATTAAATATTAAATTTGAAGAATGCTTCCATTCTTTTTCACTGTGAGATTTCTGTGTAGATTATGACTATGGTTCACATCACATGTATGGTTGTTCATGCATAACGGTCCCTGAAATATCTACCATAGTTACATGCTCATGGTTCTACCAGGCAATGGTCCAATGGTCTTGATATAGTATGGATAGTTTTTATAAAAGAGAGTTTGACAAAAACGTCTTTGACTTTGTTTACACTCTTACTTACAGCAAACTTTCTTATAAATTCCTTTTTTCTCAGTCTCTCTTTCCTTTATCTGGTGTATACACGAGTCACTTTGTCATCAAGCCACTGTGACAGGATGTGTGTCAAGCTGAACGAAACTAGAGCCTCCATGTGGTAAACCACAACGACGTCTCTTTATATGGAAAATGATTGATGCCATTTCCGTCGCAGCATAACCCCCCCCCCCTTCCACCTCATACCCCTTCCAGCCACAGTCTCCCCTTACCTAGCTCACTTAGGTTTGTAAACAACACTACGCGTACCTTTCAAATAAGATCCTACTTCTTATTCAGTCGGCATCAAAACATCAGCCATGCCGGTATTCCCTCGTTGCCTGTTGTCAACATCTCTTGCTGACAACGGATCACGTACAACGAGGCGATAAGCGACTATTCTTTGACGTCAGAAACATGATATATGAACAGCTAGTAAGACACCCCTGAAGGAAACTCATACATCAAACCATTCAACACGAAGTAAGAGATTTGAAAACTATTAAGTTTTCTATAAACATCATTCTGAAATATGAACCTCGAAATACACATGATGCATGACTGACAACATTCTTTATATTTAAGAATGTTATGTATTCATTATGTGATAATTTCATTATAGTTGCTCTTTTATTACTTTTATTATAGGCAGTCAAATGAGGGACTCAATACTCGAAGTTTGAAAACCTTTCTCGTGTATCATATTTTGTGAAATACGTTAAAGCAATTTTCTTGTAACGAAAGACAAACGAGAATTAGGAGTACCGTGACATTTGTTTCTTCCGAGTTTGTTATGGTATGTTATCCTGGTATGTTATGGCCCGCATACAAACGATGACCTACATGATGCCTACCAGGAATTAAAATACTCCATTCCGTTACTCATGTATTCCATGGAGCGCCAGATGGAGAGGTAGAATACTGCCCACATGAAGAAATTTTATTAGTTAATCCAAAGAGTGTATTACTGTAAACGAATGTATTTATATGTAGGATAGATATTAACATTGTAATATATATTAACGTTATAATGGATGATGCAAGGAACAGTTCACACCATCTGCAAGATCTAAAATTTTAATCATCATGCAACCAATTCACTGTAATTCTTATCAGCAGTGAATAATATATATATATGACACCATACTCTCTGGGACTTGTATGATTGGAAAACTATGACATGGTTCTATTCTCTATGTGCACTCTATATCGGATGCGCTTCACCCATTACTGATGCTTCTCTTTCTTTGTAGGTTATGTTTCTATCCCTCCTATATATTGTTTCTTTACATTCTTTTAACGAACGCACATTACAACTGTTCTCACGTATGTTCCAAAACTATTCACATGGCGTAAGGGATGCACAAGACAACACAAACATGCTTAGGAGGCTTGTGTCTGCAAAGGTTAAAGAAACAGTTTTTGCTCTCTTTTTTGTGACACTAAACCTACCGATTGTGTGAATGGCGACGATGGGCCTAACGGACAGTAATTGACGTGTTCTGCTTGATAGTTTGCAGTTTAATTAATGATAGACGATTGCTTACTTAGAAAATTAGGCTTGCAAGACCCAAAATACGCCCTCACTTATCGCTACAGTGCACTTTCAATGATACCGTAGTTATTCAAATTTATAGAGCCAATGGAATGATATTGTTTTGCCTTTAAACATCAGTAGAACCAGAGTGCATCTGATGGCCTTAAAGTAATTTCCTTCTTGTTATTAATATTACTATAAGACAAATTTCAAGATGTCATCCCATTTCAACAGCGTGAAGCTTGTTTTCGATCTACTAAAACTGGTAACAACGTCATCCTCTAAATTATATGAGTCACTGAAAAGAAAGGAATGTCTAAATTGGAGACATTACGTAGCAATACCCTGAAATTATCCGGGGCTTAGTCAGGGACAATTAATCATAGAACGCGCCCACAAGAATTATATAAGCAATGATGTATGCAGTATGAATCCTTGAATCGTTTAGCTATTTCATGATCTACGTAAGATGGTTCAATTGTCATCATGGCTTGAATCGCCCTTCGTGTTTCCTCAAGCCAAGTAGAAAGGTTGGAGGTACTTCTCGTTCATCAATGATTTTCTCAGTAAGTGACATCGTCAGATACTACATCATCTGATCATGGTGTAACAGCGTAGCAGGTTTACGACTATTCAAAGAACCACATCTCAAAAGATTGTAGCAAAAGGTCATCCGTGATATTTGTACTTTTGTCGAGAAGGATGCAATGTAAATTCATCATCGGCATCTTCTTGACATCACCACAGTCATGGTGTGAGGACGTTTGGTTCAGTACGTTAAAATATTGCCGTAACATGTTTTGATTCTGTAGGGCCCGTATCGTCTCTTTTATCAACCTGTACCGATAACAGTACCACACATTTATTAACACTATAACAGCTGTTAGTTTAACCTGTTTTACAGATACTTACAACCTATGTTAGTTAGCTCTGTCTTTTCATTTTAAAGTTAAAATAAAATGAAAAAATTCAAGATACACTTTATCTAAAAAAAAATAAAAACGGCATATTGATGAGAAAATATATTTTGAAATCAGAACCAAAGTAGAGAGAAATGCACGCTTAAAAACCCAGAAAAAGATGGCGAAATACAGAGAAGACCGCTTCGAGGACTCTTAAAGATGTCTCTGGGGAGTTAAACCCCTAAGGCTCCTCCCAGCTTCGTTCACACGCCATCAACGTTAACTTTTGTTTACTTATATTTCGTCGAGGGCGATAACAATGACTCTCCAGGCTATCAAATAGACTTCAGAAAAGACCTAAATCTAGAGTTAATGATAATAAGGGAAGAATAAGTGGATATTATGGTGGTGATAAATAGACGACAATAATGATGAGAAATTAACTGTCACTCAGGTTCACAAGACAAAGTTGTAAAAGTTTACACAATAAGCGCCAGGTAGATATGTAAGCGTAATGTTCTGGCTGTGTAGAGGGAATGTAAGAGTTAATCGGAACTCCGCAGAGTAAGATTGGGATCGTACACAATACCATCATTTTTTGACTGACAATGTAACTCTGTTAACACTAGATCGTCACAATAGGTTTACACTGGTATATGATTACATTGAGGAAACACACTGGTGAAGTAATATGGATGATTGGATCTCCTCATGGCTATTGCACGAACATAGTAGGGTTAAGAATACAACACGACTTCAGAACAAATAATTTTACTGTATGATTATGCAGATTTATACATTGTGAAGTGAGCAATATTTACATATGCATATATATGTAGGTAAACATATTTACAATAATTTACATACCTTTATCGACGAATAATTTAAAAGAAAACATGAGACACTTGACGGTAACATAAGGCAACTTGCAGGCTGCTAATTCAATTTGAATTCTGCACAAATCTCGGAACTGTTTACTTTATCGTTGGTGTCCAATCCCTACAAGACAGAAGGAAACAAGTTGATGTTTTGTGTAAATACGTTCACTGTACAAATGCGTGTGCATGTTTAAGGGGGATGACGTAAGCAACCTCAGTAGGTCCCTTCCCCGTTCATTGTTTTTTTTTCATACTCTCCTCCGACCGAGTAAACTGTAATATGGAGTGTGTAGTTCTTTGACATACAATAAATTGAATTTTTTAGCACATAACAGCTTCAAAAGTCATTCCCTATACCAGCAGGTTCTGGTCACCTCCAACTTTAAGTATATACCATAGGAGACTGTACTCAGCAAAGAGTAATTGGCGCATCCCTGATATACTAGTTCTCTCAAAACATCCATGACAGCTTATTTCGTCAGAATCTTTCTATCTTTTTAAGGATCCACTCAAAAACATCTCTTCAACTAATTCATCGAATCTAGATGAGTCAACGCTTCCCAAGTTCACAAGTCTTTGACACCGGTATATACAATTCCAATGCGGATATTTTACAAAGTAACAAAGAGTTAGCATAAAGTGCTCCTGCACACTGGCCGATCCAAGTCCTTTGTTTGGGGGGGGGGGGGAACTGATGACGACACAGTGACATGAAAAGCGATAAAACAACACTAAGGGAAGGGGGGCGGGGGTCAATTTCTCTAACTGAATACCCTCAGATGGGAGTTGGTGCAGCAAAAGTGTACAATTGTGAACCTTTCAGTAGGTATAGTTCTTTAACATTTCAGTCCACCCTTGGACGGGAACATTACATCAGTTGCCGTCAGTGCACTGCATATTGTTAGACACTTACACAGTAGAAAAGTTAAATCGCATCAATGATGTTCAAGTTGATACGAAATAACGAATTGGTCAAATTTAATTGGTGACTGCAAAACTATTTACCCAGTGATACTTTCACATCAAACGGATCTCACACATGCAGGCAGTAGATATAGGTCAGTTTCATCTGTCGAACGGGAGAATACCTTCCAGACTTGGACTCATTTGGAATGCTGGCATGTACTGGGGCGATGTAACTAACTTTTAACAGGTCTTTTTGGTTTCCTCAGAGATTGCACTACAACCCCCACATTCTATCATGCTTCATTGCTGGAAGGCATTTTGAAGCACCAGCTAGCAGCTCAGACAAACAGAATATGGTAAATAACTGCAATTACAATCACACGAGGTCTGATTAGCTGAGAGATGGATGACATTTTGAAGTTTCGAGATGGAAACTGCAAAGTAAGGTTGTTAACATTTATTTAGCTGTGAGTAATGAAGTGGAGAACGGATTAATTCGGTCGTGGCCTCTGACTATTTTTCAAACTAAATTATAGTTAAATACAAATAACCTATTTTAAGTTTCTAAGTATTTTGAAAGGCTCTTCTTCCTCAAAGTATGCATCAAATATAAATATTGTAAAATTTGGACCAGTGTAGATCCCCTTTCCTACAATCACCATTTAGTCCCGCATACCTGCATGATTTCATCAACAGCTCTTATGTGGTCAGCTGAAGGATGACTTTTACGTTGCATTTTCTTCCACCAATTAATTTGATGCTGACGTGGGTTGACACTAGCTATACACACTCCCCTATACACCATTATGGTTGCAGCATGCATCCTTCTCTTTAACCAATAACGCTTGATACCGTGGGTCATTTACGGCGCCAGAAGTTTCTTTATAGCGTTCACTACCGCGGCCTACGGCACCCGAGTTCCGCAGCTGACTTGAGCGCGTCGATCCCCGAGACACAGTCTGCATTGCCAACCTGTGCCAAGACCTTTTCATTTCTCGATTTGAACGGGAGCGAAAAGATTCTGGAAGTTGCAGGACGTACTTCCTAAAGTTAGCGTTGAATATGACGTAGATGAAAGTGTTGACAAGGCTGTTTCCCATCGCAAGAGCCTCTGTCATGTAGTAAAGAGTCGTAAATAGTTCCACGTGATCTGCATGGATCGACGGTATGAAGATGTCACGTACGATAGCTAAGCAATGGTAAGGTGCCCAACAAAGAGCAAACAATGAGACCACTATCACTAGCGTGCGAATTGTGCGACGCTTGCTCACCTCTGCAGCGAGTTCCTGCTCCTCGGTCACGTGTTCCCCTGGGACATGACGAAACCAAAGGCGTTTTGCAATTAGGTAGTAAACAACTGTCATGACAATCAGCGGAACTAAGAACTCCACGATGAATAGCATCATAGTGTAAGCCTTCAACACTCGAGAAAAGATCATCTCCTGACACTTGACCGACCCGTCGTAAAACGACACCGTTTTGATGTGAACTGCCGAAGGGATGACGACCCCGAGAGAGACAAACCAAATACAGCAAATTACGATACCGGCGGTAAAAATCGTCATTCGCGGTTTCAGAGGATGCATTATAATAATATATCTGTAACGATAAAAGTGGAAAGAAATATTTCAAGTGACTTGTTGTAATAAGTGACTGCGATTATTAAGTTTAAAGTGGACGTAGCATGATGGGAGTATTTTATGTTGATGTTCACTTTGTTGGGTGATACTAAATTAGCTAACTCACCCTCTCCCCTCGATACGATATTGTCTCTTGGAATCATATTAAACACTACATATTTTAAATAACAATTTGGGTCATCTTACGCACTAACCCCCTCCCCTATTATCCATACATTCAGTTCATCAGTGGGAAAATTCTCCCCCTCCAATATACTCCACCAATGGATATACCAATACACCAAAGTCAGTCACACGCAATATATTCACAATCAGAAATCTACGGGTTCCTCTGCTCTGGTGACAGCGGTGGGATTCCTTCATTGAAATTTCCATTAGGCCATAGCCCATTTAAACAAAAGTCATTGCAGTCATTTTTGTCACAATGGTAATGCTCACATTTTCTGTAATTATGAGGTTTATCATTAAATTTATGTTTTTAAATAATTAATAGGAGAGCTACCCTTCTGTTATTCCAGCTGTTGGGTGAATCTTTCAATACATTTCAGACAATGATAAATAGTAAGTGTTGTCTGGTTATTTAGTTAACCAAGTTTGAATCCAGGTTTCATTTTGTAACACTGTTCAATTTCAAATGCCTATTCGTGTTCCTGGTAGTGAAAACACACATAATTCCTATTTCCCCAAGTCATGTATTTTTTTTTTAAATAATTGATAGAGAAATAATCCCTTGTTTCCATCAGTTGCCTCTTGTACTTTGAAGAAAGCTAATATAACAGAACGTAAACTGTTGATTAAATAACGTGACTAACTTTAAAACAATGTCTCCTTTGAAGTAACGGGCACTGTCGTAAAAAACTTTAAAGTATTTGTTGATTTTCATGCTCTTGGGATTTCTATTTACGACGAAAGTCATATCTTCATAATTAGAGGCGTAGCTTATTTCTTATTATTACAGCTGCTACATGAATGTTTGAGATATTAAAAACACAGGACGATCAATTTTCAACTCACTTGTAACACGTATCACCTTATACAAAGACGCTTAAAACGAGCCAAAGGACATTCAAGTCCAGCTTATCGCTGTCTTGTTATATTTTATATGCAGAGACGACCCAGATGGCTTTGTATCTAACTTGACAACTACACACCCACGAATAGAGGCTAATTCTCCGTTCGTTATCAGCTATTAAATCACCCCAAACTGTCAAAGGAAGGTTTCGTTAAACTGATTAGTCATTATCCGGACAACTTAGGCAGCTTTCAAAACAATTTAACTGCTCTTCGTAGCTCTTTTGATGTACATTTTAAACACATGAAGCACTCAGACACTGACACAGACACGCAAGCAGGTGCGTGCGTGTGCGTGTGCTTGCGCTATATCGTGGTTGGTGTGTTTAGACAAACGTTCATAATTACCATGAGAGCAAAACATCATATACGCATTGGTGTAGAACAGTCTTGTCTATGTTATTTCAGCATCCACTTCGGATGAATCGATTTCATTTCTGACTAATAAAAAACCAAAATTAAACTTCACTTGTGTTTGGAACTGAGGAAGTGGCTCATTCCAAATTTTCTAAAGACACTCTAGGATGTAGTTTAGACTTTACTAACGAAGTATTGAAGATGCAGTTAAACCACAAGTTGAAACTTCTATATACTGCGTGTGCCTTGCTCATCAGTCGTATGCCGAATGTAACTTATTAGAAGATGAAGCATTGTCACTTCCAATTAAAAGACAGATGAAACTTCTGCATTATTTCAATAACGAAATCATGAATCGGGAAAAGCACCATCTAATGTCTCAGTTTTGTTAGATGACTGACTACTCAATTGATGGTTGTATTATGATAAGCACTGCAAGCATTTTGATTTCTCTCAAAAGATTGTGAAATCATTACATTATACTATGTCATTATTTAAAGTTGTAAAACAGCTAATGAAATACAGTATAATGTGCTGTTTAAAAGGTGTGGTTGTACACTATTTGCCACGTGGATTAAACGCGATTCTGAAAATGCGTTTAATTTACATATGTCAAAAATTGGGAAGAAATGGCAAGATTAAATCTGCATGATGAAAATAGCTTACATAAAGAATTTGGACGTGAAGCAGATAACGGGTGTAATTGAATATGTTTTTAGTGACAGAAAATACCGCTACTCATTAAATTTTTGACATGCAAACTGCCGATTAAGAGAAAATTCTCCCATTCCAAATTTTCCTGTTTATGGGTGGTTCAAGTAAGTGAAGCTGGCAATATTGAAGGAATGGCACTTTGATTGCTTTTGTGGAATTCATGTACCATCCAACATTTACTACGACCACCAATTCCAACCTTATGGTGTATGGTACGATTTTATTTGCCTAACATTCGTAAGGATTAGCTCTTTAAACGACAAATGAACCACTTAGGCGGTAGGACTTGATGGGATTTATTTCCATCAGAAAGTTCGTACATGTCATCTCAATGCTTGTGTTTGAATGTCTATTTTCTTTCACTTTAAGCTCTTTAAGAGCAATTCGTGAGTTCTGAGTGTATTTTTACAACCCTCGAATGAAAGTCAATAAAATTTCAAAACCAGATCTCAGGAGTTATTCTACAAATTTTGAATTTAACAAACACACTCTTTTACAAACGATTGAATAATTTAGTTTGATATTTCCTTCCCATTTATTCCCTGCTGAAAATAATCTGTCCATACCCCCCCCCCCAAAAAAAGAAGAAAGAAAATGAAATATGTAATGACAGAAGCAGTATACATTTGTTTCGTTGGTTCACAGTGCTTTTGTTCATGGAAGAGTATACGCTCTGTCTTCAACGGTCTATTTGAGAGACATAGCTGGAACTAGGTTTTATTATGAGGACAAAGTACAAAGGAGCGAGATGTAAGAAATCCATCGGACATACTTTTTTAAAGTATGATTTTCTTTATAAACCGTTTGGTACAATTTTTCGCTGAACTTTCAATTTAAACAGGAAACCTAAACTTCCAAGATGCAAATAATTTCAAATAATAAAGAACAAAAAAAAAAAACTCCCGGAAGTTGTAAAAGAATTTTCAATGCTAATGATTAGCGCATTATTCCAACGCATAGAAGTGATGTTCCAATGGCTAATGATAAAGGCAGTTACCTTTCAGAACTCTTGCACTTATTAACAACCAAATGTCTAACCTAACATTGTTCCCATATCAAGTAAACTACAGATACATTACTCAAATAAAACACATTGCAAAGGAACTCTGGTCTGTTTAAACTTTAACCCGTCTTCCTTTAAAAGACGAAAACCATGTTTACAAATGTCACAACTGTTGGAGTAAAGATTTCCTTTCGTTCGTGATATCTGAATGTCAATTCTATCTTTCTTTAGTTTTTATCATCTAATGAGGTCGATGTGTATGCTGCAGTATGTTGTCAAGTTTACTGTATTGCCATTGGAAGCAGATTTGACTGACTGACTGACTGACTAACTGAATGAATGGCTGAATCAATGAATGAATAAATGATTGAATGAATGAAAGAATGACAAATAGACAGACCGACCAACCAACCTACCGACCGACAGACCAACCAACATAAAGCACTTTAGTTACACAATACGTAATTTATATCAATGCTATAATGCCATATTTACTATCTCACTAACCTTACAGTAAAGCCCACAGTCAATTTGACGAAACTCAATCTAAGTAAATTATAGTTTAATACTAGAACTTTGCTACAACCCCGTGACGCCACCTGCACCCACTCTGCTATGGTGTTGAGAGACCAATATCGCATATCTTTGATCAAATGATCGTTGAAATTACTTTCAGACGAGTTGGAATTAAAACTTGCACCGAGACTTCCACCACTCTGCCAACATACATAACTCATGTAGATATGTGTGATTACATTTTATAGTTCCCTACTATAAAAATCACGTGTGCGGATGTTTCACCGTCTCAAGTGATTTACATATCATTATCAATTCCCACTTGGTGTTATTATCACAGATTTCGTCAGTATACTAGAAATTGTCTACCCGATAACATAATATATGGCCCATACAAACACTCAAAAATAATTTGAAAAGGTCTAAACAAATATCGCAATTTGGTTGCATCTGGGGATAAGTTAAGACCACTAATGAACATCCGATATATCTCGTCACAATATAAACATTCTTTGTAAATGCGGTCTGAGTCAAACAAACTGCAATTTATAGTTACCTCTGAAGATAATAGTTTCTGTCTTAAGCTGATGTTGCTTTTTTTTTGTCTACATCAAAGGGTAGACGTAAACATATTATGAACTAATCTAAACTACGATAAACATTATTAAGGGTATACCAAGGATATGCGTCATCCATAACGCCTAATTTGGCAGATTGTTCACACAGATTGCACCCCCACCCCCTTTCCTCCCTCGTTAAATTTCTAGATGCAGTGCCCTTTTTCAACAAAAAGTGTTCTTGTAATATTGTATTTTACTATATTATATTTAGAGTGCAACCGGTTGCAGACATTTACCCTTTCCAACAGTAAAAGATTTTTTTGCATTTTTAGACACCGCCACCTCAACCCGTCTCCCCTTACACTACATCTTAAGTATAAGAGGGTTGCGTTGGCAGTAGTCAATGACGCGAGAGCTGAACAAAGAACGAGATACGCTTGACCATAAGTTTGTTGTTTTTAGCAAAACCAGTCGTTTGACCATATTTTGATGAAACGTTTTTACTGACCTTGAGGATATAATTGCATGAGAGCACTGTAAGAATATTAAACATCATTTCAAACATAAAATATTATGACACGAACAGTTTAGATAATGTTATCAATATGTCCATTCACTGCATCTTTGCCGATTTTGATGAATATTCAAATTTTAAAACATTTTGCCCATTGAAACACGAGATGAATAAAAAATAGGTTCATGTGCAAGATAAACATACCACATGGTATGTAGTGCACATTGTTGTGCTACTGTTCGCTACTGTATCGTGGTCTCTTTTCAACCTTAATGTAACAAAATGATCGTGATAAATTCATTCTACAATTGTATTTGCCTCTGAAACGGAAGTAAAAGTCACAGATTAAATGTTATAGGGTGTGCTCATATGCTCACTCTGTAATGAAAATGAAACATTTAAAAATCAACCCATTGGAGAAACTGCAGACAACTAGAATTTTTCTGCTTTCAATAACGCAATTGGACGTAGGACGGAGCAAACTGTCTTACCGTTGAAGGGGTAAATGTATGAAAAGGGACTCGGAAAAATAAAGGTTACAATCGGGTAAATGTTTAAAGGACACTGTGAAAAACATCCTATTACTTGTAATAAGGATATTTTCTGGTCAAAAAGGACACTTATCAAGAACTTTTTTGAGGGGAAGGGGGTAAATACCCCTCCTCAACCCGACGATTGATTTATTTCGCATTTTCAAGTAAGAAAGTAACAAAAATGCTAGAAAGGCATGCAGCCCGCTGCCCTGCAGGCTACACCTCACCCTGCTCACAACATATAGCACTGGTCCCTTTCTGTAACTCCGATATATTTCTTTACTGTAACATATAAAATAATCTTAACTCTAGTATTAAGATTTCACATTATGGACCAAAGATCGAAGAGGCGGGGAGGGGTGGGGCACGTCTTCTATATTTTTTGTTTATGCTGAAGTCGTTCTCATTTTACGACCAAATAAATTAATGAAAACAGTAAAATGTCTGGGAATGAGGCTGACAAAAGCCTGTTATCTGGGGATGCTGTTCACGTTATGTACTCCCTCGTGTAATTGCTTTTTAACCTCTCTTGCAACGGATTTGGGAAATATTTTACAGGAAAATGATTGTTAAACATGTACTGTTCAGCTTCATGTAAAAAATAGACAGTTTGTACAAAAATAAACAGCTCGCAAATGGAAATAATGCTCATTCATAATTCCAATAGTTGTTCAATTTATCTCTTAATTAATGTATAGGCACTATAAAATACAGCGATGTTAATTACCCAGAAATAGCGAGATGGCAACTATTCATGAAAATAGTTCCAAGCAGATTCGCATTCAATTTCAGGATCAAACACATCAAACAATACATAACAAGACCTGTGCAGTCAAAGGTCTGTGCTTAATGGCGTAAATTCTACAGGTACGTATATTAACCTAAAAATAAGTTTTAAACTACTTTTCAGACATCAGGGAAACTTCATTTACTTCTACTCAGTGCACAGACTACGGTATACGTGAAACCTATTTCGAAGACAAAAGTTTTTTTTTTTTTTGCTTCTTTTTTTGTATTGCACGTACATTTTTAAGTAAACTGGTTGGCTCTACATACCCTGTGGATACCCAGTGGATGTTCGCTTATATTGCGATTATTTACCATGGTATCACCAACACATAATACTTTACTACAGTCACAACGTCTCTTTCGTTATATGTTATACCACGTTATTAAATCTAATAGAGTAGAAATGCTCCTTTTCAGAAGATTAACCATCTTTGATTTTCAATACTTAAAGAATGGTAGGAAAAGCAGTAATTGTCCGTTCCTCTGATGTTTTTGAGTACCCAGACAGTGTTTTGATCAAAATGTCGCCACCATTCAGTGAACTGGTGAACGGACGTCAAGTTTCTTTAACTCAGGGTACGCAATAACAAATGTACACGAACACCTTATTCGTGGTCATTGGCAGGAGGCTTCAGCTACCGAACTCTTTTTGCAAGCAGGTCATGTTTACAGCTGTATAATTTTCTGTAAATAATATGAAAGCAAAAGACGCGAAAAATCTCTTTGCAGACAGTCACTCGAATTAATCTAACTCATGTATAATTCATGAGTATTATACTCTAAAGGTGAAAAGAAACGTAGATATTAAAATGATGATAATGGTAATACACTGTCGGGGTCTAAAAGTCTCCTTTCTGTTTTACTTTTATTTTTAGTTTATATTATGGTATTTATGTTTGCTGGGTAATGTAAGGTTATTAAAACATGACAACATGACAAGCAAGCTTGAAGAGATTTCACATGTTTTAATAACGTCTATAGACAACATTTCGTCCGTCAAGGTTGGATCTAAAACGATATAAACTAACTATTTTTTAGTTTATATTATTTTATTAAATTTTTGCTTTGTAATGTAACATTATTAAAACATTTCAACATGACAAGTTCATGGAAATTTCACATTTTTTAAAAAAATGGAGACAACCTTTCGTCGTCATGGTCGGGTAAACAAATGATGTCAACAAATGGAAGCTGTGGCAGTTCTTCCCGTTTAGATGTCAATATTTGACTCAGTTTTGACTCTCGGCTTAAATGCAGACTGCTGGTGTGAATTGCCTTACTGTGAAGAGTTTTACCTCTGAACTACGCAAAGTATAGTTAGCCCACTGAACAACACTGCTTGAGGGGAAGAGAGCTCCCTTTATTACTGCTGAATTCGAATCTTTAATGTTTATGGCAGATCTGCAGGCATATGTAGGAGTATTACTACTGTTTATTTGACATATTTCTATTTTCATGGGGTATGTGGTGTACATGTGTCTTTAATCTAGGGAAAAAACTGCATAAGAGCTCCTTATAGTAACTCATTGTGTTGTCCCTTTCATTCAAGAGATAGAAGAGGGGGGGGGGGGGGACAGGGCGTACATACAACCAGTGTGCGACGTAACCAATGTGAACGCAATCTTTGCGATTTGCTGCAGTGCTTTACTTTCCTTGACGTTAGAACACAATTAAATACCGAGAGAACCCATTACACACCCATTAACGGGAGTTGTGGGCATTATCATGATCTTGGTCGAAGATATAGCAACAACAGAAACACCGAGGGGTGGGAGAGGCAACCATTTTACTTCTCCAAGTTATTATAGTTTGGTATTCTTATAAACTTTGACAGTTTCTTTTTGTTGTAATTTAAACGATCGAATTAATTGGAGGATGAATCTGACGTTAAAGGACTATATGCAAATGATTCTCTCATTTGAATCTCATTATTCAACCAGTGAACAACCTTGCATAAGGTGTCTTTTCAACTAATTCAGTAGTCATACATAAACATATGTCTATAGTTTTTGTTTTGCTTTTTTTTTAATAGTCACTGTACTCTCTGGGTGAGATCGATCTACCTTTAACGACTTTCATTCATTTCTGTCATATTGTTCATTTCGTCTTGGTGGTATTGATAATTTTTAACCTTCTGACATTGATTTCAAAACTTTTATCCATGGATGTATGTCCTTTGAAGAGAGACGCGACAACAATAATAAGACATAAAATTAAAAATGAACTTAACTCACCGATCAATCGCAATAGCAAGGAGAGAATTGACCGATACATAGAATGACGTCATCTTCAGGTAGCCTACGAGCATACACATTACTCGACCAAACGGCCAAGTATTAGCCATATTAAAGTAAAAATTAAACGGCACACACATGACAGCCACCAAAAAGTCAGATAATGCTAAATTGCCGATGAGTAAATTGGTAGTTGTGCGCATGCGACGGAAACGCACTATCACGCAGCAGAGAAGAAAGTTGCCTGCTCCGCAGACGACCATTACCAAAGTATAAGTGACAGCTAGAATTGTCATAGCAACAAACGATCCGGTAGAAGGTCCATCGTCTCTCTTATTGTATGCTGAACCGGAATGCTCCGAGAGATCACCGTAGAAATATGGGTCCAAGCTCTCATAAAAGTAGGACGAATTTATGAATTCCATAACTGCTAAGATCTTCCTAAAAGATATCTGATGACATAAAACTTGATTGCTTCAAACTTTGTTTTTAGATAAGGAAAGAGTTTCGAGGTCACATGAGTCTGTGGTTTATCATTTTCATGTGAAGAGATTGTTCCTTCATTAACCAATGAAATTATTTCACTTGTAAATCTATATGACAACGTAGAAGTAGCTACTTTTATGATGTCACCTTCTTCCGGACCCTTAAAGCGAGGTTTGTTGGGAAGTTTCCTTTACCAGTCGGATATGTAACTCTGTAAATTAATAAGCAAAGCAATAGACATTCATTAAAGTTGTCATTAATGTCAGGTACGATGCGACAAAAACTGGGTATTTGATATGGAGGAAACTAATTGAGCCCACTCCAAAATTCAAACTCGGAACCACCTCAGTGTGTCTTCATTATACAGCACAAATAATGTACAAACGTAAAACAAATGAAAAAGACAACAGATATAAACGATAATGAAAGAAAAAATACTGGTACATAAGCTGCAAAATAAAATAAAACAGATAATTATGTTGAAAGTAATACGTACTTATAAACACATACGTACATCCGCATATTAAGTTTGACATAATATGACAAAAATATACATACTAATATGCCTCAGTGGCGCCATCACGCGGAAGGAGGGACGTCTGGGGGATATGTTCACTCCAATCATATTTTAACCCAAAATCAAAATACTGGAAGACTTATTCCAGCTACATTACTTGCAGGGGATGGGGTAAAAATGAATAGAAAAAGATGAGTTCGAAAATGCAATTTCTTGTGCTCTGGGAGGAGTTTTTCTGTCTAAGCTTTTCCGGTACCTTCACGTCAACTTAGGGTGGCGCTCCGCTTAGATAGTTTATGCAGGCAGGCATAAGATTTCATGCTCGTTCTCACTTTCAGATATTTGTTTTAAGTTTGACGTGCAACCTACGAATGAACAAACGCGATTTAACAGGACGGAAGTATTCTAGCATTGCCTTATTCAAAGGGGTTTTGTCCTTACACCAGAATCACCCCCCCCCCCTCTGACAATGGTCATCCTGATGTAATATTATAGACGTAGGGAAATATCTGCCCCTCTCCCATCATTACAGCCTTCCGGCGCCAATGATATATATATATACAGGTATGCGTGAACATTTAATCTCGAGATAAATATATATATTCCTACAAATACAAACATATTAAAGACAATAAAGAGATCACAAAAATGAGTAGATTCGTAATTCTGTGCATGATATATGTAACAACATCACATAATTTGGGAGGATATAATTTCCTCTCGAGTTATACTCAAGAAGCTGTCAAGATTATTAGTTAGAGTAAATTAATTGTACATAAGATGTGTTGATGTTTAAATCATTGCATATCGCTGAAATCTTGTTTGTACACAAATACTACAGAGTGAGAAAAATGGCTACTGTTTCCAACAGTGAATACTTAGTACAAAATCAATGAGAATATCTTTTTTATCGAATACATCTTGCCTATGAAAAACAGTGAGTTTTTTTTCCGAAAGTAGTTTCTCATATAGCTCGTACATTCAC
The DNA here is from genome assembly GCA_021234535.1 of Stichopus chloronotus. NCBI lineage: Eukaryota > Metazoa > Echinodermata > Holothuroidea > Aspidochirotida > Stichopodidae > Stichopus > Stichopus chloronotus. Next base: position 18,064,339 of record CM037840.1, on the reverse strand, counting down.
TCACAATCAACAGAAGCACTGAAATCTGTTTACTATAGATAACACTTTTACAGCTTTATAGTGGTCATACTACATTTGTGAAAATTATTATTTTGCAAAAAGTTATTGTTATGTAAATCAGCATCATGGAATACTTTAATCCCTTTTGAAATAAAATCCTAGTTTTCAAAGTATGGGTCTGTGTGTCCTCTTTTCCGATATGAATTTCCGAAATTTTGGTACCTCGCCAATTGCCACACGTACCATTGTTGTTTGTTCATTGTATGCAAGAAAAATTCATCCACTTACACCAAAACCGGCGTAAAAGTCCTCCATGGCACTAACCATTACATCTCAGTCCCCCCCCCCCCACAAAAAAAGTTATCCAGCTATTCCTTTGGTATAGAATTCATTACTTCGGTCACGAATTCTTAAGTAAAGGAAAGTAACTGATTTACTTGGATGTATCTTAAGTGTAGAATCATAGATGGGTTCATCAGACTTTATCTTATTAATCAGTTCTCCCGCTATTAAAAAAGTTCGAATTTCAATATACGCTCACTTTCAAAATAACCCCATCTGTAAAATCACAATAAAACATCATAATTATTGTGTTATGATGTGAGGGTTGTATTAGACTCCCCACCCTATTTTCTTCGTTTAATCGGTTTACACCACGCAGGTGTACAATGGTAACTCTCTTTGTAGTATTCGGATGAAGTTCCTGAACAGACTTACTGTCTGGCAAGATTTGAAATATTTGTATCAAAATCCACGTTTCGATAAATGCTGAAAATAGTGCTACAAAGAACATTTTACTTTAGTGTTTTACTAACTGAGTCATGAAGGTGTATACTCTCTCCTCAAACAACGGATGTATTGTAGACCGTCGCGATGCACCACCGGATAAACATTTTTTCTCTCTTGTTCTTGTCTGAGGGGACCAAACAAGTTCTCAGTATATATTATGCTGCAAGGATAATTCAGTGGTCAGAAACCATGCACGCTGACCTTAAATGAATCGTGACTCGAAAACGAATCTACATGTCCCATCAATGAAAGGATTGTATATCTCGTTATACACACTTTATATTAAATCAAATTAAGATATCTACTCATTTCCCGAAACAAACAAAGTTTAGATGTATGTCTAATTTACAGGACAGTGCAGTCCCTGCACATCATCTGAGTATTGCACTGCGCATTGCACAATAAAACCATTACGACACGTATTCTTTAAAACCAATAGAAGAAAAATCAAACAAAACTATAATCTTGAAACTGTGATCGATATTGCTTTTCTTGACATTTCGTGTTCTTACTTTTTATTTCTTTGTTTTTTTGTTATTATAATGTACAGCTCGGTCTATGATGAATGGTCTGTGAGTGGTGTCTTACTGCGGCTGTGATGAAGACGCGTATTGGTGATCTTATAACCTGCTTTGGTCGAAGCATCCACGGAGCCGTAATAGCTCCATGGTCGAAGTGACGTCAACAAAACGCACAGGGGCATATTTGGAAAGTAATAAAATTGGAAGAAAATTAAACAAAATTGTTATCTGTGTGGATACTACCCAGGAAATTATTAGCATAGTAATTGCAGCCGTTTCTTATAATTTCATTAGGCTGACTTCGTCAAGTGATCGTTGTGTCAGCGTATTTGAAGTATGGGTGGGTGTTACAATTAAATAGAGTTACCCAATCAAATATGTATCTCTGCCAGCGTCATGTTTCTTAAAATCTTTTTCATATCGGTCAATTCATATCACATCATACTTTAAGGATTTTAAGGACACCTGTCGCTACAGAATTAATCAAGATATGGACAATTACAATTTTGGTTAGTGTACGTTTAATATTTACGGCCATGTCAATTCGGGATTTAAATAAAGCGCTTATGTACAAACGAATCATTTTTTATTCGAACCACATCGCATCAAATCTGACAACCTTGAGGTCAGTCGCTATTTACGTCACCCAATATCAACATTCTAAGAACAGGACTGAGGAAAACTGAGGAAATTTATGTCGAGGAATGATGAAACAACTAGTATGTTAGTATACTGACATGGATGTTCATAATTAATATCGGAGCTTTCTATTTAGCAGTTGGTATTAATTGTCTCTTTGGTATTCATTAATTTTATTCTGTTTTGTCTTGTTTTTACACGTACATTATTTTTCCTCCTGACTCCCTGACTCTTCTGTCTGCAGATCCGCCATGGAACACGATTTTCAGTAGTCAGTAAAGACGCTAAGGCAAGTTTCGTGTGGAGAACCAATTTTCTGTTCTTACTTTACAAGGATATACTAGTAAATAACAGACTTAATGAATAAACAAATACAACTGAAAATATAAAAGGTTTTAAAATTTTTGGCAATTAATGACATGAATTTTTACTTACCTTAACTGAAACGAGAACTTATCTATTACGTATCTAGAACGTATTAATGCACAAATATAAACAAATTCGGTTTTCCTGCAATATTCCAGTGGACAAGATGCCTGCAGCAGATATCCTCAAAGTAAGACAGGAATGAGCAGCAAGCTTTTGTTCCTACTTCAGAGGCAGACGGACGTTTCCATATACTTTTGATATTCGATAGCGTCGCTTCCCGTTCAAGTTTGCATGAGAGTGGCATAGCTTTCACCAGTCAACTTTGTCCGTAGGCATCAGAAAACTACGGATACTTGTAAGTACAATCGTGAGTATGCAAAAGTTACCAACCACAAAACCTGATGCGAGCAGAAATCTTGAGCGGTCGCCACTTTGCATTTTAAGGGAAGTGTATACCTAAGTGTCGTGAAAGCTTTGTGTTTATGTGTATGGAGAATGTAGCAGTCGGTGGAATGTTTTTGCATGCATTTCTTTTCGATTACATTCACACATATAAGAAATGAAAGCAAGTGCAAACCCTGTTCTGTTAATGATCCAATTGTTTGATTAGTCACGCAGTGATCAGTTTCTTTTGCCGTTCGAAATCTTATCGAAAGCAACCATCCGGCTTTGTTTGAAGTAACCTCATATCCTACGTCCGATCAGATATATGTCCAATTGTATGCAAATACTTATACATAGCTTGAACATGTATACATTTCCAGATACATAAACACGTTTGGGATCAAGATTGTACAGAAAGATGACAAAGGGGTTAACATAAATGAATACATAAGTGTGAATAACGTGTTTGGTCAGGTTTCCAACATGTATAGATTAGGAACTGCCTAGTTTTAGTTCTTGAAGTCGGCACAGTATGGTTGTTAATATAAAAATATTCACAATTCAAAAAAGAAAATCATTAATTAGCGGTCCTTTTTTCAGTTCTTACTCTTTTACCTTAAGCTTCTAAAAGTTTATGTTCCTACAAATTTTGTAACGTTAAGTGACATTTAGAAAGCAGTTCGGTGAGGTAAAATAAAGTAGTTTCCCCCCCCCCCCCCTTGGGAAGTGCGATCATATTGTGTGATAGTCAAATTTAATTGCATGAACTTTTCAGAAGTTTCTAAAGCAAATTCATTCCCCAAATTAATTTTATATTAATTAGAATATTAAACTCTTAACTTAGGATATTACAAACCGTTGATTATTATGGTCGTGCATGATTTAACAGTGGTTACAGTTACGACATTTATGACAATCACGGGACTTGATCTACTTACGGAGAATGAATAATGTAAGGACTCTCATCTTGTTTTCATTAATAGTATTTTTTTTGACATATCGCTCAAAGTGGTCTCCTGCTCTCATTTTTTCTAATATATCCCAGAGTAGGTGATCCCGAGTATGACATAACTGCAACGAACAGTCAATTTCGGAGTGTCATTAGCCTTTTGAGCAACAATGTTTCAGATACGAACATTTGTATATCGAGAGAGAAAGGCATAATGAATGGTGGTTGTAACACTAAAGCAGTGGCGAGTCTAATGGGTGTACATGTACCGGCCACTCAACCCCCCCCCCCCCAAAAAAAAGTCCCCAAAATTGATCAATTGTGACTGAATTAAAATCATTTTTCAGATATCTCACCGTTGCTCTTCTCGTCATGGTATTTGTATAGAATCTCGTACCCCAAACAAAAATCCTGGATCGGTCCTTGTAGAGATAGGCTACCGTAACTGGCATTGGTATCCCTCAAGAGATGGTGTAGTATGGACTCATGTTAGTATTAGGCCTACTACAATTGATATATTATGGACGGAAGTTAGGAATACTACAAGTGATATTGTATAGTATGGACTAATGTTAGTATTAGTAGTGATATTGTAGAGTATGGACTGATGTTAGTATTACTAGTGATATTGTATAGTATGCACTGATGTTAGAATTACTAGTGATATTGTGTAGTATGGATTGATGTTAGTATTACTAGTGATATTGTATAGTATGGACTGATGTTAGTATTAGTAGTGATATTGTAGAGTATGGACTGATGTTAGTATTACTAGTGATATTGTATAGTATGGACTGATGTTAGTATTACTAGTGATATTGTATAGCATGGACTGATGTTAGAATCTCTATAAACTTTATAATCTGTATAAAGTAGATATCAGTTGATGTTAGTTTCAATACGAGACATTTGGTAGTACAGACCGATATTTGTATCCTTTTATGCAGTGGTGCACTTTTTCATCTAAAGACGTTTGCAATTCAAGAGGACCATACCATAAATACTACTTTTACTTCCTGCATGTAATAGTATTAGGCTATACTTATGATCGTAGCCTACGCAATAGGAGTAGTGTTCAATATGTCTCTATCTCATAATGTGATGGAACGCCAGTGAATCCTTTGGGTGATTGTGAGATGAACATTAATCTACCAGAAACAATTTTCATGCTGACCTTGTCAGTGTTTGAAGATATCTGTCTCTTTGCTCATAAGTGCATAGTTCGGACATGATAAGAGTTGGAGGGCAGGTTCGTCTCTTCTCTTCAATAATAAGTTGGTCCTTGAAAAATGATGACCCGGACTTGGTTGAAATCTCTTTGTGACCATGGGTCGGTCGTTGCGAATGAGTATCGAGGACCATTTGCAGAACGGATGACACATTTTATAGGACTTCCCAAATAGTTAAGTCGACCCTTCATCATGAATAAAGTTAAATGAACCTTTCAAAATATGAGTTCTGATTAGATCAAGATTCTGACCCCATGTCAACACGACGAGGTACCTTGACTCACCGTGTTCGATTCTTGCAAATAACATGCAGACAGATTGAGATAAACGTCCAAAAGTCACTACGTCTAAATTAATCCTTTGGAGCCTTTATTCTTAACACAAATATACAAGCTTCAAAGGGTTTGTTCATATTGGCATAATGGAATACGTTATAAACAATCATTTTCGTATTTTGTATAGATCATTAGGTGTTTCCTTTCTTTCTTCAACTGCTTACAGGAATTGAGTCTATCTTCAGTCAACTGCAAACCTTTTTCTTTCAGACGACGAGAGGGTATTCGCCAAGCAAGTGATTGATAAGTTTGATGTAAGCCCAATTAAAGTAAAACTCTACACTAGGTCGACCTCACTTGAAGCAAGTAACGTAAACAAATTCAGAAACAAGTGGAGGTAATCAGACGATACTCGAGGTTCCTCCTAGTAGACATTACGACATACTCGGCAATCTCTCTTTCATTTCAAGTTTAGTGTTACCCAAAGTCCCTCTCCCTCCTCTTCCCAACCCCCTCCCTCGCCCCCCTCCAAAAAAAATCTAGTCCCCCAGATAAAAATATTGTTACCCACTTGCTCATGTTTTCAAATTCTGGTGAGGGTCGATCAGTGACATAGTTTTTCATCCTGACTGTCTTTCGATTTTGAGGACGAACAAAACAAATCAAGGGCAAAGCACTCCAAACACACCAAATTTCTGCCATCTACCAAAAGTCTATCTTGATTAAAATGGGTTTTTAACCACAAAATATTAGGTTTAACTGGGTAAGTGTTGGGGAGGGGGGAGGGGAGGAACAGCTACGGTCTCTCTCTCTCTCGTCCCAGTGCGTACAAATATAAAAAAAAAGTCCGAAATGTTCTGATTGGTTTAAATGGCTTGAGGGAAGCAACAATTAGGTTAACAATGAGGGCTCTATTAACACGTGTTATCGTCCAAACTATCACTCCTCTCCCTGTATTTGTAAATGACTTACCGGGTGACTACGGTACTGTGATACTTTCTTCAATTCTTCTCACCATGTATGAATGCACTTGTGCACTTTGAACCAAAAAAATCAACGACGAAAAAAAAATCAACGTACGAATACATAAAATGTCGGAGGATTGTTGAAACTTTAAAAATTTCATCTCCTCCTTCAAAAGCATGATCGTCAATCCTGGTGGACGAGAGGACCCCCCCCCCCACCACATTCGATAGATAGGGGGCATAATATCAAATGTCCCCCTACATTTCTTAAGAGAGAAATGTTTTGGCTCATTTTTTGAATGGTAGAGGGACATTGTAACGAATATCGCCCACAATTTTGGTGAGTAATTGATGTAATTGCTAGACTGCATGATCAATTTAGGTGTTCATGTACCAAGGTTAGACTCATCCACACATCCCAAATGCCAACATTTTCCAACATTTTTTTCGCTTCGCGCGCAGTGTTTCCTTTGCCGTGTTATGTTAATGGACAAAAGAAGGTAATGGATTGACGCACTCCCGCCTCATAAATACACTAACAAAATTTCAAATTACCCGAAAAAAAGAGAAAATTGAGATAAAAATTCTCTTGGTGAACATACATTTGAATGACTTGTTTGTATTTACTCAGGGGGAGGTCTCCCCTCAAAAAAAGAAGAAGAAAAAACTTATAGTCACAATAGTCGGAAATGCAATTTTCAAGTCACACACTAGTCATTAACTCCTCTGAAACAAAAAAACCCAATTGCAAGTTACTTTGAACAGTTAGGTCTTCAAACTTAATTCTTTTTCTTTAAGAATCACCAATTCTTCAAGACTCCATGGAAGATGTTTTAAGTTTGTTTCTAACGTTTTTAATGTCTCTAGTAACTCATCCCTCCTGCAGTTGCCCCTTAATACATACCCCAGGGCCAGCGTAAAACCTTTCCAGTTGGGAGTAAATGTCTAAAAGGGCACTCTGGAAAAATATCCGTCAGAACTAAGTGGTTAAAAAGCATTGTGAAAAAAAACCTTATTACGTGTAATAATGGCATTTTCTGTCAAAAGGGACAACGTATCTAGAAATATGGGGGAAGGTAAATACCCTCTGACCCCCCTCCCTTTCAAACCCACCCATTGCACCCCTGCATATAAAAGCGCAGCACCGTTACTCAAGTTGACATTAAAAGTGGCTACTCACTTTTTGTAGTCTAAGTATATAATGAGTTAGTGACAGGGACAGTACTATAAAATCAGAAACACCAAATGGCGCCGAGTGTCACGTGACAGGAAACCGTTATGTCTCAATGTATAACGCGAAGAGAGAAAAAAGGAACTGTTGAAAGTAGTTCGACCATTTCTGACGTCATTCTTGTATCGGTCAAATGTGCTTGTGACGTCATTTCCTGTGCAATACTTCACTATGTATATTTGCTGGAGGGTGTCTCCATCTAGAAAGCACGTCGAGTGGTTATTGATGAGAGGCAGGCGGAGATGAAGAAAATAGTCTTAAGTTTTGAGGGAATAAAATACAATTACTCAACAAGAGATACACAAATATTGGGAGTTAAAGTAAAAGAAAGTGTGTACGACCTTGGACATATCTCTAGGCTTCTAAAATCATAAAAAGAAAGATGTTTACTAAGTACACATCATTATCATCTTGTCGTCGACTATGGGAGGATACTTATTTGTATTTTGTAACGATGTCTCTTGTAATCACTGACACAGACTGCGCCTTCGCGCTCTCTAGAGGAGCACGCAGTTTAAGCAGCAGCCACACCTATCACTATGGAACAAACTAATGTTATACAGATTATGACAGTTACGTTTCATCTTAAAAGTATTAATTTCACTTATGATCAACTTTTTATCTGTCCATCAATGTGCATCTATTTATTAATTACGTTATACAACGATTAATTTTGAGCTACGTCCATCCTAAGTACTAGTGTATATCACTTCCTTTAGCCAAATTTATTAACGGGGGGGGGGGGGGGGGGAGAAACTTCTACGAGACATTACCAGTAGTAATATTCATGTTAATAACTATGATCTAAGCCAACAGAGTTAACTGCCCTCTACATGTCTAAGATGAAGTACATTATTTGAGGCTGTAACTAACAGACATAGTACCCTTGAATGAGCGTAATGTATACATAATGCCTGCACTGTAGTTATCCTACTTCTATCCTTCATTACATAAACATCTATCCATGTCGAATATTTACGATACATGTAATATTAAACCATCGATTGTTTCTGTCTTTGCCAAGGATACTGTTTTATTTTTCCCATGGAATCATAATTGAGGGTAAAGGATAAACTATCAGTTTATGTCGATGTACCAAAATGTACGAAACAAATTAATTTCAAAGTGAGTTCGTAGTATAGGAAACGAAAACGGTTACTAATATGAACAGTTCGTACGAATCCAAATATTCTTCATTAGTAATAATGCTATAGGCGTATGAGGCGTCGGGGAGCGGCAGTCTGCCCGTCAAAAATACCCAATACTGGCAAATGTTGTGAAAAGCTCGAGGCAAGTTTTCCCAGTTCTTGTAAAACAGGGTTGTGTGTTTTCGAATGTGGTGTGCTTTAAAACAGCGGAAGCATTTGGTAATAACATAAATGAAGATCTAGGGCTACATCCTTCGACGGTATGAGTTTACGATGAGAAAAATCAAAGCAACAGTTCAAGATGAATGTGACCAATCTCTTCCTCAACATCTTCTCATTAATTCAAGGGACGCATTACCGAGATGAATGTTATGGCCGACAGCTTGAATGTAGATATTATAACTCACAGCTTATACAGGTACTTTCAGGAATTACATTTGACTATTAATAAATACCTAAAAGTAAAATGATTTCCTACCATAATAAGTTATTATCATCATGATTGCATGTTATTTTTGTTATGATGATGATTATTACTACTACTACTATTGTTATAAATACTACAACTACTACCAAACCCACATTTTCAATCTATATCCGAGCACACTATTTTCGCAAATTGAGTTTAGGAACATATTATAATTAAGGCAAAAATATGCACTCAAGAAGACAAAGCTTTAGGTGAGGCCCCGAAATGGAGGACACCTTGGCAGCACCCCGCATTTTCAAATTACAGATTACAACACTATTGTGTAGAGCAAATAAATGAAAACTATAGACAATGAGGGCTATACTTGAATAATGTCATCTGTAGATCTCTTCACCAAAAATAGCCACCATATTACCACTGGATATAAACCGAGCTATGCCAGCATGGATCATATAGCCACCACCACACCACCATTGGGGTCCATATAGCAGCCTCACCACCATTGTATATTAATCAAACTATCAGTGGGGACCGTGAAGCCGCCACATCACTATCGACAATTTATCGAGTTATCGTTAATTTTTGGCGTCACAACACTATTGGATGTCAACAGAGCTTTAAGTAGGGATCACACAATCGTTGCATTACCATTGTTCTGAACTGCAGACGGTGATCGTTGAAACAGAGCGTCCATTGTAGCATATGTGCCACATCATGGGTATCAGCAGTTTACATTCTATCCCATTGTCATAAACCTACTCAGTCAACAGTTCAGCTGTTTCACCTCTTAAGGCCTTTGCGGCAAGCGACTTGAAAGATACGATAGTAAGATGCCTGCAGTATTACCAATGATATTCTCTATCAGATTGTCCACCCTTCATAATGCCTTTTCCATATTTCCACTGAACACTTTGGGGCCCAGATTATTTGGAATAACTTGTCCATCGGTATAAACAATGCCGTTGTTATGTATATTCAGCAAAGTACCGTCAGAGTGTTCCACAGATTTTCAGGAGTGGGGGGGGGGGGGGACATGCTGAAAGCGTGTAGGCAGTGGTCGTGAAGGAGTTGAAGGGAGAGCACCTAACTTCACTTCTAGAAATTTTTTATCATAGAAAGGCTAAATGATGCAAAATGACGCCTCTCACAGACAATTTCTTACTCTGTTTAAAATGACACTAGCCTATTGCCAACTTTTTTACTACCAAGAGTAGCTTTTGTAGGAGGAAGGAGTCATTTTTGGGACAGTGGTCTCAACATAGGAGAAGGAAATTTCAAGTAGGGCGTCCTTACAACAAGTATTGTTACCTAGAAGTTAATCCGTACCAAAGTTGTTCTGTGACTGTTATTAGGTTCATTCTTGATGTACAAAACGGCTTTTGGGAAAGCAGTAATTCTTTTCAAGCTATTGAAATTTTGGGGCATATATAGTAGGTTGTAACCATTATTTTAATTTTACACAAAGAAAACTGTTAAGACATTTCCAGACTAAGCATCAATACAATGTTTCGTGCAAAGGTTAATTTTTCGTAAATGAACTTTGCTACTTAAGTCGAAAATGTCTACTTGTTGTGTGGCATGAAAGTGATATAAAACAAAGATAATGCAAAATTTATTTTCTCAATAGAAGACGAAATTATTTACACAGGGAGAAAACTGTTTGCTTTAAGTACATTTCCTCTCTTACTAATGTTTGTTTCTTTTCCTGGTTAGTGCAAGTTGACTGGGTAATCATGCTTTGTCAAAATTAATTTGTTGGTTGTTGTAATATATGCTGCACAACGAACAATTAAGTTCTTGAATAAGAGGGAGGGGGTTGGGGAATCAACAGTCGGCGATGATAGTAAAGGCCTGTCCCCACAGGATGCGTTGCGTTCCGATCCGGCTAAGACACGGCACGTCACTTTTATCACTTTGCACGTAAATCAATGGAGCCGTCCACACAGGATGCGTTGCGTTCCGTCACGAATCGATGCGTAAAAAAGTTGACGCATCCCTCCGTATGCGTCAAATTTTGTCAAAGTCCATGTGCGTTCAGAAACAGAATTGCCATACGAAAGCATGCGTCAACATGATTTGTTTCATGTTTTTCTTTCATGAAATGCAATTTAACGGGATATGGGTGCAAAATGGTACTATGTTTGAGCTTAAAATCACAATGAAACATAAAATAAGTAAAATAAGTAGAAAAGCCCATTTTTTGGCATTATCTTCACAACATTGGGAATGTATACGTAGGCCTCATGATTCTTTGGGTGCCCACTATCCTTGCGATATTAGTGAATTCGGTAGTGGAAAAACAGTTGTATTCATTGTTGGGACGGTAGGTCGGGGAAGTCTGGACACTAGACGTGGCTGCACATGGACATTTCACGGCACACGAGAAAAATAAATATACAATGTAGTGTGTAGTGTGTATAATCAGTGGCATAGCTTCGGGGGCTTATGGGATTCAGCCCTTCTCCTCAATCGTTGCGCTCCACGCGCCTCCACAAGCTATCTGGGCAAAAAAAACTTCACTCGATTGGGCTACTCAACTTGATAATGATAGACTCTGACTGTAGAATATTTCCATTCTAATCAATCCACTGATGCCGATTTGTTTTTGTTTCTAAAATTACGCAAACATTTTAACACAAATTTTACTTCGAAAGGTAGCTAATGTGGCACCAGACTGCATGAACCGTGCCTAATGTTTCAAACGCCTTCAAAGGAGGAAGGGGACACCCCCTCCACTAGGACACCTCCCTCAGGCCGGCGATCAAGCAACATACTGCATGCCTCTACACTCTACACTTACATGACAGGGTACGCCACTGACTGAAATCCATCGAGATAAACCCACTTTGAATAATTTTGTACAAAGTCGGATAAGTTGTGACAAACTGAATGTGTTTAGGAATCAAATCAAATCGAATTTTACCTTCTTTTTTTCACAAAACTGCATTGTCATTGGAAACTACACACTGCATCTCAAAGTGACGCATCGAAATTGACGTAGTGTGAAACGCATCCAGTACAGACAGGCATGCGTCTTGACGTATCCGGAAGGATGCGGAAAAAAACGTGTCGTATCCGGAACGGAACGCAACACATCCTGTGTGGACAGGCCTTAAAACTTACTGTGCATAAAGCTCCTTCCGTCGCTCGTTATCTCCCCTTCCCCACCTACCCCTATCACCCCCCTTCCACCTCCCCCCCCCCCCCCCCATATCCTGTTCCTCCTCTATCTCGTGAACCATATAATCGAACAATCGAAAACGGTAATGTAAAATCAAGGTTGAGAAAATTGAAAATATGTTTATTTGCCCAATCAAGTGGCAAAATGAATGAAAGACTCCACTTTATTGTAATGGACGGGTGGTACTTTCTACAACGTACAATCATCATCAAAAGCCTTTTTTGAACTGTTGTGGTCCACTTTGACACCGAGAATGCAATCGAAGATTTGTTCATGTGATCATTGGTTGACAAGTCAAGTATATAATCTCAGCAGAATTGGAAGATTATTACAAAATGGTGCAAGCTTGCCAGTTTCTTCATTATTCTCAGTATCTGTGGATACATTGATAACGCAATCCGCGAAGTTACAATCTCACCCCCTCCCTTCCCCTATCGCTCCCACAATCCTTCATTCTCTCCTCGTTGGGCGTTACATTATCTATACTTATAAGCACGGGTTACACTGAGCGGACACGCAATGTAAAGAACATACCCACGAGCAATCCCCACAATTCCATTTACCATGCAGGACTGACTTCCAAAATTCTTCCGACACATATATACAATAGAGAGGCTTGGTCATTATCGATAATACATTGTACATTAGTTCTCAATAATATGTAATGAAAAAGCCCGATACAACTTGAATTCAAAATTTAATAACAAACTGACCTTTTATGGAATATATCACAGGTGTTGAATAACAACATGAATATCCTACCCCCGTGTAATATTATTCATTTTTTTCACACATGCCGGTGTACTGGTACAACCATCCAATTATTTTTGCACTTTTCTAATTTTCTTTACTAGGAAAAAAAAAAGGTTTCCGCGGCGTTATTTACCTTTCTCCTTCTGATGCCATTCGCACTGTAAATTGGTCTTTTTACATATTTTATATTTCATGACACCCCTACCGTAGAAATAGCTACTGGGGGAAGGGGAAACTCTGACCCCCCATACACACACATCCCGCCATGAAGCTATATGTAGGAAAATTGGGAAAAATCGTGAAATTTGGGAAATAATATGTAATTTTTTCCCATTTCATGAAATTTAAGAAATTGTGAGGCATCTCAAGCCATAATTCGTATTAATGTGCAACACATTTTGCCAGATTCCTTTTGCCACTGGGACATGAAGCATGCTTGACTCGCATTCCACAAAGATGCTCCCTCGTTGCACAAGGTTGCGTGTGCACACGGGGTGATGTTATGATCAGTACGGTGTGTGACAATACAATTATCGAATTATGACGCACCAAACACTGGCTGGCACTTTTTTTGTGAGTAAGAAGAGAAGAAACTGAAAAGCGGAATAACCAAAAAACTACCTGTAGGTCATAGGTGTCTTCTAGAACAATTGTCAGCAAGGTAGAAGAATGACACTCTAAAGCCTGGGTCTACAGCCGAAAGGGGGGGGGGGGACTTTCCAGAACAACATTTCTCATTTTCTGGTGGAAAAGTATATGGCTAATGTAATTACCCAGAAAAAACTACGCATGATTACACACATTACATTTAAGATTATATGTGGACTATATAAGGGTATTTATATCAAATTACATATTAAATAGTAAATAACAATTCCTGGAGATATACTCAGTTCAAATCTAGCATCATATGTAACACCAGTTTTACATCTAAAGTTCACGCTACGTAAGCAAATCTTTTTCATTTTCAAAAGGGAAGGGGGTCAACCTTCCCTTAGACCCCCTCTCCCGGGACGGCCATTAGACACCATTTAAATGGTAGCAGAAGTCACACTGATATGTGAGGGCAAGCTATTTTTACAGCCCCTACTGCACTCACTTTCAAGATGAAACACAGCAGGAAGCAGCATCTTAAAAAGTTTTAGGGAAATTCGTGTACTCAGGCTCCCCCCCCCCCCCTTCCCCTGGAAAAATGATAGCTACGCCACTTCCACTCACCGCTAAATTTCTAGTTCATCGGACTGACATGTACAACATAAAGTGTATCAAGAACTTCACTAGAAGGAAACTGTCAGATAGACGTACATCGCATCGCACCCTCGATAATCGATAAATCACAAGCCATGCCATTTACACATCATAAGATTTTTTTTGTAAATAAAGCTCAAAAACGGACGAACTTTACGTTGAATACCATAGGAGGTGTAAAGTGGGCTAGAGTTGGGCTGCAAAGGAGCTCAATTGAGTACAATATTTCCCCCTTCGGCGGCATACAGGTATGTATAGGTATGATCATAAATACATACAGAGGACTGGTTGATCATCCTAGGATATTTAGGGAAGGAACATGCGTTACAGAATATAATGTCATCAAGTCAGAATGTATGGATGTAATGTGCAGGGGTGTCAATGGCAAAAAAAAGGGGGACAACTCTCAGTTACAGATGAACGGGGGGAAGGTCTAAAAGAGCGCTCTGGAAAAATCTAATGACGTGTAATATAATATCAATAAAGGCATTTTTTTCAAAAACATCACCGTACCCAGATATTGAAGGAGGGTAAATACCGGCACTTACAGAGTGTCCCCCGGTAACTTCTCTGTGTCAGTTATAAACATTAACGTCGGTTATACTAGCATGATAATTGCAAACACCCCCCCCCCCCTCCCCCTCCAATTCATAAGAAATTGTACATTCATGTGTGTAGAAAAAAAAAAACGGCAGACATTCATCGTTGAAGTCTTCACGGCTCTGTTCAAACAAATTACATTTGCTCAACTTGAGAAGAAGGCAATCCCTGCAGTTCCTTACCTCCATAGCACTGTTTTACCACACTAGAGGTCACTCACTATATCAGCTCGTTCTGGATGATTGCTGGGATACGAGGACGATTACTGGGATTAGGCCTACCTTCGACGATTCAGAGAAACTTCCAATCATTTGATCACAGTCGCAAACCACAACCGGTGACGGATTTCCGCGAGATTTGGTCGAATACGAAAGTGTTTCTATCTAAAAGACACAGAGTTAAAAGGTTTACAACATAAAAACATAAAGTCCTGTTTTTTTTTCTTTCTTTTTTTTTCATGTGACATGTGATATGATGATTTCGTTATATACTGCCTCGTTCATCTACTGGCCCGGATCGCCCTTGACTTTGAAGTTCGAGCCCGAGGTGCCTCTTCAAATTTTGCATATGATCTACGTAACCGTTAATGGCTGCTGTCGACTTGATTAATTCAACACATATCATGATCTCGCTCTTCGAGTAGTTTTCACGCCGTTCCGTTACTCTGATGTTCTCTATTGGCTGTAGTACTACTTCAAACGCCTCGTCCTCCCTCGTAAGATTTAATGAATTTACAGGCTAAGATTGTGATGCTTCAGGAAATTTTCCCTGACATAAGTAGCATGCATGGCGGGAAGTTTTTTTTTCGATTATGTGTGTTGTCCTTTTGTGTGTGTGTGTGTGTGTGTGTGTGTGTGTTTTCTTTTAGTTTTGTGGAATCTAATGAAATTCCGAAAGGGAGCAGTTCGTTTGGACAGTAAAAAAACATGCAATCACAATGCATTAAATGTGTAAAAGATTTTTCGTACGTTATCGTTCTTCACATTAACATTTCATCATGCTCTAATGTGGTTATGTCATCATCCATCTAACTTTAAACACAGTTTACGTAATTACTGTCACATGCCAAACTTACTAGCAGTATGTTATACATGACTGTTACAAGCACAGCGATAATATGACACTAGGAAGCGGTATGGTACTTAATAAATACCATACCATGTAGAATGTAATATAAGCTTCAGTTAATGTGTTTGGCTATATCATCTTGGTGATTAATATTGAAGAAGGCAAGTATTTACTCTAAATGTTCCCGGGAAAGGTGGTTATAATGAAAAACATGAATTAAATCAATAACAGAATTTCACTTCTGTTTTTCCCTTGCAGCGTGAATGAATCAACGTAAAATTATTGTAATGACTCCACGTCAACATTTAACATTGAAAAGAAAAACTTTCAACGTGAGCCTGTCTTCATATCCATTCCTCTTCAAAGCTTTCGTAAAAATAAAATGAAAAAAAAAAAAAACAGCTTTAATCTGTGTGATGCCGATCTATTCCGCTGCACTTGTATGTGTGAAATGATCTCTGAAAAATCTACATTGTCACTTCTTTGAAAACAATATCTAAACTTAAATTTAATAACTGTGTAACTTTGCATAGAAAATTAACAGGTTATTGACGTAGCGCTTTCACAGAGAGGTATCATTTTAACTGTTTGTTCAATCACGTAATTGGAGAAGGTCCGGTTGTTTTTTACCGATAACAGTAAAAATGGGGAGGCCTTTTCCCAAAACTTCAGCCAGTTCTTAAAAATTACTAAAATCGTCAATTTCCATCCAATAAGACGCCAGACTTTGATTCATTTAAGATAAAAGTTATGAGATCATGTCACTAATTTTATTGTTCATTATCCTCATGTATAAGAAAAAAAAAACGACCATGCCGTGATGCGAAGGAACTTGGCTGCTAAGTTTGTTCCACCTTCTTGTTAGATCGGACAGTAACCAGTCTTCTTCTTCTTCCCCCTACCGGAAAAGAAAATGGATATCTAGGTTTAAACGGTACACTTTTGTTACCCTGTTTTGATTAAAAATAAAATCAATACTTTTTTTTCGTGTGGAATCTTACAAGTTATGTCCCTTTTAAACCTAAATTATATCAAGAAAAACTTCTCAGTAAAATACGGCAAATTCCCTTCATAATTATTATTTCTTTTTCTTTATACATGTAGTCAGCTGTGTGAATTCACTGTGCTAGGATATTTATTAAGTCATTACCCACACATTGCTATGAAAACTGCGGGAGATTCTGAATTCAACAATACAATTCATATCCATCCTCTTCTTACTATTGATACGAGTCTCACGTTAATTTCAAAGGTTCCTTTTTTACCCTTTCATATTTAAATATTTTAAAATCTTATTTGATCATTTGATATCTCATTGGTCTAATATGCTTACCACACCCTTCGCGGTCTCATATCCTAGTTTCAATACGTTCACATTTACGATTTTCTACAATGCGATATTATATGATATGATAGACGTTACCTGACCACAATGAAGGTAAACTAAGATAATTCATACTAGCGTTAACTCATGACACACTTCCGCATAGCATGACATTAGCTGTCATGTATAGGAAAGTATAGGATATGTCATCCAGTCGTTTTCAAAATTAGAGTCACATTTTTCAGTTTTTTATTTACAATGATAACCAATACTGACGACACTGATCATATATATCATTACTAGATGGAAGAAAAACGGAGATTATTTTTAAGGTATTTGTGACAAGCGACTCATGTTGGACTTATACGTGACAGCTTCAAATACTATTTTAGTTATGAAAACTCTCGGTGTAATCTGGTCAACTCGCCATTTTGGATCTTGATAGACCATCTACAATCCCAAACAAAGTTGGAGTGGTAAAGTGCAGAAGCCTTTAGTTGGCAAAATTAGCACTCCCCCCTCCAGGGAAATATTCAATTTGAGTGGGGATTTCTCGATAGTTTCCAACTAACAATTTACATAGGGGAAGCGGGGTGATTGTTCAACCATCTTTGTTGTAGCCTACTTAATGAGCCTTTTAGCCTTAGTATCTTCACAAATATTCCTATATATCTTTCTGGTTGAAATGTGTTTCCAATATAAGGGAGAAGACAACTGAGATGTATTAATTTAACTCACTTCAGGGAGCTGACAGACTGCTCCCTTCTCGGTTAATATGGTTTGAACATTTTTAGATCTCCCCATAACTCTGAGCATAAATGCTCACATGTGCGGCACTTCCCGTAATGTGGCCTCTATCTCATAATAAAGAGGGCGCACCGGACTGTTCTATTTAAGGTCCCTATATATAGAGAGAACTATGTTCCTTGAGTAATGCCTTTTCCAACAAACATCTGAGGTTTATGAGTGAAAAGTAGAATTCCTTGCGTAATCATTTCTTTCTCAAAGTACCTCTTTTTAAGTGAGATGTTCACAAACCTGCAGAGATCGAAATACTATTCACAAATGATGACAAAATTTGCAACTGGGTAGTTGACAGAGTGTAAATAAATGAAATTTTAGTGTTATTTTCTCATCTATGTACGAAATATATAGGGAGGAGATATCGTACTTACTTGAGCGGTTCAAGTCGCCAAATATGACACTGAAATGGTAGTCCACCTTACACCCCTTGTAGTATTCAGCCACTTGAACTTATTTAGGGGTACCTTATGGTATACAAATGACATGATTCGGGACTTATCGCCTCCTAGAAGGTAAGTGGGATGAACTTCACACTTGGTGGGTAAGTGCCGGGGTATGTCATATAGTGTCCGCCCGACCGATGAAAATGCTCTGAAAATGCTCTGAATATGTGTGTCACGATCTCCTCCTAAGCGATAAGTCGGATGAATTCAAATTTGGTGTGTGGGTGCTTGGGTGTGAGATATTGGGTCAGCCCAACTGATGACGTCACAGGTCAAGGGCAAAGATCACGATTACTGTAACGCATAAAACAGTGTTAGGTGGTGGTAGTACATGGTGTCAACATAACTCTTACACATTTGCCTATGGATGTATGTGACACGTTATTTCAACCTATACAACCAGCTCTGGGCTGAATGTTTATGTCTGGCAGCATTGTCATTTCCCTTGCGTAGATAATACCTTCACTCAGTATATGATAACAACGTATACATAGATCTACTCCAAAATTGTTTAAGACCTCGAGATGTTTACGCACTGTGAAGAAAATACTGAGAAACCCATAGCCCGCTTTTCAGAGCACTCACAGTGACGGCGGGTGCGGATATGAGGAATTCTCTGACGCTCCGCCGTTTCCTGGGCACGCTCCACATCTAGGCACATGCGTACGCGTACGCGCATGCTGGTATTTTGCGCCGTTCGACGCTCACTCGGTACATGGCAGCACTATATCATTAAGTAACTTGAATGTTCAGCATCTCTATCCACAATTAGCAATCTGAATCACTCATGAAATATACAGCTCAGCACACTTCAAGAGAATGGGTATGTAAAACGATAGGGATGAGATCTGCAACTCAGTGGATTGCCTACTTATTCTTTAATTGTTACAGATGAAATCAGTGTTAATGTGAAACTATTAACAATGTCCCCTATAAACATAAAATCAGCTTACTTTATTTGCTATGACATCCATAAGTGTGTCTCAACACACTCAGATTCCGCCATTTGTTTTTGAAACGCCAAAATGCCTTAAATACAATGTACGTTGTTTGAGTGAAAATTATGTGGTGAAACAACACAAATGTGAAAAAAAATATATATATATGGATAAATCATAATATAGAAGTGAGTTATTACATGCAGTGATTATGGTTGTCATTGCCTGAGGGGGACACGTAACAGTTATTGAGGGAAAAATCACATTTTCATGTACAGATGTGTTTTCATATCGTCAAAATCCTAATCACAGTATATAATCACGACTTTAAATGCACAAGGCACCAAAAAAGATTTTAACGAGCGCTTTCGCGCATTACCTCGTACGGGAGTAAAGTAACTTGATTGACATATTAACATTGAATATGATAATTCATGTACTACTTTAATCCCGTTAAAATAGCGAGGGGTAAAACTGTTATCAAATGATAGTCTTACCAATAAATGCCATCAATTATTATTCTACAACATTATTTCTTACAATAATGTTTTAATGAGTGCTTCGCAGAATATATCACTTTAACTTTGTCTGGAAATGTTCCCAAATGGTTCATATATAAGTATATCGAAGTATAGTCTAAACTCTCCTTAGGAGAATTATCACTAATTTGAGGAAGATAATGAGTCGGGCCTCAATATATTTCTCAAGAAATACACATACAACATAAAAATAATCCATTATTTCATTTTGCATTTCTTAAAACCGACCTCAGCGTCGGTGGCATTTACGACTTACGATCATGAAATTTTATACTCCACAATTACCAAAGATGGCAGAGGAAATATTGAGATTATTTTAAAGAGGTTATCAAATGGGATGAGACAAAAATCTGCATACAGTGATGATGCCTTGCTTTTAGTAAACTTTTTGAACAAGTAGTTTGACGAAAATTAGAAAATTATAAATTGTGTTTGTAGATATGTATAAAGTAACACTGCCATGAAGAAACAACAATATTTTCGAAATCTGAGAAAACTTTTGGTCAGTTCACCATAGGCCCATAACATTATACTATGCACCAGCAGCATATCGGAGTCACAACAACGTTATGAAATTTATGGAAGGGGACGGGGGGGGGGGGAGGGAGGGCGGCAGCTATCATGTTCTTTCAGTATGAAGTACTCAGTATCCTTCTATGAAACCGGCTAACATATTTATAGTAACACTAAAACATTAATCTAGGAAACGAAAGTTTCTCATTTCATTTAAAAGTTGCGCATCTTTTTTTTTCTTTTTTTAACAATAATAGTATTCATATTTGAAGAGGATAATTTTATCCAGACTTGGTGATTAAAAGCTTGTAACATAACACTTGAAAGTAATATTCATGCAAAAAATGTTTAGGCCAAGCTGAAGTATTTAATAATCCGAGAGGGCACACCACCGATTAGCATCTTCACTTACTTGTTGAAGTGTGACCAATAAATTGACCTGTGAAATTTGCTCTTAAATATTCTTGGTTTGTTTTCAAGACGTAGCTTTTTTATTATTATTCGTGTTTAGAATTTGTATAGTAGAAGCAATTCAAGAGATGGCGTCATTTTTCGTTCATCATGTGTACACTGTCTTCAACAAATACTGCGTTACCCCCCGTCTGCAAATAATCAGTAACTTTAACAGAGGCAAATATGAGATAACGTTCCCGAAAAGCCAACCTGCAAAGATAAATATTGTTGCTAGGAAGGAAACGTCAATTAAATGCCCATCTTGATGTCACTCTGACGTCACTAGCTATATTCTGTCGAGACTGTACTGAGGTTTGGCTTTAACAGGTTGGAATTATGGTGACAAACGAGCAAAATATGGTAACAATGCCATTGAAGCTGATCGTCAGTGTCATTTTTTATGGAGGAGGATAAATCCTTCTGAGATAGATCTCGCATATTTATGTGGGAGACTAATCTAAACGAGCCATACGCATGCATTCTACAAAAACTATATATTCCACATATGAGTTTAATTGCCAGAGTCATCCGGGGAAAGGGGTAGAGGTGATCGATTTATTCTTCCCCTCCCACCCCCCAAACAAAAGAAAAGAAAACGTAAAAATAGATACGGTGCCCTTTTAATATTATATTACACGTAATAAATATTTTTCAGAGTGCTTTTTTCCCCATCCCAACTGTAAAAGGGTTGCGCTGGCCATATTGTGCCAAATTCTTTTAATTTACAAATTCATTATAGACCATGGTTTCTCTCTCCGAGAGAGACAGTCAATTCAGAAAAAGTTTACTATTACCTGTGCTATATGAGTACACTGTTATCTGCTGTGTTTAGTAAGTTTGAATGCTACGCTGGTTTAATATATGCTGAAGGCTTTTTAACTGCAATTGCATTGTTCTAAAACCAAGAGATTTGACATCAATGCAAATTACTATAGGAATGGACTCGGTGGTTGATCATTAAGTTCAAGTCAACGAAATGTTTCCTCTCTGAAACAACTTATTTTATTAATTTGACCTCTCCTTCTGGGCGTCTGCGAGGTACAAGTTTCCATCAAAGGGGACCGTCCAATCACTGTTCTCTTCATTTCTCTCTTTTCTTTTACACACACAGTTGCAGTTCATAGATATTTTGTCAAGTGAACGTTAACCTCAGTTACCACGGCAACCACATATGTTGTAAAAAGTTGACACTCGATTCCTAACTGTGATGGACTCTCATTAATTTCTACTAATTGGATTAAAAAAAAACAACACGAGCTTTATTTAATTGACCGCACACCTTGCTTCCGGAGAACTGTGTGACATAGGCCTATGTCTGCTTTTTTTTTTACAACAGATGATCTCGTGACCTCGTTTCTCATACGGCTGAGCATGGTAGTTCCATGGCCTATGAAAGGTCCATGTAATTGCCACATTTTACCCGTTAAAAAAACTAACTACCTACGATTTTCTTTTTATTAATAGGACTGTGCCCAATGAGCTTTGCCGTTATGGGGTTTCATAAGACTCATGAGGACCGCGGGGCAACTCATTTTCAAAAATTTGACGAGCATTGGAGCGGAGACATAATACTGACCTCTAAAATGAAATAAATCTGAGGTACACTTGGCCCTCTTGATTGTCGTTACCAAGGAACACTAATCACTACCGTGGCAATTATATATTAGAAACTTATATGTTAGATGTAAATGTGAAATGTGGCACATTACCTTAGAAATTTCATTCTCCCTTTGTTAGAAATATGGACATCTATTTCTCCTAGCAACAAGAAGTATGAAGAAGTCATAAGTATGTGAAAAGCCATTTAAACCTGCAGTTGATCGTAAATGTTATGTCTAAGCTGTTCATGTACTGGCCGAGTTGTCCGAACATAATTTGACGTCAAGGAACCTTGACCTTTGCCCTCAGATAACTTTGACGTGATGATTCTTCCTTTAAAATTGTGTTGAAAGCTGTTTCAAACCAGATTCCACGGTGACATTTACCACCCTAATGAAAATAGTGATTTTATCGCCATCGTGATCAATGGGCCACTATGCCATCTTTCCACTTTTCAATTATTGAGTCACTGTGTTTACAAAACTTTCAGGTTTTGACCTCTGTTGACCTCAACGGGCCTTCGACATTCAATCCATTCACCTCAACATGGACATCAGCAGTACCAAATATTACCTAATATAGGAAACCAACGCTATACATATCACGACTTAAAATGTTAACGTAGGTTCAGATCTGACACATGTTAATCAGGAATGACCTTTGACCTCCAAAGTAACATTGGGGATGTTATACTGATTAACTTCTCTTGGACACATGCTGTTTAAGTTCGCTTCAAAACAAGTTGCTGCATCTTACACCTTGTTGAGTTCACGTTACAAAGTTGAAGGGCTTTCCTCCATTAGCTTACAGCAATTGTAAGCATCGGGTTAATCTTAGACCTTTACAGAACGTTATCACCAACACGCCGGACGTCACTTGCACTTGTCCCAATGCGGATTAGATAGTAAAACTGGACTTTTAGTTTTATGAGTTATTTTTGAGGGTTACCATGGTACCTCACATCCCTTGCCAGTTCTAGGAACACAGGTTTAGGTTGGCTAACTCCCTTCTTTAATAGAGCAGTTATCGATGTACCTCACTTAATTCGACAGTGCCCCGTCAGCATGAGGGACGCAACTTCACTCACGTGTGACATTTACCTCCCACTAAAACCAGAAGTACTAAACTGCTAATCAACTGTAACATTAAGTGTTTGTTTTGAAGGTAGTATTAAAACGTCAGTGGGCACAAAACAGGGTTTGGTTTTTCAATAGATTAAAGTTAATATAGGTAAGACAAAAAATTGACTGTGAACGTAACACATAGCCAAACAGGAACACTGTTTGTAAATGTTATCTTACAAATTTTATTTTCATATTCATAATTATGTCACAAATATAACTCCAGTTTACAGTTACATTATTACGGTAAAAATAAAACAACAGAAACAGAAAAAACAGAACCAAATTTTCAACGGTCAACACATTGATTATAAATACTTAGTAAGTATATAGCGAGGTCGTGTGAGTTGATGGTAAGTCGACCATCCCATCGGTGAAAACTACTACTTAAATCGGAACTAAACACATCTCCTGCACGCTGTTTAGAACTTGTATGAAAAAAAAGAACTTGTATGAAAAAAAGAGAGTTCGAACTTTTAATTTCATAAGCAATCATAGTGAGTGACATAAAAATAGAGCTATGACATCACTAATAACGTAAGATATGACTAAAACTGAGTTTTTGAACACATATCTTGTCATATGTGAAGTTCATACAGACCCTTCACCAATTACAATGTTCAGCTCACAGTTTCTTCCCAACAGAAAAAAAAAAAAATTTGGGATTATCTAAGTCTAACGTATTTGGACAGAGGGTGGTTTTCTCCATTATATAGTCTAAAGTGTGAAGTTATAGGTTTAATAAATGGGAAGTCACGTTGCACATCTGCAAAGAATATCAGAGGTATTAACTGTTCATACTTGAAGGAATTATACGGAAAACAAGATACTGATCTAGTAACACCTAAATTGAAAAGAGAAAGTATCTCTACCATGATAATCATAACGGGTGTAGAAACAACAAAGAAAATTACTTCTACGATGATTTTTATGTGGATCAAAAGCAGAGATGTACCGCTACGATGATAATCATGATGTGGATCAAAAACAGAGAAGTATCTCTACGACGAAGATCAAGGTGTAGCTGATCATACATTTCAACAATTAAGTTGAATAACTTTTGAAAGGATGGAAGTAATAACCTATGAGTCAAGCTGTGAACATTGTGTTTGCTTTGTTACCTTTTCAATGTAAATACTTTACTTTTCGAAGACTTATCTAACAATCATGTTTAAAGGTTATTAGTTTTACTTCATCTAGTAAATCATCTTCAATAATTCTTTGACCTTTTTCATCTAGCATACATCTTGAAAGAATTTAAGACTAATGAGGACACTGAGTGAACTTGATGTTGACTGCTGAAGAAACAGAGGGGTGCATGACAGAGGCTAACCTCCTATCTGCTCTTCTGAGTGTGCATTCCTATGATATTTATAACTGGCATACAATATGTTTCGAATGATAGTGCTCCCATTAACATCAATAGAAGTAACCTTCCAAGCAGGTGTTGGTAAAGTACTGTCTTTTTAACGTACACTCTGTAACACCTGAGAACAACTTGCTGATTTGTTTCATCTCCAATTCCAGGTCCCTATATTTATGAGTCTTCCTTCACCTTCCATAACTAGCCCAAGAAGCATGAATATTTATATCTTAAGGAGAGGAAACAAGGGAGTATTAAATGTTACTGAGTGTAATTGATTACCTCAGCATACATTGGTATTACAAATGCAGTCAGACCTGGTGCATGAGTAATACACTTCCGTGGTGCAGACTACACTAGAAGCACTAGCAGTAGTGATCTATGTTTTAATTCTGATACAAACCAAAGACTGCAAACAGAGCTGGTGCATGAGGAATACACGTCCATTGTGCATTAGCAATAAAAGCAGTAGTAGTAGTAGTAGTGATCAATGTGTAAGTCTGATATCTAAGTCTGATACAAATCAAAGACTGCAAACCGGCTTGGTAAGAAAATGAAAAACCAAAGCTGCTTTTTTTTCTGCCAAACAGAATACTTAACTAACCAGAAGAAATTACAACTGGCAGGATCAGAAGAAAAATATAAACCAGAAAGGAAATAAGATGATAGTGCACCATCACTGCAGGACAAGAGGATGGCCTGAGGGTGATAAAAGGACTGATTAACTTATGCATAAACATAAACCTAATTAATGCAGTTACCGGAGAATTTCAACTGTGTGCGATGACAATGTAACCATGACAACCTGCTCTTTGGTAGTAGCACTGACCTGAAAAAAAATTACATCAGATGGACTAAACTCTGAACATTGATTTACCTCTTAAATACCAATCATGGGGATGTTTATCATTATCCCTGGATGAAGTTGATCACCATATTTGTCTCATCTGTCTCTAACCCTAAATGTCAATGGGTCCATGGAGATACTGAAGAGTATGACTGTCATAACACCAGAATGAAAACATCAACAGAACAGTTACAGCAGAGATGAAGCAAAGAGCCATCTCCGCATTGCATGGCCATTAAAATTGCCCTGATGCAGGTTTTGTAGTGATTAAGGTAAAAATCTGCTGCTGGAGAAGGAGCAGCTACTATCATCAAAAGGTTGCTAACCCTGACTACAGCAGAGCTGCATCTTCATTATGATAGATTACCACGACTGATGATGACAGCAGCTGTAAAATGGCTATTCTCATAAATTTTCTCTCTTTGGATAATATACAACTCGTTTTGAATATATATATTTCCACTGTCAACAAACACGTCCAACATTCAATTTTGGTTATCGAAGTCAAATATCTGGCATGAAATCCCAAAAATAACCATTTTTGGAAATTCTTGACAACACCATTACCATTGAAATATTGCCAAATGTTTTATCATTCATCTAACCATTTAGAAGAGACCATTCATTAACCAAACTCAAATGTGACGTTCTTGTTAAATACAGCCAACGTTTTGTATATATATCTCTTCAACCTTATGCTGAACGCCCTAGAGAGGTTTGACAAGGCAATATTGACAGCATGCTTCATGGAGACTGGACCTTTGCATAACAACAGATGAGGCATGGCCAAGATTCCTCAAGACAGATGGCAGTAAAACAGCTGAGCATATAACAGTTACAAACCAAGAACCAGTTACTATACAAGTAAAGAGTACTCATAAACACTAGCAACATAAAAAAACTAAAGAAAACAACTAAAGCTCTGATGCATTAGTAAGTAAAGATGACCCTGTGCATCTCCTGGCCCACTACTGTAGTAGTCCACTGTATAATTGCACATGTCTCCTGGTTTACTTAGACCTTTGCGGTCCAAATTAAATTAAAATGAATGAAAAATTGCAGATGTTAACAACAACAATGGCCACACCCAATCAATTATTCAAAAGGTTAGCTGCAAAACACAACTGATGGATCCAAGGGGAGAGGTAACAGGGGCCATGACACCCCCCCCCCCCCTCAAGGAGAGGTGAGTCAAATTTTCTATAGGTAAACAACTCTCAGGAAATGAACTTCTAAACTTTGTTGCATCAAATTGCACATCAGGGCATCAGAGAGGGACATCTGCTATTAAATCCTTCCCCATACCTCTGTACCACCAGTTTAGCCCCTCCCAAACATTATATATGGGTCCACCAGAGCCAATCACTCATCAGATAAATATAAGCACAAAGAAGAAAAACAATGAAACAGCCTTCCATTAATTTATAGACGAGGTGGGGATCAGACAGGATTTAATCTACATTTACCAGCAGTAAAAAGAGAGAGCCCAATGACTAACCAACATATGGTATGTCCTTAGAAGTTGTTACTTTTGAGTTGCCTTGAGTTTTCTGACGATCACTCACTTACATACACATTTATGTATTTATATTTCAACCAGGCTGAGGTTTATCTACAAGACATGCAACAAACATGTTGTGCATATTAGTGACATGCGCAGTACTTTTCATGGATCAACTATGTGTAATGACCATGCAGAAAATTCCAGGAATCAAAAATTCACTGGTAGTCAGTGTCGTGAAAGTTGCAATGTCCAACAAAAAGGAACAATGGCATTTGTAATGTGGTAAGGCATACTAACCATTGAATATCAGTTACAATATGCAGAAACACATTCAGGGAGAACATGTATATTATGGCACAACATGTAACCTTCAGTGTGGATTCTCCTGACTAATGCTACATAGAGCAGTGACATATAAAAGATAACATTTCATAATGCAGTAATTTACATTAATTTGAGAGATTTTCCCCCTCTTATCACATGCTTAATGTTAATTATTACCGTAAGGCTGCACTGTTCAATGAAAACTTAAATCCAAGACTTTTTGGGACTCATACTAGTAACACTCAGGTTTTTAATAATAAACCAAGAGGTGTACAAGATGGTACGAAATAAATCGACTGAAATCATAGGTTACTTATTGATGGCTGTTGGTGCACAAACATGAACCCAATTGACTAAGCTTGATCAAAGTAGGGAGGTATGAAAATATGAAAGAAACATAAGCTTGTCTAAATATGTTGTTGGAAACTGCATTGATAATGATTAAAGATTACATTCATGCAGAACATGATGTTACTACCTCTGACTTATATTTTAACTACACAGTTAGTTGGAGCTACCTTCAAGTGACATTTCAATATTATGACAAACTACTTTTGCAACACCTTGTCTCACACCATCAATATACTCAGTTGTGGCAGTGAGCAGACATTACTGTTATTGTGCATGCAAACCATTGCTTCAGATACACAGCTACAACCAACTTTCAAATATTTCTAATAGAGAACCCATCTCAGTTACTTCTAGACACTGCTAGGGACTCTAGTAGTCAACTCACTTAGTGACACCCAGCTATAAGAGAAGTGCATATGTCTGTAGCAATAATGATGTTCACACTACCCTCGGTGATTACACTTAAACGGTCACATATCTCTTGCTGACCTGAAA
Source organism: Stichopus chloronotus (assembly GCA_021234535.1). NCBI lineage: Eukaryota > Metazoa > Echinodermata > Holothuroidea > Aspidochirotida > Stichopodidae > Stichopus > Stichopus chloronotus. Next base: position 18,035,942 of record CM037840.1, on the reverse strand, counting down.
TAAAGTTTGACCCCAATAAAAGGCAGCAAATTGACCAATTCATGAGTCCACCACACAAGAACTTCTACATTACATTCTGACAGATCTGGCTTAAAAGGTTTTCAAGGTTTTGATAATCTGCTGAAAAGATCATTTAAAAACAAGGGATACTAACACAATGAGGACTGACCTTTCCATCCTAGGTTGCAAATAGTTCACAAGTCAAGACATCAAACATTCACAGACAACGAAGGATGAGATTATTTTGGGAATAACAAACGAATGTCGATCCCAAACCTTCCTCTTTAAGCCTACAGTCACAAGCAGTATATCATGACTGTCACAAGCAGTATATCATGACTGTCACAAGCAGTATATCATGACTGTCTCTGGTAGCTTATCATGACTATCACAAGCAGTATACCACAACTGTCACAAGCAGTATATCATGACTGCAACAAGCGGAATAATAGGACTGTCACAAGCAGTGTGTCATGACTGTATGGGTGTTCATGACGATTGGCTGTGTGACAACCACACTGACATTAGCTGTTTAATTATCACATACCATCTCTCTCTCTCTGCTTGTATCAGTATTATCATTGGCTGTTCTTGTAATCTGTTTCATAACATTACTCTGTCAGTGAGCTCTCATCCCTAAATCCTTAATGTTTCTCTCAACGAGATACTCTTGCTACATTCCTTGTGATAAAATCTCTTACCGCACAACATGTGTTTCTAGACTTTTCAGGTCATTGATCTTATTATTTATGGAACTCCTGGTATTACCGGGGGCATTCTGATGGAAGGTAAGTGAACAACGATTCACTATTATTTCCAGGCCTCTTCGATAACTCAAAATAACAAAGGAGAGGCAGAAAGAAAAACACACATTCATGACATCAAAACTAGGTACGGGTTCTTGCGAACTGTCAAGAACCACTGAACATTTCTGAAGAAGTCTGGAATCTGGAATCAATCACCTCCAGACTTGCCAGGGTTTGGGTATACTTTGTGATGGCCCTGGGGACTTACAACATAAAATGGGTCCTGATAACTTCCAACAAAGAGGTTTCAAAGGTCCATATTTATAAGATTAGTATTTAAACCAATGGATAATTAAACCAACTGATAATTGAACCAACTGATAATTAAACCAGCTAATAATTGTCTACTGAAAATGATATCTAGGTACCATTAGAATAGTAGTAGTACAACAGAGATAAAATGTAAGCAATGGAGAGAAGATGCCATCATCATTAGTCAATCATAGCAGTTCCATTCAGTACTCTTGTCTTGATATCCCAGCTGCTTACTATAAAACTATATCAGCAAAGGCAGGCGGATACATCCCAACAACTCCACCCACAAACTCTGGAGCAACTTTGAAGTGCAAACACAAAATATGCATGCTCTGCTCTGAAAGCTCACACGCGATGATGCTCGTGTACTGCTCGCTTGCTACCACACGTCACCTTTAAACTCTCTGTAGGATCACAAAATGATAAAAGCTGACAAGAGTTGATGATTGAAGCAGCGGCAGCAGTAGAAGCAGTCAGCAAACCAAGCTTGGCTTTCACTTCAAACATAAACTGTAAGCACCTGTAGTAGAAGTAGTAGTAGTAGTGTCTAGGAGTATTAACTGTCTCTTAACTCAAGAGTAAGGACTACTAAGAGGATGACAAAGACGATGTAGTTGTCGCTGAGGCTGTGGTGGAGGTTGCTAGCTGCTTCTGCAGATTTTCCTGAGCTTTGATTTTTTCCAAGACTTGGGCAAACCAGGAAGCAACATCAACCCTTGCTATCTCATACCTCTTGAAGAAACTGTGTTCCTATTGGAAAGAACAATGATAACAATTATATAAAATGATGGCTGCTAATAAACCTTACATGTACTACCTGGAATCATCTTTCATTGTGTCCCAATTAAACGATCGTAAGTGGTGTGAACGTCTTCTGAACTCCATGAACTAAAGGGGAAACACAATTTGTTCCAAACTGCAGTAAATGCTTTGTTGATAATAAAAACCATTTACGTGATATGGTTATGACTCCACTTTGACTCCATACTTCACATATGATGAGGCCTATGGGGAGAAAAACTATGCACCATGTTATGCATCATGCTACAAAAAAAAATAAACAGATGGGAGGCAGACTGATATCATGCTGAAAGAGTTTTATTTAATATCCAAAGAAAGTAGAGCTTGTGGTCAACATCCAGTAAAAATACTGTCATTTAAAAGGCAGTAACATCCGTACATAAAAAGGACGCACAAAAAAAAAATTCATAAAGGCAAAAAGAAAATAATTCAAATAAACTTTGGTGATAAACGCATACCATTAACTGTGGGTATTTTGGTCTCCTCTGGTGGTCCTTCGTTAGGCTGCAGCATAAAACAAAAGGAGTGCAAGAGGTTAACAGCTTAATGACAATGTAATGATGCAACGGTGAGTGAACAATGTCACCAGATATTACTGATGTAATAAGAACAACTTAATTAAAACATGAAACAATTTAAATAATGAAAAAACAACTAATTACTGGGTGATGTAACAACAACTTCATGATGTAACAATTCAAACTGAATGATGTAACATCAAACCTGATGTAAATTGACAAAGAAATTTCATATTACATAAATATCGCTGGTTTTCTGATGAACTAAAACACCGTAAAAGGTAAAACATCTTAACCTTCCAAAGGTTCATGAAATAAACATGTTGAATATTCGAGCACAATTTCTTCACAGAAGAGAATTTTTAACCAATGTTATTCATTTCTTCATGAAAAGGACTATTTTCCAATGACAAATAAAGGTCACGGTGGTTTTTAACCTCTAATCAGAAACAAAATAATCACTTTTAAGGTTCCTGATTTGGTGACTGATATCCTTTAAGGATTCACTTTCATTCACTCTGTACTGTAAGCAAACAGATGCACACAAATCAACGATGCACATAATAAAAGAAAAAACAATAACAATGTCCTAAACATAAGGAAGCACATCAAGAATCCTTAAAGGACGAAAAAGTCACCAGGAAGAAAAAGAAACAGACTTAATTAAAAACTTTGGCTTTGTTCTCTTTAATTACAGAATCATTAAATTAACAAAATACATTTCTCAACCCTTCCTCCCCCCTCCCTCCCACACACACACGTAAAACACCAATAAGTATAAAACAAAACCCTGAGATGAAGCCACAAATTAGAAAGTATCCAATTAAAAGCTATAGGGAGCTTCTTCTAAATGCCAACATAGCTCCCCCGGTGCTACATCTGAGGCTTCATATGACTTATTGATGACTTGACATCTACTGGCACATTTCATCAACCTCAAAATGGGCAACTAGTCAAGCAAAAATGACACAAGATAACAGGAAAAAAGTCATAAGATGAACAAAATACCTCAGGGTAGCCATGAACCCTAGCAGAGGACATCAAAGTGTTTTATGATCCCAGCAACAATCACCTCAGTAGATATGGACCCCCAGCTGCAACAATTATGTACATCGCAACTCTACCAATGGTCGTCGTCCAAGCATATCAGAGCTTGAAATAACTTGCGGAAAAAACACTGTCATGCCCTCTGTGTTTAAAGAGATGCCCCTGAAGAGTGCACCTCACCAATGACAGTGATTGCTGTCAGGATTTTTATATTTTGTCATCAAAATACCTCCCTCTAGAGCTGACTGTAGAAGGTACACCAATCTAGAATAAACTGGGCCAGACACTAGGTGACTGAGCAAAATTCATCGAAAATAGAAGACGTTTGTGGAAAGCAGCCAATGACAAACCCTGAGTTACATTTTAACTACACAGAATTTCAATAAATGTTGTTAGTGCCTTTAATCAGGATTACTTTTGTCAGCATATTTCACACCATATGATTTAGACATCATTGCCCTTTGCTTTTGGATTTTATTGATGGCATTTTTAAAGGTTATTTCAGGCCTGGCATCTGTGCAACAGCCATCTCAAAGACCACACAAACAACAAGTTAAGAAACATTAAAGTAAAGGATTAGCAATTATAACTAACCAAGGATTAAAAACAGTGTTCTCTATGTGGTTTTAGGGTGCAGTCCATGAAATAGTGACTGCCCCCTAAACAATCCTGTCCCCCTACAAAAAAAATAGCTATGCTCAGCTAAAAAAAGTTGACGATAGGTTTATGCCATTTCATGTACAGCGAAACATGTCTCTTTATCACACCATCACTCCCCCCCCCCTTAACATTTGCCATAGAGCCATAGATAAGGGATCATGCCCTTTGCTTTTCAAAATTCTTTATGGCATTTTTGGTGTGCTCTTTTTGAGGCCTACTTCAATAGCCATCTCAAAATCCATTCAGACAATTCAAACCACTTACAAATTATGCAACAGGCAAGTGCAGGATAAACAATGTTAATTTATTAAGCCAGTACAGCTACAGTTATCTCCAAAGGGGGTGAAATAACCACCCCCCCAAAAAAAAATAATCCCATCTTCCTAAAAATCCCATCCCCCTATAAAAGCTAAGCATTGCCATAAAAAGTTGACAGTACCCTACAGTCACTTCACATAGAGCAAGAAATTATCTCTGTATGGCACCATTTTGCATCATTTAACATCTTGAATCTTCTGTGGGTGAGGAGAAGCCATCTCCCCTCAAATCGGTCCCAGCAATTTCTTCCAAATCAAGCACGAGCTTCACCTGTGGCTCCTCCCCCCCCCCTTTCCTCTCCTAAAAATCTGTGGCATCAGATTTGATTGACACCTTAGCCACACAGCACTCTGTAACCCTAGCAAGGAGAGTCATAGAAGCACACTGTATTAAACAGACGTAGTAAGGAGAGTTTGTGTTTCCACTATGCTATTTACAACATCCCTCAGGATGATCTTACCAGGACTGAATGAAATGATGAAAGTCCAAAGAGAATCCTCTGTTGGGAGGGAGTCGGGGTGGGTCTTCCTCCAGAACACAAGCTAAAACTTCAAATTCATTCCTGCAGTGTTTGAAGGGAAATTCTAATGTTGCTAGCTCTACCTGCAAATTCAAAGAGCAAATATGTGTTAGAGGCTTTGACAATGAACAAAACTTGATAATGACATACCGTTTGTATAATTACCTATGCAAACAAGATGTTCCGTACTTGAACACACTGTATCCTACAGTTATCTTCTCTCCCACAGAGACAGAGAAGAACCAGAACACTGCTGAAAACAGCAATGCACATCAAGAGCAGTCAATACTTTATATCCAAAAGTTTGACATTTGTTTGAAAAAACCTAGGAATTATTGACACAATTTAACTTGACGGTACTTTCTAATTTCAACTACTCCCCAGCTGAACTACGGCTCCACATTCTGAGTTAAATCAACAGAAACATACCAATTTGATACATTCAATGATAAAATTCAAAAGAGGTCAACGAGTTTGCTTTACATGAAGGGATGCTTTGATCTGCTTTTGCACGAGGCCGTTAAACGTGTAACAAAGTTTGCCCCAATTCAAACTGAGCACCTCCTAACAATCTCTTGTCTCCATCTTCATCACAGTCCTAAACTAATAATAGTTTATAAAGTCCTGTTAATGCTCATCCTTGTCGGCAAATATATAACCTCCAGTCACTGACATTTGGCTTGAGGAACAACTTGACAAGGGTTTATCTGCATCATTTCCCAACACAAACTGTCAAGACAAATCACAACAAGTATCAACATACACAAAGAAAAAAAGAATTCTCTTCAGAGTACACATGACTTGATCATAAGGTTAAATTTGATCTGTATGGGTTCAACATCTCCCACATGTGTGCTCTAGATCTAACAGATTCCATTTAACAACAAAATGATAGATAATAAAACTAATGAAGGGTTTTAATCAACAGAGAATGTCATCAGCTATATCTAAAAGAACTTACTCTCAAAAATATTTTCACACCTTGAGAGAAAAAAAAACCTTCGGGGTAAAGAATACAGGGTTGGTAAAGAATATATAGCAACGGCAACCATCCAAGTATCATTTGAAATGAAACCACCCTACCGCACGGAAAAAAAAAAAACACTACAAAGAAAGACCTTAACTTGACATAGAGTAATGGCAGCTCTAGGACAAGCTTCTGGAGAGAAATAATAAAGCTGAGTGAATTGAGGGCCACAAAAGGTTCTGAATTCACAAAATAAGCAAGCAAAGCAGGAATTTACATTTTGTAGAGTACGTTGTTCTGGTTGGTATGACGGAAAACCTTGAAACCACAGAAGACGACAAACATTGCATTATTAAAAGATCAATAATTAAAGGCATGTTTTTCTTTCAAATGTGGCAGACAGTTTGAACATAGATACACTCCATGACCCAAAGGACCCTGAAGATGATACTAAAGGCTAAATCTTCACCTCATATTGAGTGGTTGTGAAGTCTAATATCCGCTCTAACATCTTATATGGATGACATTCTTGATTTCACCAAACATCACACAAGTGATAGCCGGAAATAACAATTGTGACAGTCATAAAGTAAATGGAATAATCAGAATAGTTGGGTTGTAAATGGACACTACTTGAAATCACTGTCTGCAAATCTTGCAACATCAGTCGCAAGCAAGATGAATGATACAATTCTGAACCTAGGAAACGTATTCTTTAGACTTCAGTAACATTAGGTACTGTACACCTGCACAGTGAACGTGCAGGAGAAACCAGAAAGCCAAAAGGCTTTGTGATTCCTTGTTACATGGTTATATTACAACAAACATGAATTATTCACATGACAAGTATAAGATCAACTGCAGTTATTTTTCTTGATACACCACAAGCCTTTAACCCAAAATGACCTTTATTTTGGTGACCTAAAATTACCGCAACATTTGACGTCCACCAAAAGCAACAGGGATCACCTACCCAGGCCATACAACCCACACATCAAGTACAGTATGAGTATGACATCAGTCAACATTATCTCTGAGCTCCAAGAAACACACAGTAATTAATGCTGCTTCTAGTCTTGCCTGTTGTTAGTTGAATCAAATAACTCAACCTTACCTCATCTGAACTCAGCTTGTCTGCCATATTTACCTCAAAATTCTTCATAAAGGACCAGAATGTTCTTGGGTCTCCATCATATGGTGGAATTTCTGCCTTAGGTAATTCCAACGCTAATTTGAAACTCAATTTTTTTAATGCTTCCTCCCTCTCCTCAGTTTAATGCTTTTGGCATTCCAACATCCAGCTTTCTGCTTGCTCAAATGCTTCATCAGACAACCAAGCCAGACCAGCATGAACCTCTTCCATGGCCTCAAATTGGCGCTCTGCCTTTTGCAAATTTTCCTTTATCGACTCTGCGATAATTTCTTCCTTGTTACAAGTAGCTTTTAACACACTCAAAGTCCTCGTAGTTGACCCTAAGTTATGATTCCGCCTCAATATTTTTGCTTCCCCCATCCTTTCCGACATTGTGAAATATGATTGAAAGCACTCCAATTTGACTGTTAAGAAACCTTGTTCTGCTACCAACTGTTCCTCTGGATATTGATATTATCCAAATAAATGACAGAACAGATGGTATTTTATTTTCCTCAATTTTTTTATAAACCCATTAACATTCCATCTATCTGACCCCATGACCGCCCATACCAAGACTATCTCTATAGACAACTTATCCAGGCCCTTCACACTAGAAGTTACTCACTAAGTTACAAATGCAGTACTGTAGGGAGCAATCCCATTGAGTTAACTGCGTGCGACAGAATCAAAACTGAAATTGCACAATGTAGACCAATAAGAATTTGTACGGTAGTTTATAATAACCACAATAATGGTGTTTAGGCTATTATTATTGTTTTATAGTGAAAAATTATCACTTCCTCTCTATTGATAAGCATTAAATTTCACAGGGTCGTGAACCTGTTAATAACAGACAACCTTATCAAGTTTCAAACAAATCTGACCCACAGATAAGGAACTATGGCAGTTTTAACATTTTTTTATGTTTTACCCCATAACCTCATTAATATGCAAGATTTGGACACCAAAAACAATAGGGATCATCTACTCAATATGGGCAACCTACATGCTGAAAATGAAATTACTCAGAGTTACCCTTCTTGAGATAGAGTGTTTACGAGCAACCATCACACACACACATACACACACGCATACACGCATACACACATACATACATGCACACACACGACATCAGGACTGCATAGATTCCCCTGCCTACGGCAAGGAATCAAAAAAGGGGCACCACCACAAAGCTGTGCCTGCAAGTGCCTCTCCTGTGGAAAATTTTGGAATGTACAACTCATACCACTCCTACAGAAAGAAAAACAAAAGATTGTGTCCCTCAGGAAAGGTTCCCAACCTCCCTTTCCAACCACCGCCGAATACTGGCTATGCCACTGACTTTTGACTTACATCAGTTCCTACTAACCTTTCATCACAAGTTTGTAACTTCTGTAAAATCGGTTCATATACTACTGTTGATACACCTGCCTGCACACTGTCCAAAGTATTGTATACCTGTAATACATGAACTGTTCCTGTGTAGGAACTGGATTTACCTTTTTAAACTGACATACAAATACGCATAAATTATGTGTAAATGACAGCAAGGTATTTGGTAACAAACTGTCTCTGCCATTATGTATGCACTGGTTTTGCCGGCAGATTGGATTTTTGACATTAATTTGCACTGAAGCTGGTTTACTGGCAAGTTGACAAACCAACTGTTGAAAATTAATGCCAAAAAAGGCCACAGAGCATTCTCATGACGTATCATCGATATTTTTCCTTTTACTTTCCTGTAAACACAATACTAAGTAACAATGTCATGTGGCAAAAACAAGCAAAGGAAAATATGAAAATGAGTGCAAACTTGTGTGAAAAAATATCAACTAATTTATCACAGTGGAGTGCAACACACAAAAATATACCAGCATTAACAAACAGTTTTGACAGCATGAAATCTGTTTGAATATCATTGCTTGAGGGAAAGTTTTGTTTGCATCTCCAAACTGAGCAGATGTTTTGAATTTGCTAGAAGTGAACAGAAACATTATCCAGCTGAAAAACTACTCCCTGATTTTCTGCCAATTTTGAAGTTTTTTTGTGCACAAATTTTTCTTCCCAGTCACCACTGCACATTCTTTGAACCAAGATGAGCTTTTAAATTCCCACGAAATCCAAAGGGGGAAAAAAGAATGTAACAGTCAATATTATGCATCATTAATGAAGCTTCAATCCAAAATTACTATCACTTAATCTGCTAATCAAAAAGGCTTACAAGAAAGTCTTACAAACATTCCTCCAGGATTAGCAATGTTAATGCAACTCAATCTTGTGTAAATCAGACATGCTTATCAATTACATGCTGAAACACATGGCAATGTTTCTAGTGGAAAGGTGGACAAACTACCAGATATCCTACCACAGTGAGGTGTACTGCAAATACAGAAGCCTAACCACCTTGATGATCACATTTTTATTGTTGTAATGGACAAAAGTTTGCAGCTTGCAGACTGTGATGTTTTGATAGGTATGGTAAAATGTTAATCGATCTTAATGGAGAAGACAATACTTGAAGGCTTGAATTTAGAATTATGTCACAAAAGCTGAGTGATACAATGTAACTATCAGGTCAAGCTGGAGGATTCTAAGGGGCCCTAGAAGAAATTTACCAGTGCAGCCTGAACATCATTCTGGGGGGATCTATGGGAGGGTGGTGTTCCCCTCCTACTGTATATTCCTTTGCAGATAGAATATGCTGAGATGGCAAACAGTGCCATCCTTTTTCCTATTTTTGAGCTAAACGTGTGTTGAGCATTAACCCCCTACCTGTCAATCTGAATTATTTGGCAAGTTCGTTTTATGTTAAAGTTAACATCCTACATATATTCCAATACTTTACAGTTTCTATGATCAAACCTGTACTTTTTTAACATTCTGTGAATTTTGTGCTGGCCAGTAGTAGACGATTTGCTATTCATGCCAGTCAGCCCTGGTTACAATTATACGGCATGCTTGGCTCTCTTCACATGTGTTTACCAATTGTGGTTGGAGGCATTCCATTACACTGATTACTGTTAGAATGGTCATTGATTTGATGACCATGCCATCAACATTGGTAGCAGTTAAGTGAATGTTACAAGAGCATTTTCACAGACTTTTTGCAAGTCATTCAGTAATTGACAAAATTAATTCCAAAATGACATTACAACACTTTAGGCTGTAGAACTTCCCTTTGGCATTTAACAAGAATCTCTGTTATTCATGAAGACTACAAACAGGTATTTGAGTGCAAAGGGTTATTTGTCGCTACTATTATTGGTGGGATAAAGGGCTTCACACTGAGCCAAAAGAACTGACTGTATACCTGAAAATTTATCTGACTTTAGTCAAATGTGAAAAAGATCAAATGCAGGACTTAGGCCACTTTACTGTACATCGACTAAGCCTTAACACAACAGTATTTGAAATTAAGTTACACAATTGTATAATGGAATCTAATTACATACATCTGTGGTATTCAGGGTGTATTTTGATTTCTCTGACAAACTATGGGACAAACAGCTATCAGTCAGCAGTTAAAGGGGAAATCAGGGTTTGACTGAGAAAATTCACCTTTAGTTGATTTTTCTTTCTAAACTGATTGTTCACCAAAATACAGAGATGTTGGGGAAGTGTTTGAAGGTAGAAGAAACGGTAATTATTGCTCTAATTACTGTTGGATGAGAACTCTTAATATTTGTCTGGTACAAAAAATAAACGTTCATGTACAAAACAGCCTCCTCTATACAATGACCAATCACAGCGTAAGACTGAGATGACATTATATGAATAAACATAACCGGATGTTTATGGTTACCATGCTGTTCATGCATAATGCAATGCTAAGTAAACGAGTTTAGTGATGCTGTAGTTGATGATACATACAGCACACATAGGCTACGTATGAAACTGTTCAGCCACACCTCCTCATACCTTGAAAAGGTGATGGTATTGAATATTCATATCTGATTCGATGAATATGTATGTTACAGACTTTTGCAACCGATTTTTTGCATGTTTCACTTGTTTCTCGAAATTGTCCGCATGTTTTGAGATAATCTTGATCATATTTGTTAGTTATAACTCATTGTACGATACCGGTGGGGAATTGTGGTGAAATAAATTGTGAAAACAAACCCTGATTTCCCCTTTAAGTTCTGTCACTATTATACCCTGGTACCCATTTGAAGAGCGAAGAACATAATAAAAATATGTCCTATGCCCAAGACAACTTGAATTACAGCTAACACAGCAAAGGTAAAACATGGTGAATGTAAAACATAAGCAAAATTTGTCATAACCCAAAAGGAGTAAAGTAAATGGGTCATTCCAATACGTGGGGGCACATTACCATACTGAAAACACAATGACTGGATGCATAAGTGTCCTTGAAGCACATTCAATGATGTTGTTTGTGTATAATATGTGTCAGTAATGTTTTCAATTGCTGTGGTGTTACGCCATGACGACTAAATGTATGCCCAGGGTCATTTTTCCGTCTTTTTTTGTGATTTTATTTATAGCTTATATTGCCATCACCCACTGCCAAGACAAATAAATCAATGTATGGTAGGGCAATCCCAACCATACCATTTTGGCTCAGAGAATATTCCAGACTATCCCAAAACTCCTGTCACAAATGGAGAATATATAATAATGACCTTATACAATAATGACCTTATACAATAATGACCTTATACAATAATGACCATATACTGTAAGGCATTTGCACATGAAAGCAACACCCACTTGGTCCACAAGGATATTGAAATAGTAATGCATTTTCAAAATTAATAACATTCAAGACAGCCTCATGAATAATTCATAATCATGGCATGATGATGTAAAAGTCGCACAATAGTTTTGTTGTCCCTTGTTTCTGTGCGATTTCTACGTCATAGGCTCCGTCGGCCTATTCAAAAGTTTTGGTGGTTCTAAATGATCCAAATCAATACACAAAGACTTGGAGCAGATTGAAAGTTGTTGACATGCCGTTTCATATTATTATGGACTTCACGAGAATATTTTGAATACTGTCTGGCCAATTGTTTTAACAGTAAACCTAATTACAAATGCTTGCTATAACATTTCAAGAATAAATTTGACATCTTCCTGATAACAAGACTGAAACATGATGCACTCAGACGAAACTTGTGATGTCCACTTAAAGAAAACAACAGTTACATCCAAATGCAGGAATTTACTCCTTAAAGGGAAGAGTTGTAACCTCTCAGCTGTTTTGGTACAGTAACAATAGAGACCAGTTTATAACTTCTAATGATATGTGAGGTCTACCACACTTCAAATGTTTGAAATATATTGACAAAAAACCACAGAAACCATGTTTGGTGTCCCCTGCAAATTTGTTACGTCCGCACTGTTTTAATACCTGATTTACACAATCCCACAAACAAAATTATACAATTCCTCCTAACAAGAAAGAAGTATCATGAATATTCAAAAGCATTTAGAGAGTGTTAGGAACAAAACTTTGTATGGAATCACAAAAGGTCACTAATTTTCCAGCACATCTGGTACATCTGCGATGCAGGTTACATCTGTCTAGAGAGGACCTACCTTTACACTAGGTTTTCATCGAGTGAGTTTGACTCCAGTCACCAAATGTTTATAAAAACTAGCTGTGCAATTGACAAGTTAAACAAAGGATGGGGACCAAAATTCCATGAAAAGAAGAAAAGCAATTACCTAGCCACTAGGAACTGCATCTATTTGACATATGAGTGAAATACTGGCCATTAATATAACTGTGCCAACAGTGTGTGATATGTAGTGACTACAGCTAGTTGCCTAGTTTAGTTGAGTAGGAGCCATCATCATTCATTTAAATTTTAACACAGAAATGGTGAAATTGGGCCTTGATCTTGATGTCTTCCGAAAGGAGATTTAGAAATTGATTGATGAAATTCTGAACTTTTCTGATGGCAAAAATATTTTCAAAAATCAGTATTATTGCAACATACAATTGCTTTTAATTCTTTCATTGTATGAGAACAAAATCAAATTTACATACTTTCAAACTGAGGTTGTATCAATATCAGTATTTACTGGGATAACATGGATAGTTGTATACAGTACCCACTGATTGTTGCATGATCCAAGGATGTAAAACTTCCCACACGTTGAGGTGAAAGACCTTGGAAAGTGACAGACACTGTAAGTTCATGTTTGAACTAATCTCTTTTAAAAGAACATATATACCTTCCAGGAATTTGTCACAAAGTTTGTATTTGAAACCATATTGGCTGACTGTGGTGTCTGGAGTACGTCTGCACGTTTCGCCATTGCAGTCATATTATCACTTGCTTGTTGTGTAAAACTAGAATTCTTGTAACTAGCCACAGGTAGAATCAACATGCTAAGGTAGACATGCTTTCTGCATGTAGCAATTCAGAACCTGCATTTTCCACTTAAGCATGGCTAAAAAGACACAGACAGAAAGAAGATCAAAATTGGGAATTTTAGTCAAATTGCAGAAATTATTGCAGAGTGTTGTATCTTAAGTTATTAAGCTGGTATCTTAAACTGTGTATGAGTTATATTGCAATTATGAACTCACCAGAGATGCAGAACAGGACTATTGAAAACTCTCTTTCTGGGATATGTGGCATCTACCTCAGTGACCACACGTGTCAGTGTTATAGCTGAGTTTTCATACACATAACAAATTGATAGCTATAAACTTTGCTCTTTCTGATGCCAATATGTGGATAAAAGACCCTAGATTTTTGAAGACTGGCACAAATGACTATTCATTCTTTGCATCTAAACTATGATAAACCTGACTTGAAATTTTGACATATCTGTCACACTTTATGTATGTCCCAACTTCACGGAATGACCACGTATACTGTACAGCTTTCAGGATACGATAAATTGTGCTTATGTTTTACATTCATTTTACATTCACCATGTTTTACCTTTGCTGTGTCAGCTGTTATTCTCCCCCAGGAAAAGTACAAAAACTTTTCTGGGCAAGTTTCAGATACATAACTTACAACATGGGTTTGACTTCCATCATTTCTAGCACTAACCATGCAAATTGGATTGACTCATTGAACACCTTACTTATGGAAAGCAGTAACTATGAACAGGACACTGAACGATAGAGAACTGAACACTACCAATACTGACATAGATACTAAAAAACTATTATACTAGAAAATTAGAACCAAAGAACCATACCAATGAGATTCCCAGACTCCATACATCAGCCCTAACGTCATAGACTGGACTCTTTGGGTCGTCAGGCTCTATCCTTTCAGGCTGTTATGAAGTAAGTCACATCAATACAATACATTAGAAACACAATTTTAGTATGATACAAGCTTTGCTTTATGAAATCAAACTGAACAGAAGAAATATCAACACATGTCACACCTTTAGAAGTCACATCTCCCATCATTTTCCTCCTGTTCACCCATCCAAATTTATGTACACTAAAACATTTGTTACAAATATATAACAATATTAATATGCAGAGGCTAAACAGTGAATCCTCTTACTTTTCATCAATTCTTTTCCTTCAGACTTGACTTCCCCCCCCCCCCCCACTCAATTGGTCTCCCTTATCTACATTACAATCACAGCTGATTCTACACAACAACTACTTAAATGAGTAAAATCTTTCATAAATTCATAAAACAGAAGCTGAAGACACAAATTCCTGTTCCATCATTTCCATGTTTAATCCCCTCTCCCACTACTCCTCCTCCTCCCCCCCCCCCTACCCTCTGCTGTTTACACTGAGCAATTGATGGACAGAATAGCAAGACTGGCAGGGACATTGCCATCATGATCCTTCTTCACTTACCGCCATGTAAGCTGTGCAACCTGCCACTCTAGTTCTGGCCTTAGAGTCAACTAGTCTTCCACTAATACCAAAGTCACAGAGTTTCACTGTTCCTTTCTCATCTAACAGCATATTTGAAGGTTTAACATCTGCAAGTAAAGAGAACAGGTATAACCAAAAGGTCAGACACACAGTAATGTAGATTTCCTTGGCGCTTCTTAATTACATAGTAAATTTAATACACTTATCTATGGCAAAATCAATTTAATGTACTCTATACTCTAGCACAATCAATTTAATACATTTTTCTACAGGAAAATCGAATTTGAGAGAAACACTTCTCGATAACATCATCAATTTTTACATGTTTCTTTGTTAATTTCTACAAGCTTTCAAACTCGGCAGATATGAAAAAGGAAGGAATGGCACACAGAAAAAAAAAACCACACACTTGAAGACATAGCCATGCATCATATACTTGTTTAATATGTGAGAGTACTACAACCAGGTTTCTAGTCACAGTTTCTAGCCTGTGAAAGCCAGCTGTAGCTGGCAGTGAATTCTGCCAAACAGTATGAAGAGCAAATCGTCAGACTACTGGCTGGTAGCAAAATTTACAAAATGTTGAAAAACTACAGGTTCTAGTAACAAGAAGCTTAGAAGCCAAGGAGCTTAGTGATTCTTTGCCAGTTAATATACTTGCATTAATTTTCACAAGTTGCAATATGCTGTAGATATCACAGGTTACCAGATAAAGCCATTAAGGATGTGCATCGTTTTTAAACAACTGTTGCATATATGTAATGTCAGTTAAAATTGGAAGGCCAAGAATTCTACAGCCTGTACAATGATAGCACAGGTATAGTACACATTCTCCAGGAACAAGAGATACTCATATAACAATTGAAATGATCATATAAGCAACATAAATTCCTTCACCTAACCCCATTTACAAACTAAGTAATAACATGTTCATCTCTATTTGACACCACTATTACATTTACACTTCAGAAGAAAAATGTATTCAACATTGGCTGATGACAGAACAAGAGCTGTATCTCAGATAATGATTCCTCTGGGAAAGATAAGGTCAATCTTTCTCCCATTTTCCACAGAGGTCATTGGTCCATCACCATTTTCAGACAAACAAATGTCTCAGTTGGAATAAAAAGCCAATTATGGTTTTGGAAAACTATGTGAGTGCATTTATCTGTCAAAACAACAGTAATAAAAAAACCAGAAAGCCAAAAGGCTTTGTGACTCCTTGCTACATGGTTATATTATAACAAGCATGAATTATCCACATGACAAGTATGAGATCAACTGCAGTTACTGGTCTTGAAACACCACATTAATAAGCCTTTAACCCATATAACCTTTATTTTGGTGACCTCAAATGACATTTGAAATCCACTAAAAGCAATAGGTATCACCTACCCAGTCAAGTATGACATCAGTCAACATTACCCTTCTGGAGATGTGTTAGCAAGGTTTCACCTCAGGTGACCTCAAACGACCTTTAACCTCCACAAAAAACAATAGGAGTCATCAACTCAATATGAATAACTCACACACCACGTATGACATCAGTCACACTTACCCTTCTGGAGATATTGTGTTTACAATGTGTTTACAGTTTGACCTAGGGTGACTGCAAATGACCTTTATCCTCCATCAAAAGCAATAGGGATCATCTACTCAATAAAAACGACCCACACACCAAGTATGACATAGTCACTGTTACCGTTCTTGAGATATGGTGTTTACAAGGTTTTCACATTTTGACCTCTGGTGACCTCAAATGACCTTTGACCTCCACCGAAAGCAATAGGGATCATCTACTCAATATGACCAACCCACACACCAAGTATGACATCAGTAACAGTTACCTTTCTTGAGATATTGAGTTTACAAAGTTTTCACATTTTGACCTCTGGTGACCTCAAACGACCTTTCACCTCCACCAAAAACAATAGGGATCATCTACTCAATATGAACAACCCACACACCCAGTATGAGATCAGTCATGGTTACCCTTCTTGAGATATCGTGTTTACAAGAAGTGTTACATACACACACACACGACATCACCATCGCATAGATTCCTTGAGCCTTCGGCCTGATACCAAATACTGTACTGGTGATTTATGGACTAAATAGAAACTCAAAGGCGTATGGTACTGAATTTAATCAATCAAATTGGGCTTTCAGACATCACTTTTCCACATAACTTCTTTGCTATGAGGTCAGCAAATAACCATATCATAATACTCTGCAAACACAGACATGTTTTATCAAAAACCAGCATAATGCCAGCTGACGATGCATAGATGAAGTTTCATCATTACAACTCCAAGACTTGTGAAATTAGTACAACAACTACACTTTATAACCTAAAGGACAGATAAAAGTTCTCAAATTGGAACTTCCTGAATGTGCAGGATTGCCAATCTTTACTTGGAAGACAGCTCAAATACCTTCCACCTATAAGAAAAGACAGAAAAGGTGAAACACCAGCAAAGGTCTTAACATTTTGCACCCAAGAAACTCAGATGAGCTTTGGCCCACACCAAAACCCCAATCATGATATAAATATATCTAAAAAGAACAACTTTAAAGTGTGAAATTATTTGCTCTCTGTAAATAGTGTGTTTACAAGCTTTTCATTTTATCACCTATGATGACCCCACATAACCTCGGACCTTTAGAAACACCTTCATCTTATTTCTTTAGAAAATCCTACATAACCTCCAGGTTTAAAGTTTGCACAATCTACGGTTCATGAGATACTGCAAACATGGTTTGCCTATAGCCTGACTGCAGATGACCTCAGGTGACCTTTGACATTCACCAAAATCAATCCCAGCTAGGATCTTTAAATGTCCTATCCACACACATTGACTTAGGACTGTCTTGCACATTCCCTTCCAAAGCTGTGTTCACAAGCTTTTTACATAGTGACTTCTGATGACCCCAGATGACCTTTGCTCTGCAAGAAAACCTCACAATCTTATTTGCAACTTGTCGTTTTTGAGATACTGCAAACACAGTTTGTCCACATTCTGCCTGTTGGTGACCTCGGATGACCTTTGACCTACACCAAAAACAATCCCATCAGATATCTTCATATGTTGTATCAATACACAAACTTTGACCCACCTTGCACTTTCTCTTCAAAAGCTAGAGCGTTCACAAGATTTTGTCTCACACACATACATACACACCACACACAGCGAATCACCATCACAAAGATTCCTTACCCACATTCAGCAAGGGATCAAAAACTTTGCAGAGTATTCAAATATACACAATACTGAAAAAAATACCTTCAACAACAATTCAAACTTGCCAAAAATTCATTTTCAAATACCAAGTTAATGATCATATTCTTGACACAACTTTAATTCAAAACAGGAAAAAAGAATGCACCATTTGCCATCTCAGCATAGTTTATCTGCAAAAAAAGTCCCAAAGGGGAGGGGTACCACCTTCCTTTAGACCACTCCCACAGGGAAACATTCACACTTTACTGACAAAGCACTATAAAACCACTCGCAATCCTTTCGCTAAATCCTCACAACAACCACTTACACCCAATTTTACTTATCGCTAACATAAAAGACACCCTTTCAAACTTATTTTGCCTGACACACAAAACATTAATCTTGGTAATGACTAATGGTTGAAACACTTGTTAAAAAGAGCCAGCAAGTTGTAACACACTGGCACTAAACTGAATACGGTGAAAAGGCTCTCCCATTTTTTTTAAAACATGGTTGAACTCTTGTAACCTTTGCCATGGACTTTCATAAGAACAAATCAATGTCCAAAGAATTCCCACCATGGGTAAGTTCACCAAACAATGAGCAGGATTTTAAACGTATATCATCTTGTGTAATGCCTCAATCCCCTGTGAATGTATGACTGTGGAAGTGAATTACTGACAGCGTTGCACATACGTGGAAACGTCTTTGGAAGCTACGGCAGTCAATCTCTGTCACGTTTCATGTAGGTTTAGATCCCTTTATCTTTATTAGCACAAATGGATGCAATAAATTCAAAGACTCAAACACAATGTTAAATCCCACAAATGATGTGTCACTACCTGCGAGTTGCCATTTAAAATACATCATCATTATTCATCATGCTAGATTTCATTTGCAAAACAGACAGACATAGAAGGTGGAGTTCTCTTGGCAAGCAGTTAGAAGTAGGTTGCTTTGCTTTGTACCCAGAATTCCAGCGGAGAAGAGTAGGAAAAAAAAAAAAACCAAAAAATGCTGATGATGATAAACTAATACTTGAAAACGGTTAAGGCTATGATTCAACATGGCGATGAGGAATCACCACAGTGTGACAAACAGGAACACTAGATATGTTGGGTACTTAGAGGTGTATCGTCAATTTTGAACCTCTATGACGGCATCGATCAAAGGCATAACAACTTGACTATGGATTTAAGTTGTCAACACACATTGAATTATGTCACGACTTGTTTCTGACATTGCAATCAGATTTTGCGGTTATGATTTTACCATTTTGTTTCCACATATTTTCGGTTTCTTGCAAGAAGTCTACTAGGTACTCCACATGGTTTAAATAGAACATGTCTTGCAACTCAACAGTACTCATAATGTGGAAGCAAGGTGTGGAACAGCGAGGTGCCTTAACCAATTAAATGCATGGATGTCTACATCTGTCCTGTGCTAGCAACACGCTGAGCACTATGTATGACATGTACATACTGTAATACATGCACAAAGCTACAGTACATCACATATAAAGCCCTAGCCAATCAACCATATACCATTGAAAAATCCTTTGCTGTGCACAGCAAACATTGCAGCCCTATTATCTGTTTGTTATTGCCACAGGACAGATATATTCATCTTCAAATTGCACAATGATCAACTTAAATAGAACCTGGAAGCGTTCTTGACCTTGCTGCGTTGGTTAAATTTAACCTCTGCCAGAACCACATGGGTGCATTTTTTTTGTTTCAATATTGCAATGGCCCCCTCTTAGGTATTTCACAAAAGCAGAATTCTCAACATAAGAAGCTTTACAGGGTTTCATTGACAAGAATTTTGAGTCAGAAAATGAGGAAGTTACATGTTATATTTTTCCAGTGTTAAGATGAAATTTATGAAAAAAGGCATTTCTGTGAGAATTAATTGAACAGTGGAATGTAAGTCATGACATTTTAATCCCTCAGTTAACTCATTAACAGCCACATCCCTGTCCTCACTTGGTGCTTACATTAGTATGTAGTTTCTCCAACTTTTAATTTGCCCTTTCCATGTCCTGTCCTCATTTTGGTGGATTTTGTCCTTTTTTATCTAAGTATTTCTTTTAATTGTTCTATCTGATTTTAATGTTTTCTGTATACTCTCATTGCACTGTTAATGTAATCCAGCATTTGCTGCAATTTAAATAAAGTTGTAACAACAACAATATAAAATAACAATCTTTTTATCCGGCAGTATCATCCATCCATGGTATTTTTATCATTATGTTGCTACTGTGGGTGACTCAGAAGTTCAAAATGGTACAGTTTGAGCCTACATTAGGCATAATGCATATCAGCACTTAAAAAAAACTGAATGGCAAAGGAGGGGTGGGATAGGGGTGGGAGAGGGGTGGGAAAGGGGTGGGAAAGGGGTGGGAAAGGGGTGGTCATCAATCTTCAGTGTTATTTGATAAGTCATTCAGTGCTATCTGATGTATCATTCAGCCTTTTTCACAGGTTCAATGACTAGGTCACAATGGCTGCTGAGATGACTGAGGGTAACATTCAGTGAAGAGTGTACCATCACTTTACGGATTATACAATGTTAACTGCTAGCAAATCATGCATATAAGCTTTTAGATGCATCTAGTAAGACTTACCTCTATGCATAACACCATGATTGTCTTTCAAATAATTAAGTCCATTTACAATCTGAAAGCGGAAGGAAGAATAATGTTTAAGAAACACAACTACCATCACTGGACTGACAGCATAATTATGAAAAATGTTATTACCAGGTATATGAAATTCCCAATTATTGGACAAAAAAAAACTACCTCCCATGACTAGAATACTAGCTTCAATGGATATAAAACTACCATCACAAGACATAAAACTGACATTGCTAGACTAAATACTACCACTGATCAGATAAAAACAATAATCAACATACAGCATACATCACTGGAAAGAGAGAAAACTACCATCAATAGACATGAACTGCCAACACCTGACAGCCTGTCATTTAAGTTTCAAAAATGATGTGAAAGAAAAAAACCTGCTTTACTGTTGTTTAATGTTTAATCATGTTCCTAAGTAAACAGCTAACATATGAGACTCGCAATGCAAAAGGTAACCCTTAATCAATAATTGTAATCTCATATTAAATAATGTCTCATAAACTGTCAATCATGGCCTTATTATCACACAGATCAAGGTATTGACTAGACAGTTACATTCAATATGTTCCACCAATAATGATGGCAATCACCATAAATGGCAAACTGGCATCTTTGCCGCATGCTCAACATTGTCTAATAAATACATGCAAATCTATGTATTGTAATTGCAGCAAGAATAACAGTTGAGAAAAGAATTTAACTCACAGAAACCACCATTTTGCCGATAATCTGTTCTGGTATGGGTTCTTTAAGTCTTTTAATGAGCTTGTCCAAACAAGTTGACATCTGCTCCATGCAGATCCACACTTCACTCTGTGGGTCAAAAAGGAACAAAAGTAAAAAGAATAACTTTTGCCATCACCGAAGTTAACGAGTATCACAAAACTACAAGTCTGTGTAGTCAAGCCTGGGGTTATTTACCAGAGCACATCGGATAATGAAAATAAATGGCAGAACTTAAAGTGGAAGTCTGAAGTGTGAGTTCATCACCAATGTAGTATGTCTGGAGACTATATTGCCAAACTTGAAATATTAGCTTGCAACAAGTTCCTTCACCTGAAATTTTCTGTCCTTCAGTTTGCACTTAATACTAATAATTACTTTAAATTGTAATACAAAAAATTAACTGCGATCAGATTTGCACGAAGTTTTGTCTGATTATGCGCTTGTTTGGCAGCATGTGTAAATGTTTGAAGAAATAAGTTGGAAATCACTGATGCCTTGCCAGTGCCCTTAAATTGTTTATAAATATTTTTTATCTTTTTGCTCACTGTGGTCGATTAAGCTTCCTGAACTTATTTACTCTGATAAAGTCTGAAAACCTAGATACCACACACATGACTGGAATAATATAGGTGGTAGGTGGTGTGGTGTTGACCTAAACTGTCAGGCAGTGCTGGAAAAAATGTTCATTGCCCTGTGGAGAGGAGTCTAACTTTTACACAATGTTCAGAATGTTCAAATGCACTTGTGGTGTCGATGATTTCATTATAGGGGATTTGCTTTCATGAATCGGACATACTACAGTGTAAGTGTAATGTAAGTGTAAGATGCTTGGTTATTAAGATGCTTGGTTATAATGTTACAGTAATTTATCATATCACCAATTGACCAATACTGCATAATGAGTTTTGCTAACCTAAGTTGATGACTGATACTGTAAGTATTCATCTGAGCATACATAGCTGCATAATACAGAAAGCTCCACTACTCACCAAATGTCATATCTGTGCACAGCTTCCCTTCTTGCAAAATCGTGTTTACAAGGTTGTCTTGACTTGACCCTTGTTGCCCCAAAATGACCTTTGACCTCCGTAAAAAACAATAGGCCTACTTGTACTCCATAAGGTACCTCTACACACCAAAAAACAGACCTCTACAAGCTAGATTTCTTGACATACCATGTTTATAAGGTTTTCACTATTTGCTCCCTGTTGACCCCAAATGACCTTTGACCTCCACCAAAAACAAGAGGCTTCTTGTGCTAAATACAGTACACCCACATAATAAAAAAATATGAGATCTATAAAGGCTTCTCTTCCTGAGGTATCTTGTTTAAAATGTATGTATCACAAATATCCATACATACACACACAGGCATACACACTTACATACACCTACCTGCATGATAACAAAGGTTATGATTTCATCGAAACCAAAAAGTGGAAATTTTTCTTATTCACTACAACTATACATTAGCAACAAGTTCAATACCCTGCAACCTCCATTCTCTTTACAACATTATTTCAATCTGTAAACTCAGGTTACCTATGTATCTTATCTTGACTACTAACTGTGTCAAAAAGCACCAACCGCTCTCAACGTAGAGTAAATATTTATTTCATTTTACCCTGACAATTGGGTTTGATGGATACATCACACAGTTGTTCACAATGTTGTTAATATTCTTTGTTGAAAGCCTACATGACAATTGAAGACAATTTTGTCAATAAATCCCTACTGCTACTGCAGTATTGAAGTAACAGAGAATAGTGTTTGCACAATTTCCAAAAATCGAACATGGGCAGACTAAAATATAACTTCTGTGAGGCTGCATGTTCTTTGTGAGTCCATGATAGGACATTTTGCAATTGCTTTGCATGTTACCATAACACCATGTATCTCATGTAAGGCATGACAATGAAGCATTGTAAGAAAAAATTAACACGTTCCTTCTTTTGTAACAGTAATAAGTTTGGATCCAGGTACCAATTTGAAAACTGAGTGTTGACAACGTTGGCCAGGTACCCGATGCAAAGACTAATAGAATGGTAATGTGAGATTACTTACAGGAGTAACAATTGCTCCCATACATTGTACAATGTATGGACAGCTATGACTCTTCAAAACAATATCCAAGTCCATCAATATCCTTTTGTTCTCTTCTCTGTTGCCAGATCTCCTCATTTGCTGCAAAAAGATGTGTCACCAGACTGATAATTAACATCCATACAGTGAAGTGATTATTCAGTTGATAACAACAGGCTCACAAACCATGATTCCCCACACACATCTGAAACCATGACTCCACACAATTATCACAAACATGACGAGATTGTACACATGTCACAAACCATGATTCAGTGCACATCAAATACCTTGATTCCTCACACACATCACAGACTATGAATCCCTACTAACATGACAAACCAAGACTCCCTACACATATCACAAACAATGATTCCCATACATGTTATAGAGCTTATTCTCTCCCCCCCCCCCCCTCAACATATCACAGACATTGATTCTCATACGTAACAAGACATACAGATGCAGACCCTACTGTGCCCCTTAACTCCTTTTCTGACATAAAATGAGAGGATGAAGACTAGGGTTGGGCAGTACCAGGAAAATCAGTACCGGTATTCGCAGCACATCAGTACCATCAGTACTTGGATAAATACGGTGTCGGAATCCATAGGAGAATTAGTGCAGGGAAATCTTTTCTTCCACCAAGTGTGCCTGCCTGCCTATTTGTTGTAGTCAGGGTTGCAAGTGTGGCATTTTAAAAACAAAACAGAACAATTTTTTTTGTTTTTTTTTACTATTGTGGGCTGGTAAAAATTTGAAGTGCATGCCAACTGGCATTTAGGCGTTTTGGGGGCATAACTGAAATAACTATAAAACACCCGCGTTAATCAAAAGTTTCAAGATTGCTATTTCCTGATTTAACAGTCAACCAAGTGGGACACTGACAGGTTTACAATTTACTCTCCACTTGCAGTAATAGACTGAGTATGCAACAACGCATTACCGTGTGTTTAGCAAGTCTTGTTTGACAAGTGTTGCACTGTACAAAAATTCAGGGTCAAGTTTCCTCAAGTATGTAGGAGATTGTTTTGCTTGGGTTTTACTTCCAAAAACAAATTGGCAACCCTGACTGTAATCACTACAAGCTCACTTGCCTGAGTTATGAAGGAAACTGGATTACATGGGACAGCCACAGTGGCAGGATAACCTACATAAGTTATGACACAGATATAGGACGTAGACTTAACATTTTAAAATACAAAATTGCTCACACAGTAACTCAAAAACAGAAGGAGATACAGACTTTTTCCTTTTGATGAGGGGACTTTGAAAAATATTTTGAGTATGATCTTTCCACCTGTGCAATTTCTGTGTTAATCGGAGTTAATCCGACAGAATTGCGATGATGTGTACCAGTTCCACAAAATTCACTTACAATACATTTCTGATGTAAAATGTTTGGATGGGATTATCCTAAATGGTTCATCAGTGGTATTATGATTATGAACACTGTTTAACATAGACCGATTAGCAGCAGCTCAGCTATATAAAAGTCACCGACTTTGTGCTAAAATACCGTAAAAAGCAATTTTCAAACAATTCAAACTTTTTGTTTCCAGTTTTCTTTCAATTTCCAAGCAATGTGATTTCCATAAAGTTAGGTCTATGTAGCATGTTTGCACATCTATAAGCCTAGATATGGTAGTGAATATCATTATATGTATCCCCAACAGCACCTCGTAGTCACAGTCCATCTCAAGGTCATAAAATAAATGTCTTGAATACGACACAGGACTGCTGCAGAAAAACCATTTTATCTTTGTTGTTGCTCTTTTTCTTCTCTTTGTTGATCCATTATTGTTATCAATAATTCTACCTCTACATGGCTGGGTTGCTCTTCTTAAGTTAACTATAGTTTATTATGGCACACGGATACTTTACTCTTCATTTACAGTAAGTTAGAGTTAGCAAAATAGGCAATATGTGTAAGCCTAGCCTGTATGGTTTGCATGATTTTACCACCGTAATGGAAAATAGCTGCTTTATTAGCCATTTGACAGTTAACGCCACTACATACTGTGTACCAGGTTAACAGTAATCATTTACGGCGATGAATACATTTACTTTTGGTCCATTTTGATGTTGATATGTAAGTATTTACACTACATTTGAAAAAAAATATTGGTGATTTGTTGGAGATGGTAGCGGTACTGATAATGTTCTCCGGTACTGCAAAGTATTCAAAAGTACCAGTTCTCACACAGATTCTGCCACTAGTTATGCAAGTACCGGTACTGCGAATACCAGTACTGACTTGGATACCAGGATACCGCACAAATCTTATGAAGACACAACACCTTTTCATGTTTCTGTCACATTTCTCTTTACTCCAAATATTTCCACCACTAACCAAAGCCCAAACTTCCTACAGAGGAAACTTGTGGAATACATGCTCCAACAAATGCTTTTGACCTTTACCTTATGTAATATTTACAATCAGTTAAGACTGTCATAAGGAATATTCTATACCTTAACAGCTACTATTTCAGTTTGATTCTTTGTGCTTCATTTCCACAACGTGGCCACAGCTGCCAGTACCAAGCTCCTTTACAAAGTCCAGGCTATCAACTGTGATTTTGTATACCTGAAAAGATAAGACAGAGATCACCAGAGTGTAGATGATTCGCCATCTAGTCCTGTTTACTTCCTGACAACAGACATGTGAATACAAATGGCCCATTCTGAAGAAGCCAGAAATGTTGTCATGTTATTTTGCTTTCACGCTATGCCTCTATTAAAATTCATGTCAGAAAACTAAAGTCTTCATGAAATAATTCAGTTCGAGCTTTCAAGGGATTCATCTTGTCAAGATTTGTTTTGCTATCCAGCTGATCACGATCAACAATCATAAGCACTATGTATTGTTTTAACTACGCATGGTACAGGTACATGTATAGCCTTGTGTCCCAAAGTACTAACAAGTCTCCACCACAAGTGATTACCTTCTTCCATACTGTAATGTACCAAATGCCAAAATGGCTAATAGTGTAGTTTCTTGAAGCTGTTTATAAGCTGATCATAACAGTTACAGACAGAAGCACACACTGACACAAATACAGTACAACAGTTACAATCATTGTTGAAGCAACTGTGTCATTGGATATCTGTCTTCTCAGGTACTGTACAAACATCTGGTGAGGCCACCAGTTACAGTTCAACCAGTGCTGGGGAGAAGGAGTCTAGCTACACTGAATTGAGTTACAAGTCAAAATTTGAGTTTGGAACACACCTAACGGTGAGGCACAGCAGACTTGGTCAAGTAACAGGATCCAACTGTGTATAGCGGGGTTGTTGATTTTTTATTAAAAAAAAATCATCACTTAAATCAGGGATTTAAATCAAATAAATCAATTTAAATCAAATAAAATCAATTTAAATCATGTTTTCTTTTAGAAAAATCATGATTTTAATAATGATTTTAATCAGCTTGATTTTAATCAAACAACCATTTAGTACAAGTCTAAGGGGACTTTTGGTAATAAAATTTATAAACAAGCGGGTGATGGAACAAGCTTCTACCACAAGCACAACGAGTAGTTATCAACCGGAGTTTTCTATCGAACGTAACCTACTTCCAGCAGTTGGTTGTACAACCTCCAGTAAGTATTGCTGACAGTCTCAATCTCCTTGGTTGGTGACTTATCGACATCATAATCATTACCAGCAACCTTTTGTCTGTCCTTTACATTTTATTCATAAATTATGAGGCAATTCAACTGAAGGTATGGCTCAATGAAGGATTTCAGTTGATAAGAAGTAGCAATTCTACACAGAATTGTGCTGTGCCTAATGTTCAACAGGACTAACTTTAACACATTTAATCTAGACAATACTACTGTACATATTGTACAATTTAGCACAGACTTAAACTTCAAGCTGGCATGTGGTATTCATACAAAAACCATACTACAACACACAAAGGTAGCCTCAATTTGCTACTCATTCTATTCAGAAATAAGTCATATCACAGAGTACTTGAGGCTCCATCAAGTGAAATGTTTAGGAGGCTGTATGTTCAGGTAAGAGCCAATGTGTAATAACACATATTACTCTGAATATTACAGTACTTCTTTCAATGGGTAAAAATAAAAATAATGAACCCCTTCCCAATACAAGGAATCACAAACTTTGTGGGAAAAAATAATATATTCCATTCAAGTCATAAACTGTTGGCTTTGACATTTCCAACAGAGCCATACAGTACAAGTTGACTCCAACAGAGTCATACAATGCTGACTGCAATAAAGCCATAGATTGTTAACTCCAATAAGGCCATACCATGTTGACTCCAACAGAGCTACATGTAAAGGATACACTGAAAGAAGTGAGTGTCAATGTACAAATATCTGTTTAGTTTCCTAAACACTTCTTTACAGAACCATCAAATGATGTTACAGCATTTTTTGTTGGTACAATGCATCATCACTGTAGCAGGTTCACTGATCCTATCGGCTGTTTCTCTATCATGTGGTATACCAAGTATGACTCCATGATGTGACCCAACATGACAAATGTTGACAGACACACCGATACCATACTTACCTTTCCATTTTTTGTCAGTTTCCCTGTTTGCTTCATTATTTCCTGTAACTTATGATCTATGTCGCTGCTCAGAGTAAAGAAAACAAAGAAAGGAAAACAAAACCGTTAATACGCCCAGAATAAAAAAATAAACAAAGTTAAATTAGTTTAAGTATTATTATCAGCACCATTTGCCACATCTGAGTAGAGGTTACTTCCATTTACAAAACTTAGTACAACTTGCAGCACATTTCACTCTGGCTTCAAATGTTCTAATTCTTTCTTGGGCTTCTAATGTGATATGAAAAGTTTGTTAAAATCTTTTAAGGTTCAACCTGTGAGAGTGCAACAACTTCACATTCACAAAAGCACGAACAAACAAGCTCGACTGGTTTTGCATCTATTTTCTTGGTTATTTCTTGACACAGTGTGTACATTACATCATTGATTTGATAGAGAACTTACTCATATCTCAAGTGCAGCATTAAAATCATTACTAACCAAAACATGTATAACTTGGTGTGCTGCTGTATGTCCAACATGCACTGTACAGAAAATTAATTTTTACTAGCAGGAGGCTGTACAGTATGGCACGACTAACAGGATATCCTACAAAATTAAGAGACTTTAAGAGATCTAACTTCATTTAGGCCATATAACTACAGGAAACACTGTAACTCACACTTCGGAGGATACAGTATTTAGATACTCTGCAACTATACGAGTATTGCAATAACCTATACCATATAGTTCCAGTATTATGCTATGTCCTATAAAGTACTGGTCAGTATTGTGGTTAACTGCACTTACAAATACCATCACACTAGCGATGTGAGACTAGTACAGTATACTATACACTATGTGCTATTGTGAACACATCCAGTACTGCAGTGGAAGAATACTATCATGGCATGATGTACAGCAACAACAAAAAATCCACTGTGGCATACACAAATATCTTGGTAATATTTGACTTACCAATATTGTGATCCTAGACTATTATGGAATCCTGTGCTACATAGAGATAGCTTGTATCATGTAGCATCAATCGCATGGTAATAAACTGTCCTGTACACTATCGTAACCTAGAGCTGCTATACAGTATCATGGTAACTTGTGCTATACCAGGGCCATGTAGCACCAGTATCACTATGATAACATGTACTATAAAGGATCAAAGCAACGAGAGCTACACCAATGTCACAGTACTGTAACCTTTAGGTATAAATAGAATTGCCCTACAGATACAGATACGTATAGTAGATGATGTACTGTACCACTAAAGCAGATAGCATCATGGCGACTGTATTTTACCTTGCAGCTTTGTCAGGAGCACTTGGAGGAGCAATAGGCATAGGTTCAAAGTATGGTCTGGTGTTCTTTGGAGTTCTACTTAATCCTGCAAAGAGAAGAAAGAGCTTGAAATCAGCAACTGTTGCAAAAGGGCAGAAAAACGGACTCTCTGGAATAAAATGCAAAGAAGAGACTGGCAATTCAAAATCTGAAGACATAAAAGGGAACAGATCAGTTCAGAGAAATCAAATAATTTGAAATATTCATTTAAATTCTCTTTAACATTGAATACCAGTTACAACCTACCCAAATTTCAAGTTGTATTTGGAAACATCAAAGTCATATCAGCGATTTAAGAAAATGTATGTAGTTCAAGTTTGTAAACTCACATCAAAGTCTTAAAGTGTTTCTAGAAACACTAGAACATTTATAATTGTTTTCTAGAAATCAAAAAAGAAAAATTAAAGATGCAACTAGAATTATCTCTTGCATTTATGATTACTTTAGACTGCAACCAACATGTACTGGTAGACACTTCCTCAATTCCATGTAGGCCAATAGTGTGATAATTTCACTAGTAACTATGTGGTCATTATCAATAGTGCACATTATTTTCCCAGACAATTCATTCCACAGAACCAAGTTACAATACACTACAGTATTTTGTTTCAAGGTTTTGGAGAGAGCAATTTAGCGATTGCATGCTGTACTTGACATGGTCAGCAGTCCAGCGAGATAAACTGACACAGTATGAAATTCTACAGTATATGATACAATCACTTGAAATGTCTAATACCTTTGACATTCTGTTCACTTGTATTTTCATCAGGCCTGATTGTCAACACAGTAATAGGATTCTGTAGAAAGGTCAGTGGCAGGAATTTACCTACCACCATTCCTCATCACCACACAGCTATACCACAAATAATGTGTCATTGTTAACTGGTGAGATTGCACAAATCCATGTTTATTGCTTCCACAATCCACAAATTAATTAAATTGTACAAGGAAATCAATCACGCTAAACTGGCAAGCACAAAAATCTTGTTTATAATAGGTACAGTATGTACTGTACCCTACGTAACTGGTAAATGAGAAATAATGAAGGACCATCAACCATCTTTTCCTTTCTTTGCCCCAGTGACACACACACAGGGCTATTTTTTTTTTACCACTTGGCATTAATTTAGCAGAATGTGCTGTATGATAAAATATAAAAAAAAATAGCCTTTCATCCTTGTATTTTTCTATCTTTCTCTTCCACTTTATTTCCCTTGATTTTGACCTGACATATGCCACACTTCTTTCTGGAGAAATTTCACTAGAATGTTAATTATGGTAGAAAAAAGATTCATTCAGTTTTTTGGATAGACTATGTAGTGTTTGTAAAGGGTCCACAATTCAGACTTTGTGCCGGAAGTCCATTCAGTAGTTGGTTGGGTACCTGAAAATGTATAGCTTCCATTTGGATCGTTTGTTGTGAAATCCTAATGTGACATTAATTTGGATCCGGGTACTGCAGCAACCTCAGAATTGGGTCTTGACATTGCCGCCCAGGAACACGGTGCAGACACTACTGTAACTCTTACTGCATGCAAAGACTAAACATGGTTATTAGCACAGAAATTTTTGGATAGTAAACACAAGCCCTGATTCTGTTCAAATTGAAGTTTGGACTGAATTTGGAGTATTTTTATTTATTTTGGATATAAACAGACCACAGTACAGGTACAGTGGTTTTGCAAATTTGTAAAACTGTCAGAGTAACCAGTCCTTTGGTGCAGTATGAAAATGCAGTAATAACAGCACATCCTCTTTTACTGTTGAATGTACCCACCACGTTGTCTGTAAAACACTCATTTGAGTAAACTGAAACAGTGGAATGTACTTTTCATCATTGTAAGTTTCACAGTAGAGGACCTACTCATTATGCTCCTCTCTTGCAGAATATCAGACAAAATTCCTTAAACATAACGTTTTACACTTAATGTCCCTTTTTATTTTATGGCAAAATTTATCAACACATCTTTCAATACAGGTACTGCGCAGTACATTTTTAAGGACAACTGCATGGAGGCTGCATGTCACAAGGATAGATATTGTTATCTACCAATACAACAATTTTTGTAAATGGCATAGCAACATTAATCACCCACTGAATCCTGC
Organism: Stichopus chloronotus; assembly: GCA_021234535.1. Classification (NCBI taxonomy): domain Eukaryota; kingdom Metazoa; phylum Echinodermata; class Holothuroidea; order Aspidochirotida; family Stichopodidae; genus Stichopus; species Stichopus chloronotus. Next base: position 18,004,419 of record CM037840.1, on the reverse strand, counting down.
TCAGCCACAGTACTGTACAGTATATGTTCAATACTTGCAAACTACCACTACTGTATACTGGTAAAGCATTACATGTTAATTCAATGAGCACTACTATACATACATTTTCAACATACTGTACGTTACTACACTGCACAGTATACAGACTAACAATTAACATGTGCAGTATGAATGCTGCTGGTGCAAAGTATAAAGGTCATTGAACTGCACAAACTTTAATGGTGTGAGCAACCTAAACTAGAGCACTTAGTACTTTGAAACATCTACTGTATTAATTTAAAAATCACGTAACTACAGACTATACAACCCTGAATTACATTCACTGGATACTCACCCTTATGGGAGAAAGGACTGAATGCACAGTATACTCTATGTCAGGGAAAATTACTTGCATGAGCTAAAAGAGTTGCTAAAATTAAGTGATTTTCAATTCTTTGCTATATGCTGTAAGTTAATGGAATTTAAAGTTATTTACTTGGCCTGGATTAGCATACTGTACATTTTCTTCTCTAGAAATGTTCCCAGGTGCACTGTTAATAAAACAACCATTTGCTATTTATTGTAACTAAGACAACCCATGGATAAATTATAGGAGGAGGATGTACTATAGTACAGTAAGTACTATAGATCAGTCTATACTGTATGCATAGAGCTGGGTAGAGTAAAGATCAAATATTGTATTCATCCAGTGTAAAAAGTGCTATATTATGCAAATTACTGTAATATTCCAATAGAAAGTTGGAATGCAGTATTCAATACAAATATACAAGTATACAAATGTTGACCGTACTGTATCCACACCACAATCCACACAGGCACAATAAATGGGCAAGTACTGAACACAAGTCGATACAGTATTTCCATTGTGTTCACATGATCACGTGATATTTTACTGTACATTCAGTTACTGTTAGATTTTGGTTAGTACAGTAGTAGGCCTATGTACCCTTGAAACACGCCTATGAATCATATCAGAATTTTGCACACAGTACTTCATAAAAACAACTTAAGCACTTTTATGCCAAAAAAAGTTTTATGATATTTTAGTTGTGATGATGTCTGTATATCATTGGAGCTAACTTTTGCTTTAATTTCATAGATAGTTTGAATCACAAAGGTGATATCCTATAACAAGCACCATGGCCTAGCTTCGTGTAATGTAAGGTTGCGTATATATTTGAAAACATCCTATGAAATGGGCTTACAAACAGTACTGGCATTTTACCAAATTACAGTTCTGTACTTCATTAACACAAATAGGGAGAAATTTCATGTAAAACTATAATTTTTATGTCATTTCTACATACTCGTTATGATTCCTCTACATAGACATCAATGAAGTAAAGTTTTGAGGGAAATTTCATAAACCTACAGTAAAATCCTGCAGGTGTCTTCCATAGCAAGTACCTTGGCTGGCCTACTTTTGTGCAACATTAGGTTTCAGACTAGTGTACTTGAAATCATCCTTGAAACATGTACTGTAAGAACAGTGCTGGTATTTTACCAGATTACTTTACAAGCATGAATACTGTAGGTAAAAGTTTCATGGAAAAAAAATATTTTGAAGACATTGGTATCTGTTAGAATTTCTCTACAACAATGAAGTAAAGTTTTTAGCAATTTCTGAAAATTACCAAGTCAGCTGGGAGCCTAGGACTGCTGTCAATTTGGAGCTAACATTAGCTTACTGTACGTTGGGTATCTATGGTCTTCTTGATAACAAGCTACGTAATTTTGTCACTATTCCCGAAAACAGCTTGATAGTTGGGGTAATCATAAAAAAGTCATGATCTTTCCACATGCTACATCAATATCGCAGTGATTATTTTTCTAAGGACCTCAATCCTTTGATTTGGTTACAGTTTCAATAACTTTTGAAAAGTTACAGTACCCAATACGATAAACTGCTATTGGTGCCACTCTGTAGATCAATACACTGTGCAGGCCCAAGCTTATATTTTCTAATTAACATTGCATGTAGGATAGGAAGTGTGTGGAATCCTCTGGAAACATTTCTTCAGATTGTTTTCTTAACTTAAAAGATATCAAACATATGTATAAAATACAGGCCCATGGTACAAAACAAATAATTTGTTTTACATTTTTAGTTTTTTACCTAAGATTGAAAGTAACTTGGGGGATGCATTTTGAATGAATGAATTTGAATGAATGAATTTGAATGTAACAATTGCAAAAGCCACGTATTTGTTTTTTTACTGTACATAGTACAGCCATTTATTGATCAGTATATATGGTGACAATAGAGTCAGACTGGGATTCACTGACGACAATAGCAGTGTTAGTGCAGTGTAGGTTCAACAAAAACAAGCGCAACAATAACTCCCTGCAACATTCCTGAGAGCGTGCATTCTGTGGAAGAAAAGATCATACGCACTCTCCCACAAATTTAAAATGTTTCAATTAACTTAAGTTCCTGATTAGTTTTGACCTGTACTGTACATCATGTTCATTTGGTCTCTTTCAGTAATAACATAAAAAAAACAAGAAAAACAATGTAGCAGTGATAAAAATTAGTCAAACATATTAGCATCAAGCCATCAACAAGCAAGATTGCAAAGGGCCTTTACAACAGAAATATTTGCTCTTCACATATCATGTACAAGTTTTAGTTTACAATATTAAAGCGCAAAATCCATGTACGGTATTGAAGGTGTGCATGTTAAATTAGTATCTTGCTAGTACAGCTGGTTTAGAGTTAACTATGTGAGAAATTGGGTGCGAAATCTGATCAGTCTATTTTACAGATTAATTCATGAAAGTCTTGAAGATAATTGAAAGAGACAGCAGATGTATGTGCAGATTACTTGAATTGTTTTGGGGTGGATTCCATAGTGTGCAGTATTTGATACTGTGCAACAGATCTGAGAAAGTGTTTCTGCAAATCACAATACGAGCTATACCGTAGATCTTACAGAAAAACATCTTCTTTGACTCAAGAAACTTTGGCCGTGCACCAGTAATGCTAGTGGAAGAACCAACAGGCAAATCCTCTGGTAATATGTGTAGGTGCGGAGCAGGGTATACGTTCAAGAGGAAAACACAGAGAGATGACAGGCATGGACTTGCCCACAGTTATAGCTAAATTATATTCCAGCGACGAGATGCGTCAAGTCATACAAGTAACTGAGTAACCTTAGATGGTGGACTGACCAAGAAACACCCAAACAATGACAGAGCACATATTTGAACAACATAGGAGAGACATAAACAGCTGCCATGACATTAGCATAGCAATACAACTTGTAAAGAACAGACTTATTCAAAAACATATAAAACAAATTACCCTTACAGTACAGTAACTTTTTGGTTGTCCCTCAGAGAATTTGGTTGGAAAACTGTTACAACTGAGCCCTGTGGTGCAGTAATTTATCTGCGCAAGATACAAGTACGACCTTTAGGCTCAGGTCATTTAGATAAATACCTTGGTTTTCTGTAGGATAATTTGTGGAGGGTTGAAATTCAGAGGTGTAATGACTTTTAAACAACAAGCACTACAGAATTACTGAAGCTACACTCATTGCACTACAGTATGTCAGTTTTGAGGAGATGTTTGGAGTTTTCTGGGCTTCCCCCAACAAAGATATTGGACAAAAAATAGCACAGGGCCACAGCTAAACCAGTCAGTGTATCAAAAACAGTTTGAATGCAACAAACCAACAGACATGACAAGTCTTTACTGGAATGAGTTGTTCCTTTCCATATAACACAAAATTTGAGCCCTATTGTGTCATTTACTTAATAGCAATATAGTATGACGACTGCACAGATGGCTACTGCAGTGACCGATGGCGCTATAGTATCATTTGTATTAATAGCCAGTTCACCTTATTCCCTCAACGTAATTTGTAAACAGATTCTTATGTAGCTGCAGAATTTGAATAGCACTTGTTCATCAAATTGATCAACCTGTACATACAGTAGCTGTTGTTCGCATGTACTGCACAGGCATTTCTTTTACTTGAACATTATATCTGCAAGGAGCAGCAATTTATACAGTGCCTGTATGGTGTGGAGAACTGTAGAAGTTTTCCACTTCAGCCATCATCAAGTAGCTATCAATTTATTGAGTTTTACTAGTATCGTTTTCGCAGAGGACTCATCAAGTGAACGTATCACATCTCGGACTGTAGGTTAGTTTCGAGTATGGATGGCTGTAGTAGTACAGTCATCCAACACGGACTGCGAGCTCAGCCTATAAGTACTTTAGTTCTTTAAATTAAGTTGTCATTTATTCCTCCCAACTTGTACATACTGCATGTGCATGTATCGGGTTGGATGGGCTATACATTTTTAACTGCCACCCATTAATTAAAAATACTAGACGTTTTGGAAGGAGTTACAACAGACAGAAAAGTTATCAAGGCCATCGACCTGCTCCGGGAAGAAAAGTTGACTCCAGTTGGGAGAGTCTGGGTCAAACATTGTACTTTGTATTTGCATTAATTATTCAACCCACACTATGACAGCATGGTACATACATTATTACAGTTGGCAGAATTCTGGGACTTTTATATCAGTTTTAAGATTCAATCAGTGTTTCATTTTTTTAATAGTCAAAGTATATTCAATGGATGAAGATTACGTAGCATCTTGGGCTCTAAACAGACACACTTAAGGGTTTGATAAAGAATCTCTAAATGGGAAAGCACTGCAATGCATTTGGGTATTGCACAACCAGAGATATGTACTTTGGTCCAGAATATCTACTGCTCTCAGTCATAGCACATACATATGTAGGACTAGGAAAGAGACAGCCTTTATCCCAGTCACCTGTTTGCATGGTCTCTGGATACTGTACCTACCTCATTGACAAATTGTAACTAGATAGTAAATTACATCCTGACTGGTCACTCCTGAGTACTCTGAATGGCTATGTGAGTTCTATATGGGCACTTTGAAGTTCACCTTGGTCTTGTTTATTGTGAAGTCCCAGTTAGACATGGGTCAGCCTCAGGACAGCAACCCCCACCATGCAAACCCTTCAGATACAATGGTGCAACAAAAGTGTACTAGGACTGGGGCTTTTAAAAAATATGTTGTTTTAAAAATTCAGTTCATTTTTAAGTATTTGGCAAATTTTGGGAAACAATATTATTGTCGACTTTTGCTTCTTATCATTCATTCACACTGAAACATTCAATTTTTTGGCAATTCCCCCTAGTTTACAAGTTGGTGCAGTTAAGTCCATTGAGAATGACAGAGCACGTGTTCTGCATAAATACTTAAAGTAGCATGTACTGTACAGAACTTTGCACACCTAACATAAAAACCTTTGAACTTCTACCTGCTGGAAATTCAAAATCCCTATAAATCTAATCTTGTTTTAGCACATGTCTGAATTTTTATTTTACTGTAGTCTGACCTTATCTGGCAGGAATTGTACCTTGAAATCTGTTACTTCAATCAACATTTGCTTAGAATTACTTGCCAATGTTCCCGCACCTTACTGACATTTGCTGACAACCATTGCATGAAGAGTATATTTTTAAACAAATCCTATGCGTAAACTTACAGAAATTACCCATGAACAAGGTAGCAACAAAAATGGACGTGAACAGTTCCATTGAGAGGTCAAATGATGACTTGGAATTTTGTAATATTAGGTAGCAACTTCGAATAGGATGCTTTAGGCCTAGCCTACTTCTCCTGTGCAAATTCAGAACAGTAAAGGTGACTTAGAATCACACAAGGGCGATTAAATAAACCGTGTCTCAGCTTTCTTTTGAGTCATTTCAGGGTATGGTAGTCAAAACGTTGTCAAACTGCTTTAGGCCATTGCATTTTCTGGCTTATTTTTTAGGGGTGCACAGAGTTTGGCAGAGCGCAAAGTTTGGTGTATTTACTACTGACAATGTACAATACTACATTCGAGTCCGATACTGTAAGTGCATATTACAAGTGTACTGAGTTGATACGACACCAAGGCTTGTACTTTGGACTGAAAATTCAATAACCTATAGAAAGGTAGCTATCGCTTGTGCGCCCGTCGAATGCGCCTCTAGCCTAACATTCACAAATCACAACTTTTAAAAGTTAAGGCAGATTGAAATAGTCAAGCACGCCACTATTTTTTGTCATTTCTGCACTAAGTCAACACTCACTTGACAGGCACCCTTGGAAAAGTTAATTTTGTTTGGATTGTGGTAAAAGAAGGCAGGACAATTTCTCCTTCAGTGACACACTTTTCCGTTACAATGAATACATATTCATTTGAGACAATACTGATTCATAGGAAAACATACCAGCTTTTGTTGGTGGAACTGTCACAAACTTGGAGTGGCAAATTTCCTCAATGGTGCGTTCGATGGTCACCACATCACATTTTACTATTAAGTACAAATTACAATATAGGGACAGTGCATTCTGCAGTTGTATTGTGCAAGGTAACCAGTGTATACCACAATTAGCCTCAAAATCATCAACACTACATACAATTTTGAACAAAATGTTACATGTAGCCTTGTTAACTGGTACTTTAACTAGTAATGTTACTGATACTGTTACTGTAACTTTGTTAGGCTAACTTAATGTCAATGTCAGTTGGTGTTACTGTTGTTAGGCTAGTTGAGACAGTATCATGCAATCTGTTAGACTGTTTACGAATATCACACATCTTGCTACCATCGTGGAATTCACTACATTTCTTCGTGAAATTTATGTTCCAATGGTGTTCCAACGGTTTGAATTCCTTCTTTACATCGGTTTAAGTTAACGTTAAACTGGGCCTAGGTTACTTCATGACATAGTCTCTAGCCCAGAGATACCGTGTATCTTTACACACTTAAACGTACGTTAGGATAGGCTAACGTAAGAAATGTAGGCTAGAACGGAAGAAAACATTAAACCTCGTAGAACTGTTATCTCACCCCCAAGATTCAAATGTTTACCACGGCCGCTTTGCGAGTCCATATTTTTTGGTTTTTCTTTCCTCCTTTGGTTTTCTTCTTTTAGCTTCGCTTCAATCCGGTCAAGTTTGATATGTAGTTGCTCGAAGTCAAAGGAAGATGACATTTTCGTTCGATTATTTTCACCTACCCAAAACACAGTATCGTAATGCGCAATCGCAATACAGCCAACGTCACTCTGATAATGTCTTTTCGAAAGCCACAAATAGATCTATGTTGCAGTTAAATTAATAGAAAACTTAAAAGCAACTTTACAAATATTGTTTAGTAAACCTCTATTGAAGCAACATGGTAATTTGAAAGCAAACAGAGGATGTAAATGAATCGCCAGAATATCAAACGGTTGAACAAAGACAAACGTTTACGTCATTACAAGTAGGTCATTGACAGCTTACCACAAAAACATACACACAGGCTAAGGCACTTGTGCTTGCAGAAAAATAATTTAAACAAGCTTCTGTGTACGGGAGCAAGTAGGCGACATATATGTAATATACTTATTAATGTGGTAAAATTTGTACTTGGGCATGTAAAACGTCTGAAATTTAAACTTCATCCAATGTCGTTTTGACGGCCACGAAAAATGAACAGCCATTGCAGACTTCGTCAGAAAAAAAAACTGCATTTTGGCCTCAACAAAGTCAGTTTATGTTCAGTCCAAATTGGTTTTGCAGTTTCTCAGCCTAGGCCAATTACAATAAGGACAAAAAGTATTCAATGCAATAACTCAAACAAAGAGTGACACATTTCCATTAGGTGTTTGACATTCACCTAGTTTACAAAATTTAAAATTCGGTGTGTTCGTCACATGATGTGATCATAGCGGTCATAACCTAACAGGTAGGCTAATTGTGGGTTCAAACACGTAGGATATGTAAAAGAATAAATCAAACAGATTCAGATACAATGTGAGAACCTTCCAGAGAGTTGCAGTTGACTTTGCTCATCATATGGGATATATACGTACGTGAATTTCCAGTTTGTCATTTAAAATAGTGGCAAACTGCCACTAAAGGGCGCTTATAAGATTCCGTACATAGCTGGTGTAAGTTTCAAGTCTGCAAATACACTTGAACAAATCTCAGGTCACTCGCAGGTTTGCCCAGTGACAGAGGCCGAACTACCATATTTACAATCGGTCGCCCGTCCACGCCCCACCCCCGCCCTCCCCTCGCGACACAAATGCATTATCAACTTTCCACCAATCTACAACTGCGTTCTAACAAAGCTTCCTTCGTCAACAATACAAAGGCTATGATATTTTTGAGGTATTCACATATATGCTTGATGCTAATTACTTTCACTAAACCATGAGCAGTGCTTAACACTAATTTTCAAAGGGGGTTTTCTCAGTTTAGGCCTATTTTTAGACAAAAGGTTGCGGTACCTGCCGTGGCACCCTCATTGGGTTAATACGCATTATTTATTTATTAAAATCCGTGGGTAAACAAACTGCAAAAGAAACTGTAGTGAAGCAAAAATTCGGAAATTTGGCAACTGTGACGCGCCACAGAACCCTAGAACAGGGGACTAGTCCACTTTTTAGAAAGGTATCGTTTTTTATCATCTGGAAACTGTGTTTAAAGACAAAAACTCATCACCCCAGACAGTTTCAATTCTCCCAACCACCTACCTCTAGTACCTACCTCAGGCTGTCTGAAATTCCTCCACATGTGTAATCAAAACAATGGATTCCTGTGTACGCTGTGTAATATGAGCCACTCTGCATCTTTCGAATTTGCTGTCAATCTAAGAGTACTGTAACTTAGAACCAGTTGAGAATTTTGCTTTCCGGGAGGTAAAAATATAGCTTAGGGTGATGCAATACAGCCTTTAAGCTATAGATGTCTGTAGGGGTGGGTTGCGGTTCTCATTTCCTACAATGGGAAAGCTAGTACTTAGAAAATCATGTTTTCCCCTACCGAGAAAAGTATTTTTTCGCGCGCTTCACGCTCTATAATATTCGCATACACTTACCACATTGCTCGCGTACATGGTCAACCTAACGTGCTCTCAGTTACTCGGACTCTCAATTTGTAACTCATTTTACTCCCCCCCCCCCCCCACCTTTTCTGAACGTGAATTCCTGTGTGACGACAGATCATCAAGTGACAAGGGTCAACTATACCAAAGGCGATGGCCAGTGGAAAGCACAACACTGATTCACTGACCATTCGGTCAAAAATCCTCTCTGGCTGGTGGAAGACTGCTTCACACTTGGCATTAATAAATTATACGTTATAACTTGTCAACAATTCCAGACCAAACTTTGCAGTCTTTGTGGGCTAGTTTCAGAAAAAAAAAGTGGTTTGGCTTTTTCGTTTCTTCTCAATAAAAAATTGACTCTTAGTCTGTCCTTCTATTTTGTTTTCAACAAAACAATCATTTGGGCACCAGATGAAGTGAATTCTTAACAGCAGTATCCTAGAAAAGGAACTCCGGCAACAGTGTCGGTGTTGTAGGTCAGATGTCGAACACGTCGGTAATGAGATGATCTCCTCTGGTATTGGAAGATGTGCTGCAGAAATTCACGGCAGAGTGACGAATACTAACTACAAGAACAGACGGAAATATGACATGAATTACCTCAATTTTAGGCCACAGCCATGAACATTGCATCGCATATCTGCATCCGGTGTCGACCGAGGGTTGTGATCAGCAATCCCGGACACTAAACTGCCTGATCAGGACCTTTTCAACATTTTTTTTTTATTATTGCGACAGAGGGAAAAGAATTGATTAAAATGGGTAAGGTCTGTAGGACTACGAACAGGACCTGTTCAAAAAGTTGGCTACCTAACCCACCCCATCCCCTCTCTTACAAGAAGTTGAGAAAATGATTAACATAAACTACCGCTCAATTTTACCTTCACGAAAAGTTTTAAAACACGGGATATGATTTAAATAAAGAATTTATGCAATTAACGAGGCCATAGAGGTGCCATTTCTTGCACTCTGGGAGGCTTTTATGGCCAAACATTTCTTGGCACGCTGTGCGCTAACTTATGGTGGCGCTGCCCTTGGATGGTAAATAGAGCCTCTTATATATAGGGTTCCTATATAGAGAGACCCTAATGAAAGACGTGAATTATAGCCCCCAAAATCGTCCATAGAATGGCACCTGTCTACCAATATTTTGAATACCGTTCACTGACTTATCACTTTATCTTTCTAAATTACAAAGCGGTGTCCAAGTGCTTACGCCGAACTTAAGATTTTTCAAAAGGTTAACACGTTAACGGAAAGAACGCAATTTAAAAGGTGAAAATATTCTAAGAAATAAGCAATGCAAATCATTACTATTTTTCATAGCCTGATGGTTCTTCAATAATTGAAAGCCTGGCAGTCAATAGCAGTAAATGTCAGACACCCCTGGAAGAGCAGTTTGGATGGGGGGGGGGGGGGAATCTGTATAGTCCAAACAAAATTTTCTTGCGTGCTCCCCTCCAAGCGATGGTGGAGCTCTGCTTTGATAGTCCCGCTTGGCCTCGGTCGTCGGACCAACCCCTACTATCTGCTGAAAATGTTAAACTAGCAGACGCCAGATCACCCAGCAGATAAGGCCTACTTTACCTCACGTGACAAAGCAAGGTGAAAACAAATGCAAATCATTACATATAGAAATAGGAAATTCCTGAAGACTCAGATCAAATCTAGGTATCAAAAGATAGCACCTTTTTTTCATCTTGTCCACCTTGTAGGCCTATAAGCAAACTTTTCCCAAATGGGAGGGGAATAGGCCACTCCCTATAGGGTGACGATCGGTCATGAATTCCATCATATCACATCTAGCTACGCCACTGACTGCATCTTACTCGTTGATACCCCCTCGTTCATGTATACGGACGTCGAGAGGTGCGGTGGGAGGGAGTAATCGAAATGCTCGTAAACTATCGATTTTTCTGTCCCGTTTGTCGAAAACATGTGAAAGGGACATTCAAAAAATAGTGACAGGGTAGTTCAAGAGATAACGACCTCATCTTAAACATTTTATGATATCCTCCTAATAAATGTCACTATTCTAACAAACTACTTAATAAATCAAGACTTACTTTTTTTTCCTTTGACGAAGACTGGGGCCTGCTTCTGACGGTAATAGGAGTAAAGTTTTCTCTTAAATCTAGATATGCCATCGTCTGCGTAGTGGTATCTAGCTAGCTGCAGGGGTTCTCATACAGAGAACTCCTTCCTTTATATCTGTTTTCTCTGTTCCAATGGGAATTTGTTGGATGGGGAAAACACAGTAGAACAGCGCCATCTGTTACATTTTGCCACTTCCTGATTAATGCTTTAGTGATTGGTCACAACCATTTATTATGATGATGTCACAAAATGTTAAGGACAAGAACGACGAGAACTTCACTTTCCATAAGTACCCCCTCACTACTTTTGGATTTCTCCTTTCATGAGTTTTCGACAAACGGGGCAGAAGAAGCGATGGTTTACAAGAATGTGGATTACTCCATCCCACTGCACCTGTCGGATGCTGTACATGTGCCAGCCCCGGCTAGGAAATTCCTTTTCACTCCTCGTCGAGTACCTTTGAGCATCCCCACCCTGTGAATAACCCCTGTTACTCCATTGCCCTGATAAAAAATTGGCGGAACTACATGCAACTCCCGCCCTGCCATAGAGGACATTTCTCTTTCAGGCGCCCTTACTAGGGTCTATGATAAATTGCGCTGTTATCGAAGGCTCCCTCCCTATGATCGTTCTGATCAGAAACCCGTTCATGGTTGTAAAAACAACCTTTGTCTTGACCTTTGCTGTTGATTTGGAACAATACTATTACTTTATGAAATAAAAAACCACGGATGTTCAAAATGGCCACATGGGGGGAGGGAAGCGATTCTTCCCCCACCTAGTCGACAACTCGACAATTTGCAATATTTCATCGAGATAACAAGTTATTTGTAACTCGATATCTCGAGAATTTGCATTTTTTTCCGAGATGTCGAGTTGGCGTACCTCGTTTACGTGACAATTTGCAAAGCTTGTTTGAGATAATGTTCTTTGTAACTCGAAATTTCACAAATTTAAAAATTTTGTAGAGATAACAAGTTATTCGTTACTTTACATCTCGCATGTCGCCCTTTGCGCGCAGTATATTTCTCTTGGAAATTTGCAATTTTCGGACAAAAGACCACTCTACGGTAGCTTTTACAGCTCTTTACAACTGTAAGAAGCATTTGGTGAAAATGTGGGAACATCATGTTACAAAAAATCGAGTAAGTTTTTTCTTTTTTCGTCCCCTGTTAAATCATGTAAAACGAAATTTGTAATGTTCCGCGGCAGAACATTACATCCCTCGATTGTGGGTCCTCTTTGGTCTGTACGCGCCTTCACAACCGATCCTCCTGAGTCCACCCCCATCTGTTAAAAAATCCCCTGCAACTAAACTTGCCTCACAGTCTGTGTATTATTGAAGCTAGGTGAATTGGTCAGTGAACTAAATTAGTATTTCCTAGAAATTACGAATACTTTTCAGTATTTATTGATAAAAACCAAATTTCAATTACATTTTCCGTTCGGAAGGTACACGATTTTTTTTCTTAATATGTATAGGGCCTATTTCAAAATGGTACATAAATTTGTGATGTCACCCAAGCGCAACTACTTGAACAGCTTTTAGATTTTTTTTATAATCTTGACCATCTCCAAAGAGACATTTCAGTAGTTTTAAGAGATATACCACTTTAATTTCCACAATACTTTAAAGGGATGATTCAGTTCCCATGTTTGGGGTTCTCGAGATAATATCAATTGAAGTTAGCCCTTTACTACCAAATGTGAACTTAAAGAAAGCAGGAGTGACATCAACTCCTCACATTGATGAAAAGTCTTTTGTTTTTTTTTTCATTATTGAATTTATTATTTTGACCTTGAAATCAGTAGGTAGTCAGTTTAAGTACTGGTTATGTGAAGGCCACAAAAATTCTCATACCCCTCATACATTCACATTATGATAGCACTAGATACTGAGGTATTAAATTTGGTGTAAAGTTAAAAGAAAATCATAAAATGATTTATTAATGTGGGGAGATGACATCACTCTTGCTTGATTCAAGTTAACTTACGGTTGCAAATGTGGCAACTTCAACTGCTTATATCTCGGGAACCACACATGGGAATTGGATGGAAGTTTCACTGAAATGGTCAGATTTACTTCCTCTTCAATACATCAGAGCTGTGTATGTGGCTGAACCATCCTTTTACGGTGCATCAAAATATTATCAATCTACATTTTCACTATTTTTAAATTTCAAGGTTAAACAAGAGTTTCAATTTCAAAAACTTCTTGCAATAATTTGTTCATACCTGGTGGTAGCCTTGAGGCAACTGGAATCTTTCTTGAGAAGAGAGTCTTTCTTCAAACAGGAATATCTTGAGTTAGGAACAAGATGTAGGGATAAGGTTTGTAAAGCTTGTCGTGAAAAATTATTTTCGTTCATTTAAGAACCCCTTTAATTGTCAGAAAAATATGCCCATGCCGGCAATTTTGCCTGTTACACTGAGTCACCACAAGTTTTACGCAGAAATGGTAATAAATCTCAATGTTATAATAGATATACATAATAGCTATATACACAATTCTAATTTCATGGTGTCACTTTGCAACTTCTGCATGAACTTAAGCCACATTGTATCTATATAAATTCATGTTACTGGCATCTTCAAATTTCTGCGTAAAACGGAATACCTATGAAACTCTCGTGTAACGGCGAAAGTACTGTAGGACTATGTAAGCAACGCGCCACCATCGGTTAATTGGCACAGATCGCATGAGAAATTTCAAAATCAAACAATGAAGAAAGGTAACACATTTCAGATCAGAGGGTTGAGATTATACGTTCAGAAGAATCACAATGAATTTCGTATCTTCTTTTATTTACTCTTGCAGCACTTGGCAAGTGTAGGGGTGAATGGGGAGAGAAGTATACCTTTCGCAAATTTTGTGACGGGGAACGAAAGCCTCACCCGATTCATGGTTCAAATCACCCATGCATACCCCCAGCTGCCGAAGAGGCTTTTACGGCTTCTCTGTAGCCATCCCTCTTCCATTATATGGTCAGGGAAAAATATTGAAATTGCATTATATTAAAAGGATTTTTTCTCTCTTGTTATCAAGTAAGTGACAATCTTATTTCAATAGCATTTTCGATTTGGAAGTTATGGAAACATAATTTTTGAAAAGAAATCTCTATTTCACTGTGGTACATTGTTTTACAGTAGATTATCATGTAATATCACAGAAGACAAGCTTCCCATTTTTCATTTTTTTTTTAGATGAAGGTATTCACCAAATCGTCGCGGGCAATTTAAGGTGATGGCGGTCTTGCTTATTTAGCAAAAGGGTTCCTATATTTAGCAATATAATTCCCACATATAGGAACCCTATTTTGTAATAAGGTTCCTGTAAAAGAAATCGTCAGTTATCATGAGTGTGGTGAGCTGGGCTTACTTACACTATCGTCGGTTTAATAATTGAAGTTGTGTTTATTCAGCCAATCGTCGGGCAAATAAGAGTTGACGAGGTGTGCTTCTTGAGCGATCCTCACGCCATACACTAGTGCTGTGACTGTGTGTATTTATACCCGATCAGGTGAAAAAAGTGATCAACTTGTCCACCATTAAATAAGCTGCAGTAAGGCTGCTTATTAGCCCCATCTCCGAGCAGAAAGACCTGGGGGTGGCTATCCTACAGGTGTCCCTCCCCACACTCAGCCCATTATTGCTGGTTCAACAATGTATACATCTATTCCTGACTTCGCATTCTGTTGACCTTTGATTTGTTTTTTAATTTGGTATGTTAGCTTGGTGGTTAGTGAGTGCGTCTTGCAATCTAATTTGGGTGACCCAGGCTGACAAAATTCCGGTGGAAGCACTTGAATATTTTCTGGGAACTCAAATAACTTGTTCAGTAAAGCTGTTTACAGTGGTTATGGAGCAGTCATTTGGTTATTCCAATTGGCCCGGTTTGCTGTTGTCCGATTCAGGTCTAGTCTACTTCAGGTTGTTTGGTACAGCTTGTGGGCTGCTGAGCTGGGCAGGTCCTCCACCCCTCACAGCCTTTGAGAAAGTGGCAAAAGTTAACAGTTTTTAGTTTGTATGGGATTGCTGCTTCACCCCTGCCTTGTTACCCTTTGAACACTGATCGAAAAGAGTAGGCGAATTTTGCCTGTGTTCTTCCACGATTACAATAATGCAATTATAATTATTATATAATTATTATATTATTATCACATTGTATAGGATTCTCGATGAGTCTTCAGACTTCCTGATCTTTAAATTTCAAATTAAAATTCTTTATGAAAAAGTCATGAGACCATAGAAGTAGAAGCTAGAATTCCATCAGACTAACTATTCACACACTGAACAATAAAGTCGAACGGGGGGGGGGGGGGGCGTCTTACATGGTAAGGCAAAATAGCCCTGCCATTATCATTTGTCATATGAAATGCACGTACGGCCGGAAGATTTGTTCCTTTCATAGGGTAACTACTTCTTCGGGAGAAACGAAGTAAATGCAACCGTTTGCGTTTTCAGATAATCTGATGATATGCAGGGTAAACTATACGTCCCACAGAGTAGTACTGTGGTGCACCGATGAGTACACAGCCCTTCCTTTTGTTCTCTGAGTGTCAATCCTTTTGTTTTTGCGAGCAATCCTTTTGTATTTGGTCAGCAGAGCAAACAAGTCATCCCAGAGTCGATCCGATCCGGGATGGAATCAACACTTTTGTATCATTTGTGAGAAGACAATGATTCGATCTTAGGAAATTTCATAAGGTTGTCTACATCACTAATCCTGCGAAGCATTTAAGATATTTATGGGGACACACCGAATGTGGTCTGTTCCTGGACTACTGTAGCTGTAAAAATGAAAACAATAAAAGGTGTGAAGGTCCACAATCGACAGGTAGATATCACTTTGCAAATTTGTTTATTATGGAGATCTTTTTTCATTTTTCGGTCCACGAAAACCCTATACGGTGTCATTCATAGGGAATGCGCTTCATTGTTTGTGTATGTGTGCGTGTGTATGGGTGCCCTTGTTTTCGGGCGGGATGAAGGACCAAGCCAATAGATTTTAGGTCATCTGTAGAAAATTCAATAGATTTCTCCGGTCCTCTCAAGATTAACAATAGAGAGTCTATTGTTAAGGTTAGGGTTGAGAAAGAAAAAAAAAGAAAGCACAATGAGGTTCTCGGAATGAATGGAAAACAAAGTTGTGTGTGTATATCTGTGTATGTGGGTAAAAGTATCTTTGGATAGGGAGGAAGGGGTTTGAACATCACGCTGTGTTAGCACACCGGATGTGACTTGTTCGTGAACCAGATTTAAAAATGAAAACCACTAAAGATGTGGCGGCTCACAATCGACCGTAAGATGTCACTTTACAATTCGTTTGTTTTTGAAGATCTTTTTTCATTTTTTGGTCCACGGACACCCCATACGGTGAGATTGTTAGCGTATGTCAACGTTCAACCATACATCTTGCAGTCTGCTTGTGACAAGTCAAGCATGACGTCATGCGCGCGTCTCTTTGATATTTAAAAATATAAAAAAGGAAATTCGATGTTACGTTACTTTGTTTTTTTTTTCTACTTCTATGTTTTGGTAGATGACGCTTAACAAAAACTTTAAAATTTACATTTTTAACAGAGTACACATTTAAATAAACCAATACACCATTGCTTTAAATTTTACCGAGACCAGAGGGTTGCTTAGGACGGATTTTATACGCCGGAGGAAAGAGTGTCCCATCGGTCACGGACGGCATTTGCTGCCACTCTGTCATATTTGTTTAAAAACAGATTTTGAGGATCGTGAATGGATACAGACTGACTGACCTTTAAGGTACCCCCCCCCCCCTCCTCTCCTTTCATTTTCCTACTCTACCCATGTCTCTCGCTCTTGTACAACCTAACCCTTGAACCTAATTCTCTCCCGCCCTCTTCCTAATTTGTACACGTGAGTGTCAACAAACGTCGTGTGACCAAACAAGGGTGGGCAGGCAATATATGGTGCATTGTGAGACGTTCGATAACAAACTCGAGCAATGAGTGTAACTATGTCAATTTTTCTCATTTTCTCATTGGCTACATTTCCCTCTCATTTTTCCCCATTTTGTTATCATTATATCATTTTTGTTACATTTTCTCTTTATTTGCTATCATTTTATTCTCATGTTGCTTATTTTTCTTGTTTACTTTCTTTCAGTTCTCATTTTTCAGCTTTCTCTTATATTTGCAACATAGCGCTCATTCCTTCTCTCATCCTCCTCTACAGGTATCATCCTCTTATCCTCCTCTACACATTTCAGCAGTTTTTTTCCTTGTATGGTAATTTCTACCTCACTCACTAACCGTTCGGTTTACAGACTGAGAGACTACAAAGCCTTCCAAAACTGACAATACCAGATCAGATTCCTTCAATATTTGATGAAAAATTCAAGGACACACAGTACCCGACACCGCATATAGTTTTCTCCTTAATCCCTCCAATCAGCGGGGTAGCGATGAACATACAGCGTATGTATGATCTCAGTCGGGCCTACTATCACAAGGTAAAAGCTTCATGGATTTATGCAGTTTCAATACAGGGGGGCTTTGTTTAGAACATTTGAATGGCTATTTACACATTGTTTCCAGCTGAAAAATATGTTTATTACTAAAACACCTTTAGAAAAAAAGGGTCGAACAATGTTATCAATATAGCTGAAACAAAATCTTATTTTTCTTATTTAGTAGGGGCAAAAACAAATAGATTGGAGGAGTTCATATATGATAATGTTGTTCGTATTGTCAAAAAGGTTCTGTTAACGCTACGTGCCAACTTATAATGGCGCTCCCCCTTAGATAGTGTCTAGGGTTCCTGCAATAGATAACAGAGGAGACGTTTAACTGTCGTCGATTATTTTATGGCATATATCCTATGAGTACACTAAGATAAAGAAATAGAAACGACGGGAAATGTATTTTAAAATTAATGTAATTTTGCTCTCATATCAAGGAAACCATCATTTGAAGAGCTCTTTGTTTACACATAAAATCATACACACCCATCAAACAATGACGTCAAAGCCAGATTCGTGGCAAAAAGAAATATCAACTTCTGAGTCGATTTTGAGACCAATGAGATTATGAAATTGTCCATGTGGTGATTGAAGTCTTTTGAAACTCATTCACTATAAATGTTTCAACACTCCCGATCTGGATCCGTCCTTCAACTAAAACAAATTTTGCAAGTTAAGTCGCAAGTCAACGTTATCACTCCCCTTGAGATGGTACTCGGTTTCTGTCAGGAAGTCTTTGCAAAGGCAGAAAAAACCTATATTAAATTGACAAATAACTTTGGAAGAGTTATACAGTTGTAAAACCAAATATATGAGCAAATATAAACAAGAAAGTTCTTGTCATAAGTATTCCTTTTGTTTGTCATGCATTCTTAATTCTAAGGAAGTCTCTATCCAGTAAATTTAAAGATCTTAACATAAAATGCCGAATATTGTGTTCAAAACATTTTAAGTAGGCAACTACTTTTCTCTGAAAGATCATACTCAGGTTAGTCTGAAGGTAAATGTAATTTACTCATTCAAAGGGCCTTATGATAAGAATGTCTCTTATATTGGGAAAACCAAAAGACATTTGTCTGTGAGGATTAAGGAGCACTTGACTGAATACATCACCTATCCATGACCACATTCTCAGCTCTAACAAGAATTTAGCTATCTTGCAACTAATGTCACGATTAAGATCAAAGAAGCATTGTTAATCAAGGAATTCCTACATTAAACACGCAATTACTACAGCATGGCTCATCATATAATTTATCTGATTTCTGATTATATTTGTAAGTTTACGTCTACTCCGGACTACTAAGATCTAAACTGGAGTTGTTTTTCTTTTCTTTGTATATACTGCATATTGTGGGATTCAAACTTTTTTAATGCCGTGTCTGGACATCTCTGTGTGTGTGTGTGAGATGGGGGGTAGGTTGAAGAGACAAAAATTTTCTTATTGGATCCTACCAACCGATGGTGGGGCTCCTCTTAGATAGTCCTGCCGGTACTCACCCCCCCCCCAAAAAAAAATCCCGTCTATGGTTATTTCAATCTGTGTTGCAAAAGTAGTTCATTCACTGTGTTTTATATATTAATATGTAAGGCTTTGTAATTTTAAAGCCTATCGCTAAATATACAATTATCCCAATAGTCGAGAAGATTACCTCTGAGATTTACCGCCCAGAACAGTTTCCCTTGGGTTTGTGAGACAATGGAACCGGGGCCCTCTCTGGTGTCTTTCCCCTGTACTCCAACTGAGGCTTTCCCTGAACCCAACAAGGACTAATTTAGGCTTCGGCGTTGCGGACATGCGCACATTTTAGGCGTGCGCAGCGTGCACAGTTTCATGGTATCCAATAGGTCACCCCTACACCCTCCCCCCCCAAAAAAAAAAAAATTGAAAAGAAGTTTCGCCCTGGTAAAATTAGCACTATAAAGGAGGTTCTGTGACCCTAGACCACAATAAACGATGTATTTGTCCCCACCGTTCTCTCCTCACAATCCGTGTAGCAGTTTTCCTATATGTCCCTTTATGTATAAATCTCGAGAGAGAGGTTAATCCTTTTTAAATTTCAGGACATATGCCGGAAAACCCCGGGACCTCTCATGGTGCTGAGATCTACATGCTGACTTCAACAGGATTTGACCCCACCACGTCTGAGTAGAGAGTCACCTGATCTGATATAGACCTGTACAAGGCTCTAGTCTGGCTATTTATCTCCACCTGAAGTTCCCAGAACTAAGCCTTGGGAAGTCACACTACGACCGTGGTAAGTAGATAACGTAATTACTGATCTCTCATAAATGTAGCAGACTAAACTTATTCCCGATAAAACAGATTTCGAATCATCGATTGCTCGGAACTGTTGACGCTGAAGTTCGTTTAGTCGATTAGGCCTTCGCCCATGTTACACATCGTCATAATGCGTACCATGCTGCACCGCCAACGAGCTTTTGATGAGGGTGGCAATTAATGAAGTTAGTTAATTTGACGAGAAATGCAGTCTTTGCCCCACTTCAAGTTTAGCGCCTTTGAGTTTATGTGAATATTTTAAGTTCGATGATGACCTCGGTAAGATGGTCGGGTCGGGATCGTACTCACCTTCGGTGGTGCCAGTAAAGGACGGATTTTTTTTAAACATTCCTGTTAAATTTATAATTTGATGAAAGCAACTTGATGTATACCAATGTCCCAATAATGATTGCAATATCCAGCTCGTGAATTATACCCATAAGTCAAGTTATCAACACATTAAAATCTAAGAAGGTTACCCCAACCTTTGTTTCTGATATCCGCCGATCAGCTCTTTGATAATCAAAGTTTATAAAAAATGTTGATAATCCAGGCTTATCGGTCGATAATCCGGATTTATCGACCAATAAACCAGGGTAAACATATATCAAATGAAATGTCTTCATTATCGAGTGATAAACCTAACTTTTTTTAATATTTATTGCGCATTAGGCTTGCCACTGGCATATACACCTATGCACAGGCAAATGTGTGCGTTTGGGAGTGAATCCTCGAAGCTTTATTGACCATAGAAGGAATTGGGTTAAAGCAGAATAAAATTTGAAAAACCAAAGCTGTGACCAATCCGATAGGAGAAAATACGACTGTTAATGTAGCTAGGGTACCTTGAAATCAATGCGGACGATCCCTTCTTGTTTAGTGCAGGCGTTGGTTGCTGACTTAATTGGCCGTGCATGCATTTATCCCTGTTTTGTTTATCGCCTATAAGCCTTGTTAAGTTCATACCGGAGCGATAACGATAAAACATCGCTCTAGTACATCGCATATAGTATATCACTATAGATAAATATATTATGGTCCCCGGATAACTATATCGAATTGAATCCTTTCAGGGGCTATATATTCCCCAGTAACTATATGATAAAATGTGAGGACCAATCAGAGCGTGCTTTTATCTGTTATCAGTGAAATGTGTGTTTGTGCATCAGGTTTGATGGGTTTCTAATAAACTGCAGTGATGGGATATGTCATGAAAATGAAATTTTGGAGTATTGGCTACACTCAGCATTGAAAATGTTAAAAATAACCACAAATTCCATCAAAATTCGTCAAAGATTGACCAATTTACAGGCAAATAAGTGTCCCACAGCTGTATCATGAATAAACATTGGTTAACTATGCAAATTTGTGAGGACTAGATATGAACTCTCATGATATAGCCTATTGTTACTCCTTTGTTTATGTAGCCATTCTTTCAAGGACATTTGAGAATTTTTTATGCCATTGGAGTTTTATTTTGGAAGCGTGCGTTTTCTTCTTTAAAAATATCGATATCACTTACCAATGTGAAACTCAGCAATTAAGTAATTAAGAGAGCAAAGTATGTAGGCTAAACAAAAGGAATACTGACGCTGTGCAACACTCCACGTTATCTGTTTTACATGTCACACAACCTTTAACATAGTGTCAACGATATTGTAGTAAATATAGTTGTGGTGTGACCGTAGCTTATCAGGGACAATTTTATCGTTATCGTTATATCGTGTGACGGACACCTTATAAGTTTGCGCGTAAAGTGTACAGAAATACGCTTTGGATGTAGAAAGTCCGCATGTATCGTACAGTTATCTATGCAATGGGCTGGGTGCATCAGCTACACGTTTGCGTCATCTTATCGTGACGAATACTACAATACTAAGTTTATGACCCCGTTTACATGCAATGGACCCCTCGCCTGGTATCGGACCCAGCGCTCGGGATTCAAATTGTGTAAATGAACGGATTAGACCTATGCGTGACATGCGCGCGAGTGACTCTGTAGTGTGCGTCAAGTATTGATATATTTCGATATCGGCCAGTGTGACGAAATAATGGTTTTTATATACAGTGACGACAAAGCATTCATTCTAGCATTACGTTACATAATATGCCGTTTGCTACGCAATCGTTATAAACGTACTTTCAAAAGCTTCAACAAATCTTTCATCAAAATTTGATGCAATGAATCAAAAAATTACTTTTGATTTGCTTCGTTTGTCTGGTAAGTAAAATCAATATTTTATTTTATGTCATTCATTTCAAATAGCAAGTATATGCTCCGTGTTTTCCATCCGAAAAAAGTTAAGCTGTAAGTTTCACAGGTATTTGACTTTGGGAATCCTAAGACACCTTAGTGTGTAAATATATCCTGGAGGACACATTGCCACATGCCAGTGATTACGTAAACCGTCACACTGTTTCAGCACCTTCATTGGTCGAAGTTTATTGAGGGAGCCTAATGTTTTTCTAAATTTATTGGAAGTCCATTAAGAAATGGAAGCAACCTTTGCGGGTGACGCAAACACAATTATAGTGCAGATGTGTAGACTTTTTAAGTAACATTGTGACATTTAATTTACGTGCGTCTGTTTGATGCTGTTTAGTCCCCCCCCCCTCCCCCCGTTTGGTTTGTAGTAGATTTAATGCAGAAACGTTTTCGATTGTGTTGCGTTTACAGGTACTGCATTGAAGGTTCTACAACATATCACTATTTATTCCATGTACGTTTCTTCATGTTAATCTGCTTCTAGGTTTACTTGGTTTCTGTAAGGATGCAAGAAATCGCCATTGTGGACGGGAGGTTGATTCAGTGTTCAATACACTGGCATCTGATGTTAGTTCTTTGTTAAAGTAAGTGATTACAGTTGTTACTACATTTCCAAATTTATCCTTCCGGTCCAACCAATTGTTTCTTGATTTTTTTCCTCCTGAGGGAACATCTCACCTTAGAGATATTTGTTACGTAATCATTAAAGTGTTTTATACATTTATAATGGAAAACAACACTGGCAATGAATATTAAACAGGTTTTGCAAGAACGAAAATATGCTGCAAGAAAAAGAAATCACTACTAGAAACAATGAAAAACTACATAAATAAGAAAAAAGATAGAAATAATAAAATATGGAAAAATGAGAAAATAGTCGTAAAGTAACAGAAATGTCCCAAACAATATGACTCTCTTAGTGACAATTTAAGTTTTCCGAAGCTCCTGATATTTTGGGAGCCTCGTGACTTTTCTTCGGACTGACTGGCTGAAAAATAATCATAATTAATACCTTAGTCATCATCACCATTAATATTATGACCTTCGTAACTACTAACATCATCAGTTTGCTCATCATCTTCATCAGTAGCATCATCATCATATTTATCTCTATCATCATCGTTATCATCACAATCGTCATATCCCTCATCATCACAGTCATCGTCACCACCGTCCTCATCTTTATCATTATCATATTCATCATCATGATCCCCATACTCCTCTTCTCCATCCATATCATTATCACTATTAATACTATCACCATCATTATCTATTCTGTAATGTCATTTATCTAAAATACTTTTACTTTTTATGTCAGGAACTACCAGGATACTGAAGATCAGAATCGGATGCTGAGTCAAGAACTTCGTTCAAGTTTCAGGAACTATGGGGATATCGAAGAACAGAATCGTATCTTGAGAGTAGGACTTCATTCCAACTTTAGGAAGTACCAGGACCTCGAAAATCAGAATCAATTGCTGAGACAAGAACTTCGTTCAAGTTTCAAAAACTTCGAGGATATCGAAGAGCAGAATCGTGTCCTGAGAGAAGAACTTCGTTCCAACTTCAGGAAGTACCAGGACCTCGAAAATCAGAATCTGATACTGAACGAAGAACTTCGTTCCAACTTAAGGAAATACCAGGATATAGAAGATCAGAATCGCTCGTTGAGACAAAAACTTCATTCAAGTTTCAGAAACTACGAGGATATCGAAGAAGAGAATCGTATCCTGAACGAAGAACTTCGTTCCAACTTCGAAAAGTACCAGGCCCTCGAAAATCAGAATCTGATACTGAACGAACAACTTCGTTCTAACTTAAGAAAATACGAGGATATCGAAGATCAGAATCGCTTGCTGAGACAAGAACTTCGTTCTTGTAATTGCAGAGTTGCAAGGGATGCCTTCCCTGGTCAGAACAACAGACCAAAAAAGGTAGATTGATACTCACTTATCTCTGATGACGAAACTTATGCTATGTGTTCTATGAAATGATCGTTACAAACATCTGACAAGCATTAATTATTATATGAAGGGAGCATCACAGTAATGTGGCATCGTCTTGCACAATGCATTCATACTTACATTAAGGTGTGTACGGTGACGCTCTTACCTTGCCGGTGTGCTCTATTTCCCTCACAGTCAAAATGCATAGTTACTATAACACTGGACTTGATCCATTTTTGATTATCAACCTTTTCATTTGGAGTCATCAGGGTTTTTTCTTTTCTTTCATTTTTTCGACAGCGAAAACGTAATAACGTGTCTTCATCCTCCCCTAATCAACAACAATCTAACAATGACAGTTCCCGCAATGGAATTACTGGTGGTGCCATCGGCGGTGCCTATGGTGGCAGCAGTGGCACATCTTGTACTGCCACAAGCAGCAGTAGCAGTAGCAGCATCATCAGTGGCTACATCGCAGTCAACCAATCCTCCAGACAGTTGTCATTTCCGAGTGACGTGGTGGCCATGGGGCAGGCAGAAATGCGAAATGCCGGATTTGAGCTCCTCGACCAACTGGGACACGGTGGATTCGGCGTGGTCTACGGAGGAAGATCTCTCGACGATCCCCATGAGGTAAAATTGATAAGTTTGTCTAGACGTGCGACTTTGTAAAATAGACTGGTATTAGCATTACCTGTGTCTTCATTCGTGTGCTACAGTACTAATAATTATGAAACTGTCGCTTCCATCACAAAGTTTCTGACTTGCATCCCCATCCGGCGGCTCCTCAGCCGTGGTAAAAGGACGTGACTCGCAACAGAACAGTTTATTCTTTAGGTGCATAATTAAGATCGCAATATACTGCGCATCATTTTCTTTTCACTTTCTTGTTATTTTTCTTCGTTACTGGGTCTGTTTCCTTTTAAACATCTTCACAGGAGGTCGCCATCAAGTTCACCCTGTGCAGTAGCATTTACTCATGGAGAGATGTCCCCGGTGATAATGTACAGATACCGGGGGAAGCAGCCGCTATCATCGCTCTTGAAGATGTTACCAGTGTCGTGGATCTTTTCGCCTACGGTAGAGTCCAACTTGGTAACGATGACGTTTTCTTTCTTATTATGGAGAAACCGCCCTCTTGCCTCTCTTTCGATGAATATTTGAGACGGCAAGTACCCATGGATGAAACCAGGGCCTTCTTCTTTCTCGACCAAATCGCATCAATGGTGTTGGCTATCCATCAATGCCAATGGGTTCACGGAGATCTGAAACCCAGCAACATGCTGATTTGCGCCCAGGATCAACTTAAAGTCATCGACTTTGGACTGGCCAAGAATGTCGTGAATGGTGAATGCATCGTAACCATGGCTGGAGGCACTCCGCTATGGAACTATCCACCCGAACGTCTCGACGGAGCTTATGACCTTGTGAAGGCTACTGTATGGTCCGTGGGTGTCATCTATTTTTACATGATATTCGGACGACGGCCTTTCTCATCTCTGCGCAAGGCAAAAAAGCACCCTTTTAAATGGCATTTCATCGTCTCCAGTGAAGTCCAAACGATCCTTCGGGGGTTACTGGATCCAGATCCCAGGACACGAGTGGCCATTGGGGAGTTGGAGCAATTTATCCAGAGAAACGCTCCTACAAATGGCATTTGCTGAAAGCACGGACTGTTCTGTCCGATGTCCCAGCGAATGCAAAACATTTCAGATAGTTGACTGAATATATCTTTTTAATTTCCTACTCTTGAGAGAATAAATTAACAATTCGTCGTTGGTAGGTTGGTAAATCTGATCGGACGTATGTACTCATTGAAGAAGAAAAAAGAACTGATGAAATAATTCACTCGTAGCTTGTAAAGCTAAAACTACTAATAAGGCGTTAAAGCGTATACTTAGGAATGAAAGCTGAAAGCTTGAACCACGTCATTCATGAGTGTGACTCGTGATTGACTTCATAAACAGAGAGAAAAGCAGCATCGCTACTTTGCTAACTTTTTCATGGAAGATGCAAAGCAATTTGTCGTTTGCCATGATTATATCAGATTAAACGCGATCCTCATTTCGATAGTTATCCAGGAGCTAAAAAAAAATAAAAATGCCCACTTGCAGAAGCGTATCGCACACCAGGATGATGGTTAATTATTAGATACCAAAGAATAAACAGTCCATTTCTGTTTCCATTGATGAACGAGTTAGAGCCAAAACATGAAATATGAAGACGGATCCAGATCGGGAGTGTTGAAACATCTATAGTGAATGAGTTTCAAAAGACTTTAATTACCACATGGACAATTTCATGGATAATTTCTTCTTGCCACGAATCTGGCTTTGACGTCATTGTTTGATGTGTGTGTATGATTTTATGTGTAAACAAAGAGCTCTTCAAATGATGGTTTCCTTGATATGAGAGCAAAATTACATTAATTTTAAAATACATTTCCCGTCGTTTCTATTTCTTTATCTTAGTGTACTCATAGGATATGTGCCATAAAATAATCGACGACAGTTAAACGTCTCCTCTGTTATCTATTGCAGGAACCCTAGACACTATCTAAGGGGAGCGCCATTATGAGTTGGCACGTAGCGTTAACAGAACCCTTTTGACAATACGAGCAACGTTATCATAATGAACTTCTCCAATTTACTTGTTTTTTGCCCCTACTAAATAAGAAAAATAAGATTTTGTTTCAGCTATATTGATAACATTGTTCGACCCTTTTTTTCTAAAGGTGTTTTAGCAATAAACATGTTTTTCAGCTGGAAACAATGTGTAAATAGCCATTCAAATGTTCTAAACAAAGCCCCCCTGTATTGAAACTGCATAAATCCATGAAGCTTTTACCTTGTGACAGTAGGCCCGACTGAGATCATACATACGCTGTATGTTCATCGCTACCCCGCTGATTGGAGGGATTAAGGAGAAAACTATATGCGGTGTCGGGTACTGTGTGTCCTTGAATTTTTCATCAAATATTGAAGGAATCTGATCTGGTATTGTCAGTTTTGGAAGGCTTTGTAGTCTCTCAGTCTGTAAACCGAACGGTTAGTGAGTGAGGTAGAAATTACCATACAAGGAAAAAAACTGCTGAAATGTGTAGAGGAGGATAAGAGGATGATACCTGTAGAGGAGGATGAGAGAAGGAATGAGCGCTATGTAGCAAATATAAGAGATAGCTGAAAAATGAGAACTGAATGAAAGTAAACAAGAAAAATAAGCAACATGAGAATAAAATGATAGCAAATAAAGAGAAAATGTAACAAAAATGATATACTGATAACAAAATGGGGGAAAATGAGAGGGAAATGTAGCCAATGAGAAAATGAGAAAAAACTGACATAGTTACACTCATTGCTCGAGTTTGTTATCGAACGTCTCACAATGCACCATACATTGCCTGCCCACCCTTGTTTGGTCACACGACGTTTGTTGACACTCACGTGTACAAATTAGGAAGAGGGCGGGAAAGAATAAGGCTCAAGGGTTAGGTTTGCACAAGAGCGAGAGACATGGGTAGAGTAGGTAAATGAAAGGAGAGGAGGGGGGGGGGTACCTTAAAGGTCAGTTAGTCTGTGTCCATTCACGATCCTCAAAATCTGTCTATAAACATATATGCCAGAGTGGCAGCAAATACCGTCCGTGACCGATGGGACACTCTTTCCTCCGGCGTATAAAATAGCAACCCTCTGGTCTCAGTAAAATTTAAAGCAATGGTGTATTGGTTTATTTAAATGTGTACACTGTTAAAAATGTAAATTTTTAAAATTTTTGTTAAGCGTCATCTACCAAAACATAGAAGTAGAAAAAAAAAAAAAAAACTAACGTAACATCGAATTTACTTTTTTATGTTTTTAATGCGGTTGCGGTATCAAAGAGACGCGCGCCCTGAACTCATTTCGCATGAGTTGTATACAACGCATGACGTCGTCCTTGACTTGTCACATGCAGACTGCAAGATAGATGGTTGAACGTTGACATACCCTAACAAACTTACCGTATGGGGTATCCGTGGACCAAAAAAGGAAAAAATATCTCCAAAAACCAACGAATTGTAAAGTGACATCTTACGGTCGATTGTGAGCCGCCACATCTTTAGTGGTTTTCATTTTTAAATCTGGTTCACGAACAAGTCGCATCCAGTGTGCTAACACAGCGTGATGTTCAAACCCCTTCCTCCCTATCCAAAGATACTTTTACCCACATACACAGATATACACACACAACTTTGTTTTCCATTCATTCTGAGGACCCCGTTGTGCTTTCTTTTGTTTTTTCTTTCTGAACCCTAACCTTAACAATAGACTCTCTATTGTTAATCTTGAGAGGACGGGAGAAATCTATTGAATTTCCTACAGAGGACCTAAAATCTATTGTTTCAGTCCTCCATCCTGCACCCGAAAACAAGGGCACCCATGCGCACACACACATACACAAACAATGAAGCGCATTCCCTATGAATGACACCTTATAGGGTTTTCGTGGACCGAAAAATGAAAAAAGATCTCCATAATAAACAAATTTGCAAAGTGATATCTACCTGTCGATTGTGGACCGTCACACCTTTTATTGTTTTCATTTTTACAGCTACAGTAGTCCAGGAACAGACCACATTCGGTGTGTCCCCATAAGTATCTTAAATGCTTCGCAGGATTAGTGATGTAGACAACCTTATGACCTTTCCTAAGATCGAATCATTGTCTTCTCACAAATGATACAAAAGTGTTGATTCCATCCCCGGTCTTCCCGACGTCATCTCTCGGATCGACTCTGGGATGACTTGTTTGCTCTGCTGACCAAATACGAAAGGATTGCTCGTAAAAACAAAAGGAATTGACACTCAGAGAACAAAAGGAAGGGCTGTGTACTCATCGGTGCACCATAATACTACTCCACAGTTTAGCCGTTTACAGTTAACAGTTTAGCTAGTGATATTATCCTAAGATTTGGGTTTGGCGGATTTGTGTTACGTGGTTTCATGAGAACGCCTTTTTCCATGCCGAATTTGGGCTGACACTTACTGTTCCATGACGTCATTTTCGTTGATCTATTTCTCTGCATGAGACTTAATCACCTGTTAAGTCTCTAAACAGGAATTTGATCCCTAGATCTCTCCGCCAGGACTTTGACTCTTAACATCACCACCAGTAAGACGGGACTCTGGAGCACACTTACTAAAGCGTGCGCTGTAGGTTTAATTACGTAGTACAATGGAAATTTTTCGCCCCCTATCCTGAACAATAGTTTTGCTCCAGTTACCCCCCCCCCCCCCTCCAATCCGCATCCTAAATCTTGTTGCCGCCACAAGTATTAGACGTGACTATGCTATGCCTGACTACGGTTGAGGTACCGATTTGGCTATAGTCCTCTGTAGTAATATAAAAATCGTTGAAAGTTTCTGATGGTGCTGGTTAGCAAAAAAAAAAAAAAAAAACAGCTGAGCGTACCGGATCATCTAGCAACAGAGTAGCCCTATAAGAGACTAAATATAGCTACAAGTAATTCAGAAAAATATCGATTTAAGTCTTCGATTGTACACCAAAGTACTAAGCTGACTATGTTGCCTAATTCGCTTCGATGTTCTGTCAAAAAAAGGGAAATCATGCTATAAAGTTCTTAAATCCGGGTTTCGCGATAATGAGAAAATATTGCCATGAGTGAAACTGTTTTGAGTTACTCGAATGTGAATCTTTTGCTTAAACTGAGTTTTCGATTGTCCTACAATATCCACCATACAAATATAGAGGTGTCTTTTCTAAAAGCAGTGGCGTTGCATCCTAAGTGGAGAGGGAAGAGTGGCGCTGATTGTCACTTATACATAGGGCTATGGCTTAAAGGCTGTAATGCATCACCCCAGACAGTTTCAATTCTCCCAACCACGTACCTCTAGTCACTCCCTCAGCTTGTCTTAAATTCCTCCACATGTGTAATCAAAACATCAAAACGGATCCCCTGTGTACGCTGTGTAATACGAGCTGCTCTGCATCTTTCGAATTTGCTGTCAATCTAAGAGTACTGTAACTTAGAACCAGTTGAGAATTTTCCTTTCAGGGAGGTAAAAATATAGCCTAGGGTGATGCAATACAGCCTTTAAAATTGTGAGAATTAGACTATAAGCGGAGAGCCACATCAGTTGACACCTGAGTGCAAAAAAAAAATGTAGATACAGATACCTCGATCACGGGAAATCCCCTCCGCATGCGCCACAGGCGTCCGGTTCACCCAGTTGCGTCCCTTCCCTTCAGCCAATTACTGTCTGAAATTTACATATTTTTTCAAGTTTCATGAGAGCTACCATAATTCTTTGAAAGCTTTTGTCTGAGCTCCGTCTGATGGTCTGATGGTCTACTGTATCGTTGACACTAGCTTTTGTGCAATGAAACACATACAATGATTAGCAACTGGGTTATAACGTCATGCAAGGTAAAGTGTTGGAAATGTGATTAGTTGGACTGTGGTCGGGCAAGCAGGCTAGGAGACGCAGTGTAGCTTACCGATCCTTCGATCGGACAAATAGGCACAACGCTCTTGTTATCCTCACCTGAAACATTTTCATTCACGCTGTTGTGACCTTTATTTTTTTTTTTCAACAGCATGCACAATCTATGAAAAAATCTCTTTTTTCACTGGTGTCAAATTTCAGGGCAGTTAAATACTTCAGTTTCAAAGAACAGAAAAAAACAGTGATTTCCAGGTTTTCGTCATGAAGCATTTCTGTGCCGCCTTCAGGCAACTTCATATTCTTTTTGACAGGAGCAACTAGCCATCAATATCTTGAGTAATTCAACATTACATTTTTGCTGGGTTATATTTAAAGTGCCTATAGGAAAATATAAGCCTTTTCAGGTTTCATTTTGGAACTGTTAACATGTCAATGGAATATTCCACAGCCACGTACGGAAGATAACCATTATACGTGAACGTGATAATAACATAGTACTACCTCCGTATATCACGGGCTCATTGTGGGTTGCTACTAAACCTCGCGCGTGTACAGTATACCACATGTCAAGATGCACGGTAAGTGGCCTTCGTCTGCACTAAGTTATCACTCTTACTGATCTCCGTATTACGTAATCGTCTACAGTATAACATTGTCTCCAATTCACTGTACCATTACGAGCATGTAAGTTCGGTAGCGCCTTGCAGTGGTAATGTGGCACCCTCAATTTCGTTTCTTTTAACAACACTTTACCAAACCTCCTGTTGATTGTATGAACAAACGATCCAAGGGATAAGGAGTGAAACTTGGCACAGGGCATTGTAGGCAAGACAGCTAGTTGGTAACGGCGCTTGTCGCGTGGTGGCGTAGGCTACTGTACAGTATAGGCCTTACTTTATTATGGTCAATCATTAGGCTTTGGCCTACTGACCAACTTTTAAGCTACACTAATGACTATGATGATTTTATTAGACGTTTAGCTAATCTACTGCTATCATTGTTTGACAGTGTACTAAAGGTGTAGCATAAAACCAGAAATACTCCTGATTTGATAAGACCTAGAACCTCAGAAACAATTTGTGGCGAATGAGTTACTGTATGGTTGAATTTTACAGGCCTAGGCCTAAGCCATGCACTAAATTAATGGGTACAACTGCAGAATACAATGTTTCTCGTAAACGTACCACTGAGACTCTGGAGGCGCAGGCGAGTGCTTCCACACCTGTGACTCTATGGACAGCGACTACTGTACTACTGCACCTCCACTTCCAGATTGGAGGCTCAGTTGACTTCAGAAAAAATAGACCACTTGCTCAATCGTTCTCAAAATGATTGTACCTACATGGGAAGCCATTGCGACTGCGACTGCGCTTCCACCCCAGAGTGAAAGCTCAGTAGACTTAAGGCAAATTAGACACAGTATGCATGCCCAGAAGTCTCAAAATGATTCCACCGCCATGGGTAGCCACTGTGACTATGACTGTGCCTCCACTCCAGAGTGGAGCCGCCACTCCAGAGTGGAGGCTCAGTGGACTTAAAAAATTTTCAGAAAAAATAGACACGGATGCATGCTCGGTTGCTCTCAAAATAAATGCACCTCCACTCCAGATTCAGTGGGGGCTTAGTGGACACAGGAGGCATGCTCAGTTGGCCACAGTGACTGCATCACTGCGTTTATTAGGGTGAGTTTAAGTGGGACATTGTATTCTGCAGTCACTCCAAACTTACAGTACACAAACCCATGCATAAGTTGCTGCTTAGGCCTAATGAAGGGGGTGCACACATTCAATTATTGGACATCTATAATCTCTTATGGTGAGTGCATGGCATCAGTTAATATCAAGCATAGACCTGTAAGAAAATTTTTGGTCAGAAATACCCCAGATCATAATTTACCGATTTACCAGAGCCCCCCGGCATCAAATGTCGATGGGGTCTTGAAAACTAGGGCAGACAGCCATCTCTAACTTATGTAAAGCCTCCTACTCTTCCGAAAAATAGGATCGATGACGTTTTTAAATCCATTGACTGTTGTGGCAGTGACAGCCTCCGGTGACAGATTGTTCCATTCAGTAATAATACGCTGACTGAAGAAATATTTCCTAATATCAAGTCTGCAGTGGTACTTCTGGAATTTAAGCTGATGACCTCTTGTTTTACTGACATCCGACAATTTAAAAAAAGTAGACTGATCAACATTTTCCAAACCCTTAACAATTTTAAAAACTTCAATCAAGTCGGCTCTTAGTCTATGCATTTCAAAACAAATCAAACCAGTTCTTTCAAGCCTTTCTTCATAACTGAGAGTAGACAAATCTGGAATCAATTTTGTAGCACGGCGTTGTACCTTTTCAGTGTTATCAATATCTTTCTGTAGATAAGGGTGCCATGCCTGACAACAGTATTCCAGATGTGGTCTAACAAGAGATAATCATCTATTTTTATTTTCAGCTCAAAAACGTAGCTTACACCCAAATAACTTTTCAAGTAAATTTATTTCTGTAGTCAAAACATGACTCAAGGGTATCCCGGCCAACACTACTGAAGGCCTAGAGCCATGATATAAGAATCACCAGCATGTTGTTCCTTGTGAAAAATGAATGACATCTTCAACCCAGTGTGCATCAACTTTTACATTTCATGTTACTTAAGCTTATAATAATATGCATCCTTAAGTTTACTGAGGAAACACAACCCATACTGTAGTTGCATCACTGACATTTTCTTGATACTGTATTTTCAACTGCAGGGACAGTGACATGTGAAATACCACATACTACTCCATGTACCGGTACTTCATGACACCTCGCCATTGGAGTTCGTTTTTACAGAGGTGGCACACCAAAATGAAAGATCTCAACTGGTTAATGACTAGCTCTCCTAGCAGAGTCCCAACAACAGTACAGACGAATGCAAAGTCAGAATTCCATAGAAGAGACATGAGTTCAAAATACCAGGTGATCATTTTGCTGCTATATTACACAGTATTCACCGCATACATAGACGTTGCAAAGACTTTCTTGGCGAATGAATTCCCCTCCTTTGATACATTCCTCACAATTTTAGCTGCAGCCTACTTATACCTAACCGAGGATATGTACTCATCTACTAATCGCGTTTCCCTGTGATTGCCCTCCACCGGAAAGACTTTGGACACTAGATATAATTATGTACAAATGTATAGTCACGTTTGATGTTACGGTTAATACAGATTAAAATACTACGCATTGGTCTCATGAAATGAACCAATAGCAGTGATTGAACAATGAGAAAAATAATGGTACCTAGGCTAACTTTCACCCTATCACCAGATTTGCCTACGGCAGAAATAGGATATTGCTAAGATAGACCTAAAACAGTTGAAGGAGAGTAGAATATTGCATGACATTTACGTAACTAATCAGTCGTAGGTCCTTTCCCCATCATCACTCCCATCATTTCTCATGATGACTGTGATTGGCTTCTACCGAATTTGGTAGTAAAAAACAATGGTTTTAGTTAAAAGTTGTGTGCATAATTAAAACCAGTGTCCAGAGTCTGTGAGGGCAGGGATCAGTGGGGGAGTAAACACTCTTCAGGAAGAGCAGTAAAGTATGGATGTTCAGAGGTGGCAGAACCAAGATTAGGAAGAAACTTTTCAGCTCAAGCAGACTCTGCAGAGTCTACCTCATACACAGCATAGGTGCTCTACATTGGTACCAGTGTATGATGTATCAGCATGTATAGTATTTTTCATTGATGTCTGAGGTCATTTGAAGTCAAGAGATGTCAAAGTCAAAATCTTGAGAAAAAAATTGTCAAGATGTGATATTTGCTTGAACTTCACACAGTGTACATTGCCAACACTCATGTCAGTTAGGTGTGTCACTGGTCATGGGAGTCTAGTCCTCACTTGCAAAATGAAAAATCCCCTGCTCAGAAGTTCAAGAAGCTGAAAGCCCCATCTGGAGAATTAAATAATGTTACAAAATGTCATGTAATACTGGGAAATTACAGCAAAATGTCTCTGTTGTTCTTTGACTTCAAGTACTTAATTCACCCGAAATTGACTTTATGCACACTTGACCTTGAAATGTGGAAATCACATTTCTGCTATTATTTATGTTTCCGTTAAGGTATTCAGTAAATACAGAATATAATAAAGGAGTTGTGTCTCAGTGACATCACATTGATCTCAGTAATCATAACGCAATTCACCAGAGTGAAGGAAGGCTTTAGTGATGTGAGACTGCCAGATCGAAATGGTGATGGCCACATTTTAAAGGATGGCCGAGAGTGCCAACAAAATGTTTGGCTCAGCCACGAATTGTGGTTAATTGTGATGAGACCTAACCTAGACATCATTCACTAATACAGTAGTAACTACTGTTAGTTCTGTGGGTAGAATTTTGCCCTTAAAGGCTGTATTGCATCACCCTAAGCTACTGTATATTTTTACCTCCTGGAAAGCAAAATTCTCAACTGGTTCTAAGTTACAGTACTCTTAGATTAACAGCAAATTCGAAAGATGCAGAACAGCTCGTATTACACAGAGTACACAGGGATCCATTGTTTTGATTACACATGTAGAGGAATTTAAGACATGCTAAGGGAGGGACTAAAGGTTGGTGGTTGGGAGAATTGAAACTGTCTGGGGTGATGAGTTTTTGTCTTTAAGTAATGTTAAAGTGACTTGTCTGCCAGGGTGCAACACCCATCAGAGGCCCTAAGGCAGACCCTCGGACCAGCCGATGAAACCTTCATGCTTTGGCACCAGACTGTGAGACTCCCTGTTTTAAAATCCTGCCTAAGGCCCTGCTGTGAAGTAGAAAGGATATTTTTTTTTTACCTTCATCATCACTGTGTACCTGAACTAAACATTGATGACCTTAAACCAAGCAGCATTTCTTATTCAAACTAGGAAGAGATATACAGTAAACCACGTACTCATGAATGTCATTAATGGGATTTCAGCATAAGAAAAATTAAAAAATTAGGGTTTTTTTTTTATTACTTGTTGAAGTCAGCAAGGAATCTACAGTGTACTGTCATGATGGTGTGTGTGGGGATTTATGGTGTGTGTGTATGTGATGCCTTGATTTGTATACACCATACCTCAAGATCAGAAAGGTACCTGAGTAACCTCACCTTCAATATTGGTGTGTAGGTAGTCTGTTGTGAGTAGATGATCCCTATTGTTTTCATGGAGGTCAAAGGTCATTTGAGGTATATTCATAAAGTATGCAATCTTACACCTATTGAGCTATCTTCGGCTCCTACAGTAGATGTTGCTTGAACTTCAAACTGCTAACATTGGTAGCTCTTAATGAGCAGATGATCTCTGTCAATTTTTATGGAGGTCAAAGGTCATTTGAGATCAGTAAAGATCATAATATGTAACCCTGAAGATATGTCTCAGGAAGAGGAAGATGTCAAACTTGATATGTGTCGTCCTCTGCTTTTCATTAATAAGGGCAAGGAATCTCAAAGTCATTTGACCTCCGCTTCCCCTCTACTGGGGCACTTTCTGACAGAATTTGTCATTGGCAGATCATTTTTTCACCACATACAATGTCTGTTACGGAGATGTCAATGTTTGCACTGGATTTGGACAAAGAAAGTCCAAAAAGTAATGAAAAAGCTGTATGTGTCAACTACCCATCCCACCTTGAAAATCCATAACATTCAAACAGAAAATTGCACTTTTCACTGATCAACCTCCAGAGAGCAAACATTCTTAAATGTATTACAAATTTCAGTCTTCATTCGTAAATTCCTTAAAGTTTGTGTGAAAGGTATGTGTGTGTAAGCAACATCGTAATTACTTTACTCATCTCTTACCTGTCTCCCTCAACTAATGCACCCTGTATGCTTCTGTGTTTGAAACTTCACTTGCTACTTGCAGCACTGTATCTGACTGAGCACCCTCAATTGCAGTAGTGGCCAAGTTCTTTCTAGCTCTCAAATGTGAAAGGGGTATTGAATCATTTCTTCATCCAATCCCTGCCCCCCCATTACAAATTTATGTATACACCTTATTATCATATGTATGATATCCTGACATTTATATAGTTCCTGACCTTCAAGAACTGGCTATTTTTCATTAATACAGTTGAAATTTTCTCAAACTTTCGTATTAGTTTAAACAAATTTCTTGTAACCTACACTTGCAATTTGTAGGAAGCAATTGGAAAGCTGAATGACCTTCAAAGCAATGCATCTGTCTTGAATGCTGCCAGGAAAAATAAGGGGAAACTGAGCCATCGCAACATTCCTGAGGCCACTCTGTTTGCAGAGAGAGCAGGAGTGACAGTAAGTATTTGTTTTTGACTGTTTACTTGATACTGCATCCTTACTTTCAACAAAGAGAACCAAAAAAAAAAAAGATATGGGGGGTCTTCCCAAAGGTTCTTCCTACAAGTTGAATGAAAATGTGTGAAGTGTAAGTCCCTGTAGTTCGTGGGGTCTTTACTTTTAATCATCCACTTCAATAAATTAGAGAGTATGAAATACATTTGTTAAGTTTCTACTTTGCTACTGTACTGTGATTTTTTTTTTCAATTCTGCAGATTAAGCTTCTCTAGTACGTCCATTGGTTTGACATATAACTTTAACTTGTATTGTACAATGTTATACAATATCATCTTGGCAATTGTTGTTCATAGTAAACAGTTTACAGTAATATATTGCACGTACATACATAATACATGTATAATAGATTTACATTGCAGTGGTATGAGCTGTTACCAATCAATCAGTCACTGTGTATTTCTCAAATAATGTACTGTAGTCTGTTTGCAATCAAAAATGTAATACATGTTCCTGTGCATGCCCAACAACTTCTTTTTCTCTACTGTCTCACAGGTTGCTAACATCAATACATTACCAATCATTCATGTGAGTGGAACAAAAGGCAAGGGCTCTGTTTGTGCATTTTGTGAGAGTATTCTCAGGAAGCATGGACTCAAAACTGGATTTTACAGGTATGTACTTAAACATGGTACACTGAGTTGATGTCAATAAATTTACTACCACATGAAATGCTAATAATTTTCATAATTAGTCAAGTCCCACATCCACTAGGTACAAACGATGTCAATACTGTATCTTCATTTTTGACATCCTGGGTCATAACCATCGTGTGCATTTAAGGTTAACAGTAATGCAGTGTTCGTGCTGAGGGGCGTGATTGCTTGAATTCTGCATTAGTCTCCTGAATCCTGCACACAGATAAAAGCTGTGGGAAAGTGTGCAGGAAAATCCGGCACACTTTTCCACCGCTGCGGTAGTAGGTACAATTACAACTACGCGTAATAAATTGCAGTAGAATCTTTACAAAAGTGACAAATCCCTCTTTGATTTTGTAAGTCCCTCCCAAAATTTCTGGAGTACCCTCTCAGGTTCAATTTCTTTGCGCAAGCACTGTAGTTATGTGAAAAGTGTCTGCTCTCGGGGTTTTGAAAGCTGAAGTGAATTGTTAATGTTGCAATTCATAAATGTTCCTCTTTTTTTGTTTTGTGTGTAGAATGTGCGGAATTATCTTAGTTTGGCCATTTAGTATGTAAAGAAATCTAATGGGATTAATCGAAATTAAGTGAATTTACAAACTAACTTTAAGTGCCACTTTAAAAGAATAAGACAGGTATCATTCAAAGTACTGTTGTAAATTTGATAGTAAGATGAAGCAACATGTCAACTGCTCTTAATCTGCTCCGAGTCTTTCGTGCACCAATACTGATTGTTTGGAACCCCCCCCCAAAAGTTGCACAAACATAAGAGTGAACAAAGCCGTTGGTTGATTTTTATCGTATCATTCCATAACGATGAGTTATTGATGGTACTGTCTTGGATGTTTTGTTAACCTATTTGGTGTTGCAGGGAGATGACTGTTATGATGGTTATTGAATATTCTCCATTAGTGACAGGAGTTTGGGGATGATCCGGACTATGTGAATACTTTCAACTGCAGACACTTAAACATCTGTGCTCCATGTAAAAAGAGTCCTTATTAGAATATCCATTAAATAGATGAAATGCAAGTTTAGATAGCTATTGATTACACAAGTGGCACATAGTCTGCAACTTTGTGTTCAAGAAGACCAGAAAACTCAAGACATTTTACTGATAAGGAGGATGGGGGGAGGTAGAATAAGGTGGGGGCTCTAGTCTAGAATGAGTCTGGCATGGATCATAGCAGCTAAAAGTAGTTGTCAAAAGTCCTGACATAGTAGATAAGGGTGCATTAATAGTGCTGAGACTTGTTATTGAACCAGGTAGTTGTTGTTTGTTTGTGAAAGAGCAAGCTGAGACTAAAATATTCCACATACTTCATTTGTTAACTGAAGGTGAGACTACTGAGGATTTTAAGTGTTGGTCAAAGTTTAATATGAACCTTCCAGATTTTACAGTTGGGAACATTGTCATTTGAAAACCTTTCTTTGAAATTAAACTATTGTTCTCAGGACTTTGTTGCTGATAGTGTCACTTTTGGTGGATATGACATTTGCATAACTGAATATTCATTCTTCCTTTTTGTCAGTTCTCCACACCTTGTGGAAGTCAGAGAAAGATTGAGGATCAATGGACTGCCGATGAATAAAGAGGAGTTTGCAGATTCTTTCTTTGAAGTGTATGACAAACTTGAGGCAACCAAAAAGGACCATGGGGATGCCATGCCGGCTTACTTTAGGTTTCTCACAATTATGGCATTTCACGTTTTTCTGAAGGAAAAGGTAGGTCTGTGTTTGAAGGATCTAGTGCTTGGACTAAAAGACCAAAATCAATTAATAACAATCATTGACTTGAAGATTACAATGTATCATTATACTTGAATTGTATTTACCATCCAAACAGGTAGAATGCAGTGGTATCTTAACTTTGTTCCTGTTGTTGGCAAACTGGTTCAATTTGGCTGTTATAGTCAGATGAGTATATTGATGGCAGCTCTAATGATTGAAAATGATTTGGTTGATGGTAACTATGTGGGTATCAAGCATATGTGAATTTTGGTGTTTCCTTTAGTAAGAAAACAATTAGAATGAAATTATCGGTTTTTTAACTTTTTCCAACTTTTTGAAGATAATGCTTTTTGGATGCAGCGTACTTTACATATTCAACAACTTGCTTTCATTTGATGGAACTTAAGTAACAATTTTGGATAATGCAAAATGTTAGTGATGTAGGAAGGGATACCAAAACATCAAAATTGGTCCATTCATAAAAAGTATTACCCCTGTACTTTAGTGCATGGCTGGATGCAGAAAGTTTTTTGTTTTTTTGGTTTTAGTGATAAACATGATATCTCAAGCTTTGATAGATCTTATATTTATTGTGTAGGTGGTGTATCTAATTGAGAACAGGAATCCTATTGTCTGTTAATGATGGTCATCTGAGGTCAACAGGGGTCACATGAAATCCTTGTAAACATCATACGTCAAGAAAGGAAACTTGGACGGATCTCAAATTTAGTATGCAGATGTGTGTCATGAAGCACAGAACCCTGTCATTTTTAATGGAGGTCCAAGGTCATTTTTGGTCAACAAAGGTCAAATTGTGAAAAACTTTGTAATCGTGGTAAATCTCAAGAAACGAAGCTTTTACAGATCTCATATTTCATATGAAGCATACATAGCTTGTGACACATCATAATGCTATGACACCAGATTCACCAAAAAAAATCCTCATGATTGCATTATCGAAACCACAATGCAATTGTGCATTCTTTTTTGTTTTAAGTATTGTTGGATACATCCAACACTGTGATAAGTTGTAAGGTGATGTTTATTTGTTGAAATTTTGCATCAAGGATTTGTGGATTCTACCTGACCAGAACAAGATTTGAAAATTGAAAAAAATAAACACAGGTCACCATGTGGTGACTGGTAGCACTCTGCTGTTTTTGAGGTATGTGTTGGGCCTTTAGCATGTAACCCAATGGGCTGTCATGAACTTCTCACAGGAAATAAGGGACATATCTTTGTATTCTCTCTTTCACCATTGCATGCAATTTACAACAAAATGAGTTCCAATTACTTTCAAATCATATTGCTAAATTCTTTCCTGGAGTGAACTTTACATAAAGCTTGATAAAGACTTGACATTTAGTGTGGACATAGGGTCTGACAGTCCTATGCAATATTGGCCTATCCACTTCCTTAATTGAGACCTTATGCCCCCATTGAGCATAATTAGGGAATTTCTTCGCTGACTACAGCTACTTGCCCTTATGGGAGTCATTTTCCATCGTAGGTAATGTACACAATTTCAGCAAAGTAGAGGCATTGCATGATCATTCCTATATTCATGAGCATGACTATTGGCTAGGTATTACTGTTTAGCTGCAAATGAGTATGCTGTTAATGTGTTAAGATCTGACGTCACAAAGCAAATACAGAAGTGAATATGAGGACAAACTTAAAATGTTTGTACTCTAAGGATCACAGCGAAAGTTTGAGCAATTATAGGATCATGCACTGTAGGAGTTCCACTTCATACAGTAGCTTGTATCTGTTTTAGTTTGAAAAGCAGTGCCGGGAATATGGCGCAATTCCGCCAGAGCAATGTGAAACCTGAGAATTTTGACAGTAATGTGAGCATGTCTATTGCAAACAATCATTGTCAATCCAGAGGTGTGCCTTATATGCCTTCACACTAAGAAACTGAGAAGATGGGGGATGAAAGTCCTTTTGAGTTTTCTTTACGAAGTTGACGTCTCAAACTCAACATTTCTTGTAAGTTTGATGACTTTGGAAAGTATTTGTAATTTTGTTTCAGTGAGATGTTTCTACATCTTCAAACTACACACGGTCTTGACATTTCAAAGTTTTCTAATCATTGTGTAAAATATCTCTCAAAACTCCTTTCTCATGTGCACTTTCAGTGCTGATGGTAGTAGGTAAGCAAATGTTGTGTAAAACTGTCTCTGCACAAAGACAGCATGGGTGATTTGCATTAACTGTACATGTGCAGCTCAAGAATTTTGCAAGCAGTGAAAAATTCTTTTCAATATGTGCTTGATTTGTTCAGTTTTTGCTCAACTTTCAAGAGAAATAGTCAGTGTGTCCTCAGAAAGTAGAGATACACTGTACGGTGGGTGTGTGAATGTCAAATGTAACTGCCAGCTTATAATTGAATGTACAGTATATGACAAAAGAATTCAGTGTTGAACATCCTCATGTTTTCAGGTCGACGTTGCTCTGATAGAAGTTGGTATCGGAGGTGAATATGACTGCACAAACATCATCAGACAACCAACAGTTGTAGGAATAACATCGCTGGGAATGGATCACACCTTCCTCCTAGGGGACAGTCTCAGTCAAATAGCCTGGCATAAAGCTGGTATATGTAAGGTCAGTGTGCTATTTCTGTGTGTGTGTGTGTGTGCATTCTCAGATTTGTGGACTTAGTAATGTCCATCTGATACCAAATTGTCTCATGCTTAAGTGAAATGCAGTCTATAAAGTTTGTGGAGCTTTTCTCCAGGTGTAAACACTCACTGGAAAGGTGAAACATTGGTTATTCA
The DNA here is from genome assembly GCA_021234535.1 of Stichopus chloronotus. Lineage (NCBI taxonomy): Eukaryota > Metazoa > Echinodermata > Holothuroidea > Aspidochirotida > Stichopodidae > Stichopus > Stichopus chloronotus. Next base: position 17,962,479 of record CM037840.1, on the reverse strand, counting down.
GGATTCCTCCAATATCTGGTAATATAAGTGGTCAACTTTTAAGCCAAAGGACATCAGGCTTCAGCACATTTTCTAAAGTGAGAAATAGAATCCTCAGTCAGCCTTGAAAGGTGGAAGATGTCAACAGTTCTGAAATTGCTCCAGATGTGTCCATTTTCACACTGCATACCCTTCAACTGTCCTACTTCAACATTCAATTTGCAAAAAGGAATATTTCCTGTAGGGAAAAAAAAAGAGAAAGATATTATGTACCTTGCTTCCATAGGGTATGCTAGTTGATCAGTATTCTCTATTCTAGTGGTAACTATTCAATAATGGGTTGGGATAGATTAGATTAGATTAGATTCCACTTTATTTCTGCGTAAAGGAAATTCAAATACTCGCACTGACATTACACAAGAAGAACATGTCATAAGAAAGTAAAATAACTGAAGTAAAATTAAAACGAGAAACAAAAGGAATATAAATCTTAACAACAAACCACCTATAACACCCGGCAAAAAGACCCCATCGGCTCCCACCCACTGCACAATGTAAACGAAGAACAAAAACAAAAACCATTAAGACAACGCATAAAAACATAAACCACAATAAACGATAAAATGGATAAGAAAGTATAAACTAGAAACCGTAAAAACCCCAACAAATCATTAACGATGAACATTCTGATTAAAAACCATAATTGCACTTGGGATGAAAGAATTCTTACAGCGATAAGTCGTTATTGATGGAAGAGACAGTCTACCAGTGTCTCTTTGTGAACGTTTATCTGCAAGTTGATTATGGAGTGGGTGACTACCATCCTCCAAAATAGAGTTAAGTTTGTTCATTAAAATATGCTGGTAGAGCTGATCAACTTTACTCAGGGGCACCCCTACCACTGCCGCAGCTTTCTCAATAATACGATCAATGCGATCCTTTTCTTTCCTACAAACATTCCCACCCCAACAAATTAAACAATACCTCCAAACACTACGAATAGAAGCGTCATAAAATATCTTTAAAATTTCAGAACGTACATTAAAAGTAGATAACTTTCTTAAACAATACAGCCTGGAATGCAATTTCTTAACTATTACATCAACATGATCATCCCAAGTCAGATTATTATTGATAACCACCCCAAGATGTTTATATGAAGAAATTCTTTCGACTTCACTACCTTTAATAATTACTGGTGGTGGCAGAACAGAATTTTTACGGAAATCAATGACCATTTCTTTCGTCTTTTTAACATTTAAATCAAGAAAGTTAGAGTTACAATAGTTAACAAACGTATCGAGTTGGTGGAGATAAGAACTGTCATCATCATCGACAATAAGACCTGCCATAGCAGTATCATCGGCGAATTTGACGAGATTGCAATCCTTCTCTGTAAATTTGCAATCGGAGGTATATAAGGTGAAAAGAAACGGTGCCAGTACTGTGCCCTGAGGAGCCCCCGTACTAGATTGAATAACACGTGATCGGCAAGAATGGCTAAGTCTAACATACTGCGACCTGTTTGTGAGGTAATCTAAAATCCAACGGACAAACCCAGCAGGTACCATCATATTTCAAAGTTTCATAGCTAAAACATGGGGCTGAATAGTGTTAAAAGCGGACGAAAAATCAAAAAACATAACGCGCGCAGAGTTCCCGTGCCTAGTTCGCTCTAAGTGTGAATATAACTTATCCAGGAAAACAAGTATCGCATCTTCACAACTACGTCCACTTTGATAAGCAAATTGCAACGAGTCTAAAAAAGGGTCCACGTAAGGCTTGAAATACTGAAGAAATATCCGTTCACATACTTTCATTGGAACTGCCGTTAGGGCAACAGGACGAAGATCATTTAAACAAGAGACCACAGATTTCTTAGGCACAGGCACAATACACGATTGTTTCCATAAGGCGGGAACTGACTGATGCTTAAAAGAAAGATTAAAAATAATGGTAAAAATTTTGGCTAATTGATTTGCACACAATTTTAGAACATGGGAGGAAAGCTTATCTGGCCCGGCTTCCTTTGATGGGTGGAGTCCAGCAAAACTCCGCCTGACATCATCTACATTAACGATTACATCACAATCAGACTTTTGTAATGATTTAAGCAGGTTTTCCCGGTCAGTTAAAAAGTCAAATTTGTCAAAACGATTAGAAAAGGAATTCAACTCATTTGAATAATCTTCATTAGTCTGTGGTAAAGGAATACTGTTAGAACCACCAGAATATCCACTCATTGAACGTATACCCTCCCAAACTTTTTTCATATTGTTGCCAACAAAGTTTCGTTCAAGTTTTTTTTTGCCTGTAAGTAGCTTTTTCCTCCTGGATTACCCTTTGCAGTTCTTTTTGAACGCATTTCAACCCATCTTGATCACCTTTACCAAAAAGACCTTTCTTTTTGTTAATTACATCTTTTACTCTTTTTGTGATCCATGGTTTATCATTCGGGAAAACTTTGACCTGCTTTGTGGGAATAGTAACTTTAACACAGAAATTGATGTAGTCACTGACAGTTTGTGTGAGTTCATCCAGGTTATCTATATTATTTACAAATATATCCCAGTCTGTACAATCCAAAGCTCCTCTTAGTTGCTCCATAGCATCATCATCCCACTGCTGAATAGTGACCCTGGATGGCTTTAGCCTCTTTACAATAGGTTTATACCTCGGTACCAGGTGAACCAAATTGTGGTCCGCTTTTCCAATTCTCGGCATTTGTAAGGAGAAATATGCGTCTTTAACGTTAGAGTAGAGTACAAGTCTAAAATAGCTTCTCCCCGAGTTGGACAATTTACATGCTGATAATAGTGCACACTACTCTTTCGTAGGCTGCAGTGGTTAAAATCACCGCTAACAATAGTGAGTGCATCTGGGGCACTTGATTCAAATTCATGAATAACATTAGAAAGCTCCAGGGTAGCAGCCTTTGCAGATGTACGATTTGGTACGTATACAGCAGGAACAATCACATGGGAAAATTCTCGAGGTAAATAGTATGGCCGTAGACTGACAGTCAAAACTTCAATGTTAGTCGAACATGAGTAACGTTTTATGATAGAATTATTATGATGACACCATTGTTCGTTGGATATCTCTGTACAAGTTGCCCAAGTGTATTATCATTTACAAAAGAGTAAATTACTGTAATCATAACATTAATGAGGATGCTGGCACTTGCCCTCTGTGCTACTATGCAGATCAGGCTTCTGTATTTCTGGGTTTTCGACACTTATGAAAGAAACTGGATTCAGCTGATACATTTGAATCCCCCAAAGCTACCTTATCAGTTAATTAAAATTCCTTTTTCTTTTTTTTTTTTAGTGATTATACTTGACTGAAGGTCAGAGTTACACTTATTGCTGTTTTGATAACAGAGATTGGACAGGGCACCATCTACACGTTATCTTTGATTGAGTCCTTGTAAAGTTTGTGTTAATGACAATTTTGATAACTCTGTAAATAACTTCTTGATCATGTTTGTTGCTCACTGCAATATGACTCAAGATGACCAAGATGTTGAAATCAACATATTCTGCAGATTACAAGTACAGTTCAACTGAAACTGTGAGGCAACTCAATTTCATCATGTTGTTTTGTTGGCGACACTAAGAGTACATTTTATCGTTAGTCTGTTGACTACGGCTGTATTTCTTGAGTAGAAAGAGAAAGCAAAGTTGAGATCATGTGTATGTTCAAACTGTGTCAAAAGTAGTATCTGAATTTAAGTCCATAGTCCCAGTAAACTATGATAAGTACTCTGGAGTATTAAATATCATCCAAACTTACCATACATTCTTCCATGTTGTTTCTTCAGCCTGGGAAACCAGTTTATACAGTACCACAGCCAAAGGAGGCAATGGAAGTTGTTCAAGAAAGGGCCAAGGAGATTGGAGTGAGTCTTGGTTACATTATCAAAGATCATGCAAAGAGTGCAAAACATCAGCTTCAGATTGTAGTAAAACTATTTTCATCTTAAAAACTGTAGTAATATAGAATGGTGTACTTAGTTCTGGACAACTCAAGGAAAAAAAGCCCCTGGGAGGTCTCATGTGTGTTTTGTATAGGGTTGTATGTACAGTAAGGTGGGCAGCACCAGGTGGTAGCATCCAGCTCCCTGTATCACCACCCAACACTCAGGGCTGGTGGCTCTTCTTCCGTAAACACTCCTTTGATAGAATAGTGCCAAACTTTGCTTAAATGTGTAATCTTTACCAGGACTGAAAAATGTCAGGAAGTTGGGAGGCTCCTTTCAAGGAAATGTGTGTGTCCTGTGGGAAATCTGAGAGGCAGTAAAAAGAAAAAAAAAATGGTTAGGAAAAAGTATCAGAACTATTACTTTCACTGTATAAAAATTCTGCAAATGAGCAAATAATAGAAAGAGCCCTTTTACAACTTCCGAAAATGTTTTTACCCTGCTGTTCTTTCCTTCAACGATTGTTCAAAAGTGTATGAGAACGCTACGCCAATCAGAGTCGTGTGGCATACTTCCATGCACAGGCAAAGAGGCTGCAGCATTGTAAGCGAGTTGTAATGAACAAGACACAAGATGTTATTTAAAGTGTCGGCTACTTAGTAGACACCAAGATACGTGAAACAGGTTGGAATTTAATGCTGTGCACAAAGTGAGCAACCCACACAAATATACACTCAATGCACTCATTCACAATAATCACGGAATCACATCTCCAAACTCCCAGTCAAATGATGGTAGGTCACACAGTTGCCAACGTGTCAAGTTTCTCATACCCCTGGACTTAAACTGAAACAGTTAAGGTACACATGTGTGTAATGTGAATAGTTATAACAAAGTCAGTGCAACATGATTGGTTACAGCATTGGGGTTGGCTAGGGATACCATTCTGAAGACTAGGAAGCTAAGAACTGGCCGAAAGAGGTTGTTGGCTGTAGCATTGTGCTGTGTGCACGTTTGTATGTGTCGTAAGGTACACCATACATAGATTGCATTACATACATTGCATAGTAGACTCAGCTATGTATTGTAAATCCAAAGACTGGAGACTAACAACATGCTTGCAGGTGAGAATAGCACAGTACACTATTTTCTGGTTTCTTTGTGCTTTAAGAGCTGCATCTTAGTATTCATTGGTTATATGAAGGAATAGTTCATACATTTGCCGAAAGTAGTTTGGTACATTTTGAGTAATAACGGTACACTGTGTTGCCCGGCAAAGGGCCACTACACTGCATGTTTCTCATTACTTCTCAAACTGCCTTATTTTTCCTGCCCTTTCTTACCTCGACAAAATTTTGTTACAAATAATTAACTTTTATAGTTCATTATTATAAGAATTGCCAGTCAAACACTTTATTCCAACCAGCAGGATTTTAACAGTAATACACTACTAACCTTCACAAAAAGATACAACGTACTGTACAGAAGAAGATTTGAACATTTTTTAACCTAAGAAGTTGGAATGTAGCATAGATTTCTAGTGGTTCTATCAAGTTCAAAATCGCTTAATTTGCTGAGGTTCCGTTGGGACCTTGCCCCTGACCCCTCAAGGGGTCAGGCCCCTTGCTCCCAAGTCAATATAGCAATTGCTTTGGCAGGAAATCTGACCACATCGTAATTAGCCTCTTGGGAAATTTACACTTTTTCCAGCCATGAATTCTCAACATTAGGACAAATAGGTATTTATGCCTTCAATTTCCAATTTTTTTTTGAAATTCACAAAGTTTTCCAAAATTTGTCAAGTTTCCTTTGCATACTTATGACAAATGGACAAATTAGGATGATCCTCCATGTGTCACACACAAAGTAACACCAGTGAGTGAGTGATTAACAATTGGGTATGGTTTTTGGAAATTTGTGACTAGACACTTCTCACATCAGCACTAATTCCTACAGACAAAGCCAGTACAAGTCAGGGTAAAAACTTCATTTTGACAGTGTTCATAACAATTGGATGTAAAACTTGGCTAGTTATGCTAGTTATAAGCAATATTATGAGTTTTTACCTTTGGAAATTTTCACAAAGTTATTGATATCAACTCAATGAGCCAATTTAACTGAACTGATCGTAGTACTTTAGATGGTAATTGTACTTGGCATCAGAAAGTTGCATTGCTGTCACAAAAAAACCACCTACTTGATGAAAACATGCTCACCCCTTCCCTGTAGGCCCCTTCCATGGGATAGTGATTATTGTGTACTGCCATTTATAGAAATGCATATTTTACCCTAGCTAGTTGGTCACTTATATTGCCAAACTTGCAAGCATGGTATGCATAATTTATCTACTTTAATCTGAACATTTGTATGAATCAGTTATGAGATGTTCAGTCTTTATTTAAGTGAGGCAGTCAATATTCTCCTTCATTCTGCCAACTTTTCCTTTAAATAGTGAAATGTGATCACAGTAGTAGACTGAAAAACATTAATGGGGCTGGAAGTTGTACCACTGAACCTTTAATGGCAATCATTGAATCAGTGTGTAGGTAACCCTGGTGAAAGTAAATTGCAGGCTACAGGACCTAGGATAGGTCCACGTATAGCCTTGAAAACAAGGGAAATTTCATAATCCACAACAGGTCAAAGACTCATGCCAGCTTGTGTACACTCACCAATGCTCCTGATGACCTACCTTTGGCTTTTTTACTGGTTAATAAGCCAGGATGAAGACTCTTAATTAAAAATAAAATCTTGCTGTATCTGTTGAAGATGGTATTTAGTGATTGTTATATTCTACCTAGAGCAATGTTTGTGGTATTGAACACCTGATGTACTGTCTGGCCGTTTCAGGTCAGCTGCTGTATGAGAAGCTGAGATTATCGTTTACCTGCAATTGCTGTGAATTGCAAGGAATCACTAAGTTTTTTTTTTTACTTTCTGCTTTATTTTTATGACAATATCTGTACATAGTGTGATGTTGGTAGTAATGTAATTGTAATGAGTTCTAGTGGCTATCATTTTCTCACAGGCGCCTCTCTATTGTACAAGTTCATTGGAAAAGAATCACTTTGGAGAAAATTCTATTCAGCTTGGGTTGGCCGGCGAACACCAACGTGTCAATGCCTCACTCGCTATTCATCTGTGTCGCAGTTTCCTCGAGACTCGCAGAGCGGGTCATTTTCAAGGTAGGGAAAGTATCTTTGCCTTTCTCTTGGTGAATCTTTAAGTATCTTTTAAGATTTAGAAAGATGGACTTTGGGAGAGAATCTGTGAATTTTGATTACCTCATTAAAGTCTCAGCTTGAACGTTACATAAAAAATAAACTCAAGCAACTTAAATATTTGAATAATTTCTTTTGTTGTAGCGTGTAATGTTTTGACCGACCTGGTTGATACTTGTCATGTATCCAGGATTTTGCCATCAGGGTTGTTTTACAGGACAGTAACACAGGGGAGGAATCTAAGGGGAGGGGGTATCCCCTTTGGCAAACAGGGGGGTTGCTCCCCATTGACAAAAAAAATATTGAATATTTGATCCGTTAGATGTGAAATGGTACAATATATGAATTAAAAGTTGCAACAATATTGTAATTATTTTGTGAAATTTTACACAATTCATGCGAGAAAAATGCAAAAAGAACCAAAAATTTTAAGCACAGTACTGTAAGTAGAATAAATGTCAATATTTAAGAAAGAAGCTTAAATAATAAAACATGCAGTGACTTCACACACTTTACACTGACTGACACTACACAGCTATCCAAGATCCTTACCTGGAACAAAAAGGATGAATATGTCACAGATTGAAGTTCAGCCTTGTTGACTCCTTCACTAAGTAAGTCAAGATATCGTCTACGTGAACTGGGACATCTCAGTGAATATTCAACAACACCAACCCATGTAAACATTCTTGGCCAATTTGCTAACAAGAGTAAAAGCTATACCTGCAGCATGCCACAGTGTGCCCATGTCCATACCCATACACACACACAGTGACCGACTGACCGATGTTGTGCGTAGTGAACTTATTGAAAACTGTTAATTAACAGTCTTCCATTAGGTGTTAATAATTGATTAAGGCAGAGGGCGCTTAAAGGTGAAGGGTTCACCCTGTGTCATTCATATAAGAAATGAAAATGAGAGATCAGAAGCGTGAAGCAACAAATCAAACTATTCTCAATACTCATTATAGTCTTTTATAGATTTATGCCATCATATTTTTTTTTCTTGGCTTTGGCTATAGGGGATGTTTGAACCTCCTGCACATGCTCTTGGCCACATGCCTGCTGAGTCTAAGGTTTTGTCTTTTAATTTGCAAACTGATGAACAACAGCAGGAAAAGAGTGCAAGGCAGAATAAAATATAAGGAGTGGAAAACTACATTAACTTAAAATTCCTCTGGTGTGGTAAATTACAGACAGCTGGTGTGTCTGTCTGTTTCTCATTGAAACATGTCCTCAAATTTATTTCAGATCGCTCCGTGGAGGGAGGGGTTAGGGGACAAGGTTGCTCCTTGGAGGAATTATGCCAGCAAAGGAAGTGTGCTGCTCATACTCTGGTGTCATTGAGTTGGTTGTCTGGTCTGCCACTGGTGTGTCCACGCAGGACATCTGTAGAAATATCTCACTTCCGCCCGGCTTAGTCGATTTTCCTCAGTGTAAAAACATATGAGGGAGTTCCTTGTGCAGCGAGTCTTTTATGAAATCACAACCGTTGATTTCAGGGGTCTGTGACTTGCAGGAATTGCAGAGACACATGTTTCTTTGACTATTTTGTAGCAAAGTTCACCTCTTCTTAGGGACAGGTTCCTTTCAGGAGATTCACCGCTGAAGTAAACATTAGGGTCTCTGTTTGTCCTGCCAGCTCAAGAGCAAGATTGTCCATATGATCCACATGTGCTCCTAGCACCTAGGGTGCCGCCACCGCTCGGTGCTGACACTCAGTTGCTTATACTGTACCTGGAGCCTCAGTGAATGAACATGTTTAGAATAGCTGTATTCAGGCTCCTTCTGTACAATAACTTTTTTCAAGGCACTCTAAAATGTCATGGTGATAGAATGTCTGATCATGTACAGTGCACTGAAAACACCTCTGTCCTGTTATGTCCAAATGTAGAATAGCCTGTCCTTTTGATGTGACCTTAAAATGCCAGAGTTGCAGAATGTAAGGTTGCAAATACCTACACTCATGCTTACTAGTGCTGATATTAGTTGCCTGTTGACTGATTGTTGTTAGTTTAGTTTAGTCTTTCTGATACCAATCAAGGAGTGAGACCTTTAGTAGTGTGTCTTTGATATACCAGTGAGACCTGTCCTTTTGCATATTCATTATGTAGGCACTGTACCACCTAGTCCTCACAGAATTTCTGTAATGTGCTAAAATCATGTCTCAAGAACACCCTTTTCTGCATGATAGAACATGAGGTGATATCGAGACATACGATAATGATTAGGGTTTGTTCCATAGATGAAACCTTATCATGTATGACATCATGTGAGGATTGGCTGCTTATACTAGAAACTGGTCATTCTCAAATATGATTTCTGTTTTTTACCATTTTAATGCTATTTCCAATGATTTTCAAAGTGGTTTCTCTCATTTTCGTCCATGAACAACCTTGTGTACAGGTATATATATATTTTAAAGTAAGAAAAACTTCTGATTAAACAAAATCTTATTCGTCTGGTTTTCCATAGCCACACAATCACTTAAAAATGTAATCCATAAAAACACTTGTTTATCATAGACCCTTTTTCTCTCTCTCCATTAATTGTATGTGCTCCTTAGAGACACTTTTCTTTATGAAGTCAGTGTGTGAAATGTTGGATAATTTACTTGAATAGCTGTAGCAAAATTGAAATAGCCTTCAAACTTTACTTAAAATTGCACATTTGCCTGCCTTGACATTTGCCTGACTTCCCAAAATGTAGCCAAGTTATGACTTGCCATGTAGTAATGGTATTAATATTGTCAATTTTCGTAGCTGCAAAACAGAACCAACCGTCAACTGCCAAGAGAATCAAGTTGGATGACAAATCTCAAGACAAGAGTGTTGCAGAGGATCTTGGGATACCATTAGCAGAACCATTTGTCTTACCAGAAAGCTTTATAACAGGTACAAAGTGTGAAGGGTATGACACTGTTAATCTCAACAAGAATTGTCAACTGTCGTGACAAATAGTTGGGAAGAGAACGTGAAGTGAAAGAGTGTTTGGAAGTGAATTGGGGACAAAATGACTTGTAAAGCCTGATAAGTTTAAAGCTTAGGATTTTGTGTAATATTGACAATCGTTCACAATTGGAGGGCTTAATGTTACCCTCATCTGACAGTTTTACTGTTCTTAGAATTTTGACTAAATGAAACACTTGTGACTGATAAAGAAAACAATCACACTGTGCGTGTCGTGATTAGTGAAAGGTAACAATACGCAAGTCTGACGTCTGATAATGCAGTAGTATAAACTGAGTGTTATTATAAAGTAAATGCGTGGTGACGGACATAGGACAAATGCACTTTAATACGTATGTCATTAAACAGTCAGTGTGCGGACAGGGGTGTAGGATACATCACTGAACAAGTATGTGAACAGGGAACTGGGACAAATATACCTAGTATGTTCTTGCTTAACTTTTGCAGATGTTTCATTGTCATAAAAAGTCTGTCGTAATTATGTACTATTTTGAGACAGTGGATCATGTTCTGGCATGGTAGCCCAAGTCTTTGTTGTGCAGCATGCCAATTGATGGCTTTAGACATAAGAGAGGTTCAAAGAATTTTTGTTTCCTGTACATTGTTAGTATCTTGATTACATTTGTTATCTTGTTTTTCTGCCCCATTCAGGTCTGCGTGAATGTTATTGGGCTGGGAGGAACCAATCCGTCCGACACGGTCGAGTTACATACTACATCGATGGTGCTCATACCATACGCAGCATTGAAGCCTGCCGCAAGTGGTTCTTAGAAGAAACAGAAAAAGAGACAGAAGATGTAGGGTTAAATGTCGCAAAGATTCTAGTTTTTAATTCAACTGGAAAGAGAGATTCTATAGCCTTACTGAAGCCATTGATGGTAAGACACCCTTACTGTACTTGCTGCCCTAATTGAAGTAGGCCTGTACCATGTAATTATAAATGTGTATACTAACAAAAGAGGCCATATTTATACAGTTTTACACATTTCCAAAGTGTCCATTACAACTTTAGAAACATAGCTGCTTCTCAAAGGTGAAACAATCTTGTCAAGACCAACATGTGACTTGCATTAAACAATTGCTCTGCAGATAGTAATGTGTATGACTCTCATATTACCAGGAGGGAGACTGTTCTTTTGATCTGGAAGAAAACTGTCTGTCTTGAACCATAACTTTAAAAAAAAGTGGTAGCAAATCGTAAAGAGTAAATATCAGCATTAACATGGGAAGAAATCTCGTGTCTACATTGGAAATATAATCTAAAAATTATACATATTGAATCATTTTATTCAGGTCTGAACAGACTACATGGGAATAGTCAGTGCCACTTGTGACATATGGAACCTTAAAATGAAAATTGTCAGAGCAGGATTTCAGTTTATTAGATGTAAGGCAAATTAGATGTCCGTTTTGGGTATTGACATTCTTAGCATACAGAAGACCACTGACTGTAATGGCTTTTATACTTTGTCGTTGTTGTATGTTTGTGTAACAAACATGAGTTCAAGGCTTGTCAATGTTGAATTTTCAAAAGAAGTTTTCAGTATGCTTGCTTGGTTATGTTCAGGTAACTGTAGATTTCTTCAGTGGAAAGGACTTACAGTATCGGAGGTTATGGTTAGTTGATTGCAGTAGCATTTAGTGCAAGATGTCTGCCCAAAACAAAGACGAAGGTTGAAGGTGTGCACTCAAGATACCTTTAATTCTGTCTCCTTTGTTTTAATACTGACTCACTTTGATTAGTTGGTGTTGAATACATTTATAGTCATATTATTTCTGAGTCCAAGTTCCAGTGTTTACATCAACTGCACTGGTGTTAACTTCAACATGTCTTGCTGATAATTTCATGAACGTTAGTTCAAACTTTAGGGAGCGTCGCCGAATCTGCCAGAAGGCAACTGAAAGACAAGCCCAGTGTGCATTGTTCTCTTACATGAATATTCTTCACAGCTCAGTGATCGCGGGTTGCTGGCTTGTCAAGTTAATGAGGCAGCAGTGGGTAGGGCTTACATACTCAGGACAATAGTCTTCCTTAGCAACAGGAACGATTGGCAGGAATTCTTGTGCGAAGCATGGCTGATAACAACTAATGAATAGGTTATTGTTCGCTTGGTTTTGTCTTGGTAGGTACCCTTTTGAATACGTCTAGAGTGCTCGTTTGCACGAAGCAACTAATTCATTCCGGGAGTGTACGTTATTGTTGTGTAGCCTAAGCATTGTAAAGTATATGCAAAAATTGTAACATTAGGCTGATTCGATAGTTATGAAATGCAACTACAAGGCTCAAAGTAAATGACATCGGCCTACAAGACCTTTCTCTACTACAACTCAAAACATCTATTTCTGGTATTCCATGACTCGCAAAAGACTCTAGGCATGCATCCCAGAAATATTTTGCGACCCAGACTGCTTTGTCATCATTCTAGATTGGGTAGGATCTAACAAAAAACGAAGTTACAGGCATACACAATGATCGAGTATGATTACTCCCTGTGTACTGTAGGTGTACAGGCCTAAGCCTAGGGTATACTGTGCTGGGCTAAGATCGTTTTATAGCAAGATCCCTCAGGTTCTTTCCGTAGAACACTTGTGAAGGTTGAGATTCACAAATGTTATGAAATAAATATCAGTTCACATGACATTTGCCTCATTCATTGCTATATACCAGTTTTATGTGATATTTGGTAAATTAAACCTTCGACGCCGTATACAAATGCTCAGTGCATGGCTCACACACGTGCAAGCACTCATACACAATTTGTAACAATTGTTTAGTGTTGTGTCTTTTAATGTAACTGCTGTCGGCGGCTTGGTTTGCTTGTTACGTGCACATTGGGTGGTTCATGGAGCCCACATTCGTTTGAACAAAAGCCACTGCTGTGTAATTTTAAATCTCCGCCAGTGTAACAACTTGGTGTACTGACCAATCAGATCACGCGCCCAATAACACGATCGCCCCGACGAATCTCAATAGCAAATTAGTGTTGGCCGAGTCTATGGCGAATCTCCGTATAAGATGTGTGGTGAAAGGTTATTTTCTGTTTTAAGGGTTTGATACGTAATTATCGCAAAACTAGTACCAGACTAAATCTCGTCATTGTTAGCGAAGTTTGTGTGAATAAAATCATAAAAATAAGGTGTCTTTGAAGTAAAAGCCTGGTGAGGATATTTTCACACGTAGGTGTATCTTTTTTTCTTTTCTATCTATGTTTTTGGCTCCACTTTCTTCTTTCATTGTGTTTTTTTTTTATTGTGATAAAATTTCACTAATTGGGTGCCGTTTTTATATGTAAGTTTGACACAAGAGAATAGAAATGAAACAACAACACTTTTTGCATATATTTTTGTAGTTTCTCACACTCTTAACTCCCATAACTCAAAGGAAACAAATAAACCTTGTCTATAACACAAGAAAAAGAAATAGTCTGTCAGCTTTCACTTGCATGGATAAGCTGACGGCCTATTGTCCGCAGATCAATAGAACTTAGCAACGATGATGCCACAAGCCGGCAACTAAACTTCCAGTATTTACTCAGGCACAGTGCTAAGCTCCGCCTACAGTGCATATTGCTCTTGCCGGCCGAGAGAGCTCATTTTACGGTGTGCGCGCAACTTCAGTAGGGGTCATTGTTAGGTTGTCTTTCAGTTGCCGTCGTGCAAATTCGGCGACGCTCCCTTATATTGAATTCATGCAGTGACATAAATTATTAGAGACCTTTGTTTAATCTCTGCAAGAATAAAATCAGAGGAGACAGTTCTTATCAAAGCTCCTTTGAAACAAGTTTTTGTTGTAAATTCTGTACTTTGTACTGAAAAAACATAACAATGTTATGCTTACACAATCGGTCCAGTTTACCACTACAGTATTTTGGCAGCACTGTAAAGCATGCCATTGTCTTTTCAGCCTTTATGTATGGAACAAGAAAAAGTGTCCTTATTAAAGGAAATATATAATGGAGTGGAAACCTAAAATAATTTGGTTTGGCAGTATCTTAAATATCTACTGAAGATAAAGAGGCCATGAGTTGAACAATAGCAATAACAGAAAGAAGTGGCAAACAAATTAATATATATTGTGTATTATTAAAACCAAGCTTTTGTTATTACTGTTGTCAATGTGTGTTGCATACATTGCTGTATACTATGTTTTCTGTTAGACAGTACTATTGGTACAACAGAAGTAAATGAAATGGTCATGAAAATTTGACATGGTCATGTGATGATGTGAAATCATGTCCAGAAACCATTCACATGCTAGTGGATGTTTGATGCATTTGTCACACATATGCTGATGTACCAGCAAGATATGTACAGTATGTCCCTTGGGTTTTGAATCTTATGTGACAAATGATAATTTAAGCATCATTTGGGACACCATTTTGGACTGTGTATCATTGAGATCAAGAATGCTCACATTGCGTGCAAATTGTACTGTCATGGAATTTCCACAAAAGAAATACAAATAAATGTGTACCCAAGTAGGTGATAAATACCTGGAATGGGAGCATTACGTTAATGATGTAATACCTCATTCAGACTCATTTCAAATTACAAGGTACATACTTCTTCTTGTTATTAAAGTGATTAAGGTCAACTTAGTTTATACTTAACAGTGATGAAGTTTAGTGGCAGTCCTGGCGTCCGAGATGTCCAGACTCCCTACTGGACAACCAAAGTTTGGTACAAAGTTGTCCACAACCACATTTAGATAGTGCTTGAATCAGATTAAGATTTTACTGGCAATATTTGAAACATTATGATATGAAATATGGTGATGAATTGCTAACAGCCCAATTTAGGTGTGTTACGAGTTCACTAAACTGGAGATTTATACCATATGTCATGACATCATTTTTTTGCAGGATAACTAAATTTTGGAAAGGACAACCTCATTTTACAAGTTAGTTGTCCTGTGGGCTATCAAATTAAAATGCTAAAACTTCAACACTGCTTAATGACAAAGAGTGGTACATTATAATGTTAAACTGGTAGCAGCTCTGGTCTAGACTTCTGACTAGAACTTGGTAATATTTGTAGGCCACAATGCTGAAAAAGAACTGGAAGTTTTGCAACCACCAAAGAGCCATGATATTTGATGCAAAGTGTTCTCCATTGAAGCACTGTATGTTTCATGTTGGCCAGAGTAGAATCAGCTACATGCTGGGAAGTATCATAACAGATGGTTCATCTTTTGTTGATTAAACAGAGTGTCCATGTCAAAAACATAAATGTTGAGATGAACAATGCACACGTAACCAGTGAATTAGGCTGGGATGTTACTGTAGCAAATATGTACTCTAGTTTACAGGATCTGACAGTTTTTGAGCACATCTAGTGGGATTGCTAATCATTTGATCACCAGGGATGGCAAATATTTGTACAGTTTAACAGTACCAATATTCCTGGTAATGTCTAGTGCCATGGCATAATGCCGAATACAGTTGTATATCAGAGGATTGCTTGTGGATGTACATGTATTATCACAGATGGCAAGAGCTTGCAATAGTTCCAGAGTGTGCTCACTATGTCACACCAAATTCACATAGGTTTGCAGAATATGCACACTATTATTGCCAGCTGGGATGTCCAATTATGCAATATTCAATGCATTATCCTAACAGTGCCAAGCTATGGGAGTCATGGACACTGCTTGGAAGCCGAATAGTCACTGATGATATCAACATCATTGATGTGTACATGTTTGTATTGTTTCTGTACTTTAAAGGCAGTAACTCATCACCCCAAGCCATGTTTTTGGCTTCCAGATAGCAGAATTCTCAACTGGTTGCTACCCTTTGATTGACAGCAAATTCAAAAGACGCATAGTCACTCATGTTACATAGCACACACAGTGACCGCTCGTCTTGATTACATGTGTGGAGGAGTTTTAGACAGGCTGTGGGATGTACCAGACGCAAGTGGTTGGGAGGATTACAACTGGAGTGGGAAGTTTTTGTGTGTAAGGTTGGATAACATATCAAATTCAGCAAAACCACCCATGATAATTAATTAGGTGTTAAAGGGAACATGCAGTTACCCCAGCCGAATGAGTGTACTCCCCTGTGCTAGTTCATGAATGTCTCTTTTTCATTATGTGATATATGATTTGTTGAATTGCTCACTTTTGCAACACATAACACATCACTTATACAGTGTGGGCATTCAGCAACATCATGAAGAATGCTTGTAAGAGAAATGAGAAAATTCCCAGATTTTTATGACATTTCAAAATAAAGTAGGTACGACTGCTTATTCCCTTAGGTACCATGTCAAAAGTTGGCTGGCAAGGCCGCTGCAGGGGCTGGCAAGGCCGCTGCAGGGGCTGGCAAGGCCGCTGCAGGGGCTGGCAAGGCCGCTGCAGGGGCTGGCAAGGCCGCTGCAGGGGCTGGCAAGGCCGCTGCAGGGGCTGGCAAGGCCGCTGCAGGGGCTGGCAAGGCCGCTGCAGTCGCTGGGCGTTGCTAGGGTAAACTCAGTAATAAAGAGCATGTGGCTGCACTGGCTGAAGCCACTTTCCAACACACATACTGTTAATAGTGGCTGCAGCGGCCTCCCAGCCATAGTGGCATTGGGAATCAAATGAAACGTTCACGACCAAACATAACGGTAACGCAACCGGCTGCACTGGCTGGCAAGGCCTTGTTGCTAAGGTGCTCTTTTGTTCCTAAACTGACTAACAGCCACTGCAGCCTCTTTGCCAGCGGCTGGGAGGCCAACTTTTGACACAGTGCCTTAATAGTAATGACTACGGTGGTAAGGCACAGAACAAACTCCACATATGTGTAGTAATTCTAACATCTCTTGTCTCTCACAGAATGTGTTACTTTTCCAATTGTATTTGTCCTTTGCAGTTGCAACTTGTATGTTATGTTGGAACAGAATATGTACTTAGGCCAGTGGTATTCCACCTTCACAAAATACACTTTTTTAATTATACAATAAAGAAAAAATGTGCACATAGGCCAATTATACTCATCCCTCAAACTGTAGCTAGAGAGGAGAAGTACTTTACCATAGAACAGCTTGCTTACTTAAGTTGGGTGTATTGAGGGCACTTGAAACAAGCTGCCATATATAATGAAGAGCTCTTGGAATTTTTACTTGCTTTGTGTGTTTTAAGTGTGTGTGTGTATGTTGTTTTTGGCAATGATAGATCATAAACTGTTGTTACACTAACTCTGCAAATGCTTGCTTCTGGAAAACCAGTGAATTGGGTGAGTTGCAGAACTGTTTTCTTGTGCCAAAGCTTCTTTATCCTGTTAGCACTGACTGCCTCATATAACACTATGAACTCAGGTAATACAAGAAAGAACAGAGAGGCATTGCAGCCTATACTACTGCACAGCAGCCAGACTTTACATAGCTTAGGAAATGGTATGCAAATCTATTCAATTGACTCACAGTTAATGACTATACCAAAAGAATAATCTATTCTGTGACGTTACAGCCTGATGATACAGCCCCAATACAGGTTGTTCAGACGATTCATCGGAACATCCTACAAACGGAGATTTGTTAGATGTTCCAGCAAACATTTTTACAGCATTTATAAAATAAAATAAAGACCACATAAGGTGGAAGTCCAACATTTTTATGGCTTTGTGGAGTTCCCTGATGGCCAGTGTGATATCTATGACAAAGTGTGCCAAAAGCGATATTTTCTTCATACCAACGACTTGAGAGTGTCGTTGCTCAGGAGCACCGTACATCCACTGTACGACAGACATTTTCATATGGTGATAAGCACACCTTAGGAGAGTCTAAGCACACACTCATGAATACCATATGAATACTACGGCAATCATGTGACAGCAAATCCCCCCATTTTGGCACAGAAGGTACACAGACTTCTTGAGAATGTAGCAAAAAATATCCTCTCCACAAATCCCTACGAAGATTGTGTGAAAAATATAGTTAGTACAAACAGAAAGATTCGTACAAGCGATGACTGAAGCATTACTTTCCAATGCATGTAAACTGCAGAAAATTGCCAAAGACTACTAGTTGTTACTCAATGATGTCACTTTTTTATTGCAGGGGTTGTTATATTGAAGTTTCAATGGTAAGTCAGACCCCCCTTGTTATACCCCTCTGTAGGATTATTATTGATTCCTTGCCGAAGGCAGAGGAATCTATGCGATGGTGATGTCGTGTGTGTGTGTATGTATGTATGTGCGTGTGTGACGCCTGCTTGTAAACACGATATCTAAAGAAGCGTAACTATGAGTGATCTTATACTTGGCATGTAGATTGCCCTTATTGAGTAGATGATCCCTATTGTTTTTGGTGGAGGTCAAAGGTCATTTGGGGTCAACAGGGGTCAAATTGTGAAAACCATGTAAACACGATATCTCAAGAAGAGAAGCTTGAGCAGATGTCATACGAAGTGTGTAGGTGTATCTTATTGAGTACAAGGGTCACCAGAGGTCAGAAGGTAAATACCTTGAAAATTGCTTGTAAACACGATATCTCCAGAACGATAAATGTGAGAGATCTCATAGTTAGGGTGTGGATTGCCCATATCGAGTAGATGATCCCTATTTTTTTTTGGCAGAAGTGAAAATGGGAGGTCAAAATATGAAAATCTACAATATTTAAAGAACGGTCTTTCTAGTGAATTTTATACTTGTAATGTAGAATCCTCTTGTTGATTTGAGAACTTCTCTTAGTACATACCAACATTGTCTCTTCGATAACCATAAAGAAAAGATGAGGACAACATTAAATTTGGTATCAAAGATTATTATTTGGCAAACCTTATGCCACTGTCCTTATAAGGACATGTGAGCATGCATGAATTGTAAATTGGAATTGATTAAATATACCACGGGTTATTAGCTTTATAAAAAGAACTAAATTACTGATAATTTGGATCAAATACCCTTGAGCGTGCATGAACTGTGATTGCTTAATTGAATAAATCAAATTGTAACTGACCCACCTCTGTTCAAATTGGCCACTGTTATCTGACATAATTTATCACAGTTGACTGCCAGTAGAAACCACAATGTCCAGAATAAATCATGCAGTCTGTTAAGCCAGGTGCACAATGGACTTAACCATTTACTGTATAAACAGTGTCTCTGTTAAGCCCTTAAAGGGAAATAGGGCGTTTGGTTTACAGAAAACAACCATATTTTTAAAACCATTATTTGTGGACATAAAATGATAGATTATTCAGAATAACCAATTACAGTAGCCTTATTTTCAAGAAATAAGATTCTCACAGATCAGAAATTTACTTATTTGTTGCCCAACAATACAATAATTTGTGCACCCAAACTTTTTAAAATTCAAATGATGCATCCGTTACTCATCACATGCATAATGTTTTGAGGAGATGAAGCTTTGACAGATATTTATTGATGAGACTGAATGGTTTAACAATGGTTAAAGCGAATTTCTTTGTAACGCCATGTTGGTGTATTCTAAAAGCCCTATTTTACTTTACAGTAGTTCAGCTAAGCTTTAAACAAATGACTACTGTGTATCAAACCAAGGAAACTTGTACTGTGTGTTGAGACTAAAGGCCAAATTGCAAGTCATGCTAGATTCTGGTGTAATAGGGTTATCAGTTTTTGCTAATTTTCAAGGACCTCATAGCCATTGGGAAGGGCATCACGCCAAAAAATCAAATACAAAAGAGCTGCCACCAATAGCTGTAACTCGACGAAATAAAGTGCTATAATTTTGATTAAATAAACATGTTTACCTTTTTATCGAGTTATTAGACACGACAAAATATAATTTGTTCCCCTGCAGCATCATATCCGTTTGGGAGTTTTCTCATGTTTGTGTAGGTCAAAGGTTATTTGGGTGACAAAAGGTCAAAACCTTGTATACATGATATTTTAAGGGTGATAAATGTGAGGGATCTTATACTTTGTTTGTGAATTGTTCATATTTAGCGTGTTGATGGCCATATAGGGTAGGTGATCCCTATCATTTTAAGTGAAGGTGAAAGGTCATTTTGGGTCACGAGAATTCAAAAGGTTTTGACCTTACTAAGATGGTATCTCAAGTAGGATAACTGTGTGGGATCTCATGCTTGTCATGTGGGCGATTCATGTTTGTTACAATATATATCATGAGGCAAGGAATCACTAAGCCTTTTGGCTTTCTAGTTAATTGTTCCTCACCTGTGGTCATGACATCCACGCTATCTCTATGAAAGATGTCGACAGAATATTATTAAAAGTTTCAATTGATTGTTTAAACTTCCTTTATGGTCATTTTCACTGTTTCCTGGTTTGGAAGAAGAACATAACTTGCATGGTGTCATAGCATTAGTTTCAATGGTAGTCTATAATAATAAGTTTGGTAGGCATACCGTGAAATCCTTTACTGTCTTTCATTGTTCTGGAGGTTCCTGATCTGCATTGCAATTCATCTGGAATTAAAAAAAAAAAACCTCATGATAATACCTGAAAGTATCTGAGTGTGAAATATTCACTTCCTTTTTATCTCGCAACTTGGTCAAATATTTGAACTCCAGTATTTGTTTCTGTGAGAATTCTGGACAAGTAGCAATACACACAAAAGACTGCGGCTCTTTCTTCATGTGAAAGTTCAGCACTCAGTTGATTCTTTTCCCTGTTTCATTTTACTATACTGTTATCATTTCCATCCTGGAATATGTTCAGTGTACAATTCGTTACTCTAAACCCATATGAAATGTAAACAATTTCGGAACATACTTTCAAATAAAACAGGTTTGTTGTGTTTTACTGTATGTTCTATGCCTTTGTTGACTTTACCTCCTGCAGGATTTAAGTTGTGTGAAATTCCAGTCAAGAAGTCTTTTTTTTTTTTAATAAACCTTTATGAACACATAATCTCCTTAGTTGAAAATGTACTTATTTAATGGATGTCTGGAAATGCATCTGCTGAGAGACAGCAATAATCCGATAAGACTATCGTCGTCGGATACTTCTTACACAAAGATCAAAAACCCAATATAATTCTAAAGTAGGGCCTAAATGTTCAATAAGTGCATTCCATGCACTAATGGGAAAAGTGTTCCAATCAATTTTGTATGCAAATTTATTTGTATGTAAGAAGCAGCCTATTTATATCATCTCAACCCCATGTGATTGAATCAATGTTTTTGAATGGTGGGAATGCATTGACACTTCTTAACTATTTTTTTATGACATTTTTCAAAAGCCTACTCTTCAAAAATTTGTTGATCGTCCTTTGTTGTTACATCATGTCTTGAAGTAATTCTTTTTATGGTTTTCTATGATGGTATGTAACCTGTTGTTTTTTAGAAAACCTCCATTCCATTGTGATGTACCTTACATAGTTTGGCATAGATAGTGGGTGTGTCTCATGTACTATAACTTCTATGTGGTTCTGCAGTGAGACTTCACAGGTAACCGAAACAGCACTAAATCACCTTTTCGTACTTGACTGAATACAACTGAGTACACCTTTCTGGTGATTGATGGGTAT
Source organism: Stichopus chloronotus (assembly GCA_021234535.1). Taxonomy (NCBI): domain Eukaryota; kingdom Metazoa; phylum Echinodermata; class Holothuroidea; order Aspidochirotida; family Stichopodidae; genus Stichopus; species Stichopus chloronotus. Next base: position 17,940,937 of record CM037840.1, on the reverse strand, counting down.
ATTCACAGTGTACCATGAAGTTGAGTCACGTGTTGGTCCAGTGCAAAAGTATGTCTGTACCAGTACTACTGCTAACTGTTTATTTGTCTTCCTTGATTTGAAAGATGATGACTTGTAATGGCAACTACAGTGCAAAGTCTGGTTTGCTTTGTGGCTATTTACGTATGGTATGTCTTGAGCACAGTTTGCAGAGTTGTTTTATTATGTTTATACTTAGCCACTGGCCATGGTGTTGGTTCTTGCCTGGCAGATCTTTGAAGCTCTGTATATAAAAGTTGCATTGAAGTTCGTGGCTCAGCTGAGGGTACAGATGAAGCTAGAGGAGCTGTTATAGATCTGATGGTCTTTTTTGTTTTCAAGAATGTTAAGTGGTCACTACATGGCAAGTCTAAAAATCTCACAAATGTGTATCAAGAAATGCTTTAAATAGCAAATTTATGCATAATTAATGCCAAGATTGGACCAAGATTGCCAGGAACCTTTGTTGAAAATGATGAAACTGTCCTGGATCAAATGCTTATTATACAGTATAATGTATTTGTATATATGGTATTCTGTGGAGAAAACATGTAACTTAACACTGAAGCCAGCTGGTATGAGCTCTTCTAATAGTACAACATCTGTCTATCTATGTCTTTCTGTCTATCTGTCAGTCTGTCCATCTGGCTATCTGTCTGACTGTCTATCTGTCTGTTTGCCTGTCTGTTGGATCAGTATTGTTCAAAATGCTTCTCCTCTGCCATGCTTTCATTTTCTTAATAGAGACTTGAACACAATGTTCCATAGGTGATGGGTCATTTGATTGTTCAAAAATGTTGATCCAAAGGTCCCATGTGGGTGCAAAATGCTACTCCTCCCACAGATTCCCTTGTGCAATGTACATAGTTTGTCATGATATGCTCTTAATGGTTCCTTCAAGGTTTTCAGGGATTTTTAGTCCAAGGCCCCATGTGGGCCCTATGGCCCAGTTCATGAAATTCTGTTTGAAATGCTGCTTCTCGCACATGCTTTTGTGGATTTGTATTTAACTTGGACACAATCTTCCTTGGATGGTAGTTCATGTCTAGTGTTCAAAAACTTTTTAGTCCAAGGTCCCATCTGGGCCCTGTGGTCTCTTTTATGAGAATCTGCAAAGTGCTTTTCCTCCTTCAGATCCTCTTGAACAATGCTGATGGTTTCTCATAATGATACTCTGTTAATGGCAGGGTTGGAAAACCTTGCTGAATTTCCCGTGAACATAATAAAAAATCCACCGATTTCCCGCGACTTTTGTGACGGGGTGGAACCCTTTGTGGGGGGTTCAAGGGGCAAGCTCCCAGAAGACTGGGGTTCCTGGCACATCGAAAGGGTAAAATTGTGCAGCTGAGCACAAAAAATATAACTGAAAACTGGTACAATATTTGAATAATCAATCATGAAAGCTTAACATTAGGCTATTTGCGTTGTTGCAATATACTGTACTGTACTTTCTTAAATGTGAAGAAGTGTCACTTACAAAATGTCACAATGGAGTGAAACTTGAGCCCCATGTTACGCTATATAGATGTATGCAATAAGCCTAGAATAAATGTCTTGATCATAGACCACTATACACTGTCAACTACTACAAGCTGTGCTACTTACAAACAGTTTGCCATAAAAAAATCCTGGCATGTTTCCAAGAAAAGTTTTTAAATGCAAAAATGTCAACACCTGTCCCAAAATGGACATCGCATTCATAACACTCAAATTCAGCCACCTGTTGCAGCTACGGCATTTGTACCAAACTTTTTTATCCCTGATATGTGTGACCATTAACAGGCAGTAGAAATTTGCAGCCAAAAAAAGTTAAAATAAAAATCGTTCCCCCATATTTCAAAATGGTTTAATCGAGACATTTTTTTTACTACGTGTAATGTTATGTTTTCCAGAAAGGTGTTTGGCGCTACTATTGCATCTGGGTGTAAGACTGTAAATGTAAAGAAGGTACAAAGGTCAAGGCATTCCGCGTGGGTCTGTTTGCGCCACTACTATACTGTATGTACTGTACACTGAAAGCACTCAGTATCTCATTAATTGCGCAGAGAATCTTGTTCTAAGTTAAGAAAAAAGTAAGAACACTAAAACCGACGGAGATGAAATTGTGCACGAGCTCCTGCGCGAATCATCCTTGGGCACTGGGATTCATAGGGTATGTAGGGCGGCTGAAGTGTGCCTAAAAGTAAACTGGAGATAACTTCTGCGTGGTCGTTGGGGATATACTGGACATCGTGGTTTATAGGCATAGAGGTAACATGCGCTATTTGCCTATGTGAGTATCATAAGCAATAACAATCAACAGGGCTTCTTTTAAGTATTTGCTTAACAGCATTTACCCTGTTCTCCCTTATTTCTTCTGTTTCTCTGAAGATTTACCGGTTTCCCTGTTTTTTATTAAAAAAAAAAATGTGTCCGGACATGCAGGATTTCCCGTGAGTGTCGCCGATTTCCCGCTAACGTGGTTCGGAAGGTTCACAAGGTTTTCCAACCCTGGTTAATGGTAACCTTAGGGTGTTCATGAATTTGTAGTCTATGGTTCCATGTGTGCCCTATGGCCCATTTTATGAAATTCTGCAAAATGCTTCTCCTATGTTTAAAGTGCCCCCTTAACTTTCATACGCATCTCAAATATCTTTACCATTCGTGAATGGAAATTGATTCCATTGTCAGTTGGTGTACTAACCGAAACTCTGTATTGCCTTCAGGGATATTGACCAACGACCAGTGTTTACAGGAATTAAACAGGCACCTTGAGTTGTTTCATGAAATTCAGTTTTAGTCTTCCCAAACCTGTCAACGTTTTGTGAAATTTCCTTAACATAAGACTTCTAGTGACATTTGGATGGTCAAAGTAAGAGGGTCCCTATGATGTGTCAGATATAAATGACCACTCATGAGCAAGTAGTTAATGATTTTAATTGGTTTTGGAAAAATTGAGACCATTTACTTTTCCAAATTAGTGCTAAATCATATGTTCACAGCCAGTGCAACCTTGGAGAAAATTATCTAGTTTTCATAATTATTGGATGTGAATAGTGATGCTAAATATAAGTTAATTTCAAAAGTAGAGCGTTATACTGTTGTGAGACTTCAAGTGTAACTGATATATTTTAGGAGACTTGATCCCTATTGGCTCACTAGAAAGGGGGAAATGGGACAGAAAATGTTGAGAACCACTGTATTTAAATGGTACTTTAAGCCCAATGTTCCCTCTGGCCATTTCTCGTCAGCTATGTGGAAGCTGAGATTATCTTGTCTCTACAGTTGCTATGAATTTCAATTATTTACTCAGTTCTTTGACTTTCTGCTTATCCTTGTCAGGAATGCCAGTTTGATGGTGTAGTCTTCTGTCCAAACATCGTTAGTGAATTCGATGGCAAAAACTCTCCAGGTACGTTTTATTTGATTCACTGTGATTTGGCTTTGATTGCTTTGTGCCAGTTTCAAATGTTTTTGTCATTGACTACTCTCAGTATCAGCCCTGTGTCTCTGGCTAATAAATCACTCTTTCTATTAACTTCATGTTACTGACATAACTCAATCTCTGCATTAACTTCATTACTCCCCCTATCTACCCCACGTCTCAAACATTAAAGAGAAATACTGTGTATTTTTTTTTTTGTTTATTTTTTTCAGTTCAGAAGATATCATAGTTTTAAAATCAATATTTGTAGACACAGAATCGTAGGTTATCCAAAGCATGGTGCTTGATGGTAGCCCTCTTTTCAAGAAATAAGTTTCTCACAGACAAAATTTCAATTATCAGTTGCTCATGAATAATTTTTTCCCCCAAATCTTCAAAATTCAAATGATTTACATGCCTTTATTCATCTTATTCATAATGCTGTGAGAAGGTGATGCTATTGCTGATGTTTATTGGTGTACATGAGGGAGTTTCTGAGTTTCCTTTGTACTGTATGCCATGTTGGTGCATTTAATACGTAATATTTCCCTTTAACTTTACGTCTTTTTTTCAACACCGTGTTGATGGCATTAATTACTCCCTCTGTCAACCCCATGTTACTGGCATTTATTGCTATTAATATTATGTTGCTCCAGTGAGACTGACGCAGTATTGATACTGTAGGCAATATGCAAACAATAATAACTCTGTGACTCACAACCACATGATCAATGATGTTTTTCAAGCAGATGATGGTCTATTACGTTATCGTCTATTACGTTATCTTGACGGCAAGTACAAAGAGAGTACAGATCTTCTGAGGAAATAGATGAAAATTCACTGCAAAGTAAACTACTGTAGAATGGGACGTAATGTTTCCACATGTACTTTTGCTCAAACCATAATACCACTACCAAATTTTGCCATTTTCCAATTCATCCAAGGTATCTGTAAATGTGTCATTAGTTGCCTTGGTGATATGTACCTGTACGGTAGGCTGTAGTGGACAACCCCAGCGTGTTACCTTGTTTTACATGGGCTTTGGTGGACATGCATGCTGTCGGTGTTATCCTATGATGACTCAGCATTTATAGATAATCCGAGTGTGGTACCCTACACATACATCGTTGTTTGGTGGACAGCCCTACAGTATTATGTAATCCTGTTTATACACCATATAGTGTACTGTATAAAGTACTCTAGAGTGTGCAATGGAGAATACAATGTCGTCACAATGATACGTCACTGAGCTAGTGAGTGACATTCTTCAATGAGGAAACCTCACGTAGGAGGGGCTAAATGACGTTCTGAAGTAGAAAAACAGCCTCTAGGATGGAAAAACCCCACCAGAATGATTCAGTAAATGATATGAGAGGATGACTGGTTGGTCTGTTAAAGCACTTGCCACATTATTATGCAAATTATACTGTAAGTAATACATGAACTTTCTTTGTCCAAGGAGAGGCTTATTGAGCCGTCACATCACAGGTAATTTTATTATTAATGAACCTGTTTGTGGATAATATTGTTATTATTCATGAACCTGTTCAATTACCGTATCAGAATTGTATTTCTGTAGTTCAGTAACATTGTAATTTTATCATCCAGCTTGAGCTAAACAATGCTTCATTCTGCTTTTGCAATTTGTCATCCTTTCCATGCTGTATGTTATATTTTTACTTTTTGTTGGTTTCTTATGTTAACAAAGGAACCTATACAGTCAAGTTGGTGTGCGTGTGTATGTATGTGCCGCCATTGGAATGTGAGGTATGTGGGGCGATAACTCTATCAAGTGCTCAATTTTTCTCAAACTTGATGTGTACGTGAATCATATTGAGTAGAAGTGACTCATGGTTTTTGGTGGTCATATCTTGCATATTGATGAGTGTGCAGGGCTTAATATCACACTTGGAATGTAGGGTTTGTGACGCAATGACTCAGTAAACGAGTGCTAAGTTCTTCTCAAGCTTTGTGCGTACATGTATCATTTTTAGTAGATGTGCCCTATTGTTTTTCGTGCCTATATGTTGCATACTTATGAGTGGGCAGAACTAGATGTAAAATTCCTGATATGGCAGTATCTTTGTAGTGCCTTGTCCAATTTACTTCAAATGTGGTAGGAAGGTGTTGTTGGATGTTAGGTACATGACCATGCCATTTAATTTTCAATGGCATTTGTGGCCTTTTTTGGCTTCAGCTTATGTAAGAGTGTACTGAAATTTGTGTGCATGCTGTGGGCAATTGACTTTTGGTAACTGAACTTCCTTTGCTCCATTTTTATGCTGTGGATGCTTATGTGTTCCATCAGTCCCCTCCAGCATATCATAGAAGTACTGCTTGAGGTAGTGGTTTCATGATCAAGTGAAGAAATGTCAGTGCTGTTGGAAGTACTGTAGGTGGTCATACCTACAAGTGTTGGCTGGGTCAGTTTACATGCTTGTACTTCAGTGATGATTTGTGCATTGATGTAAATGGCTTTTTAATTAGTAAGGTGGCCCAGACACCATGAAAGAAAATAAGGCAGTTGGTGTTCTTACCAGTGGAAACTAGACTCTAGCAGCCCCTTTCAGGGCATGCTGTCAATGTTGAGTGGACTTGAAAGGAGCATAGATGTGGTAAGCCTTATTGCAATTGGCAGAATCCCTTCTTTAGGGCTTTAAATGAAAGATTCACAGCTGTTTGTGCTATGTAAAATGAATGAGATGTTGCTGTATATTTTAGGAATCAACATCTTCAAATCTTTGCAGTAATTGAAATGGCTTCTTTGATCTGTATGAACTCCAGCCAAGTATGTTTATTTCAAGAACAAGCAACCATAGTTGCCTTGGACTGCGTGAAATCATGCAAAATACTTAACACTGGTTGGTGGTTGGTCACATTAGTGCTATGGAAGTGGTTCAATTTGGGTGTTTGTCAGCTTGGGGTTCAATGTCTGAAGTGGGCCGTATGGGACATTTTATAAAAGACATTTTATAAAATCATGAAATATGTTTCTTTCTCTACAGATTTTATGTTACAAAAGGAAGGGTTCATCGTCAGAAATGGGCCATATTTGCTATTGTACAAAAGATGCAAAATGCTCCTTTTACCCCATAATTTACATTGCCGTACATCTGTGCAAGGAACCATATTGCCCTTGGGCTCTTGTTTTTATTGTGTTTTTTGCACCTCTAAGTTATATTTTTTCCAAAGTATCCTGCTAACGGAGCTGTATTTATCATTTAATGTGGCATCTGTGTATATGTACTTTGTTGCTTACCCCCGTGAATATGTCGTATTCGACTTTCAAACTCATTTCCTTCGAAGGGATACGTTTGCCTAGGATTCGAACAATGATATTGCAATATCTTCCAAATGATCATATTGATTGTAAAACAATTCTTACTTCTGAATTTGAAAGCAATTCTTTATATTTTGCAAAAATGCTACCCACGTGAGGGGTTGCACTTTTGATGGAAACAATTTGCATGAAAAACAGCAATATATATTTTGGCAGTAGTTCTGATTTTTAACAATAATGAAGCGATATAAACAAATGTGGAATTGTGAAGAAAAACATATAGCAAATTCTGGAAAAAATACTAAATGACACCAACATAATTGCAAAAAGCACCGTCACATCGTGCGACCACTGATGCAATTATTTGTTTGAGTAACAGTACTGTATGGATTCAATGCCAGTAAAAATTCCTGGTTTTCAGATTTATATGCAATTATCATCTTGGTGTCTCTGTCCATAGGTTAGAATACAGCCAGCCTGAGTGTATCAGTACATTACATGTGACCACTGACATGATGCTATGACCCAGTGTAGCTGCATATCTCCCATAGTATCATGTTTTGTCATCCCGCACAATGCTCAAGTTTGCTCTTTGCAGGGACACTGAAAACGAAAATAAAAACCATGGAGATACTGTTGACCTTCAGCTCAGAATTCACGAAATAATGAAAATGAAAGTGAAAGAAGTCATAGGATGGTTTCTCTTTCATGGAACGTAAAATATAGAACTGACTTAACTCCACCACACCCAAAATAATGGAACCTATTCTCTATTCACACAGAAGTCCTAATTGACTTGCTGTGTAAATATTGGTTCAAGCCACATTCTTTAGAATGATGCTTTTTTTTTATTCATTACTTCACCTCATAAAAATGATTTGAAGGATAAAGGAAACATTTTCTTTTTCAAAACGTTATCTTCCCCAAGGTAGGACCTCTTTATCTGAACTACTGCAGTTGCATAACATACAAAAAATCATAAGTGTCTTGATTTATTGTGTGGTACTATAATGCACATGGTAGGGCCACTGACATAAGAGCTGGGTGAAGTCTGCATGTCTGTATGTATCACATGTACCACACAGTCTTGGTTTATATTTCAATGTATATCAATTTTTTAAAGAAGCTCACGGTTTTACTTTGGTGAACTTTACCGAAATTGGGTGTGAAATTTAGAAAGAGAATGCAGCAAACTTTAAATAACTTTAAATTGCGTCACAAAAACCAGAATCGAGCATTTGTCCAATTCCTATTATAATGCTCAGAATCTAGTCAGTACGACATTCGCTATCTGTAATGCACCCTTCCACTTAATGCCAAGCAGCGAACTTCTTGCACAGAATTGTTTCTCTTATTTGTTCTTGTAGATATGACCTATAAACATTCTTCAAGTAATTCTGCTTGGAGACGAGTGCAGTTGTTAAAAGAGGAATTTGAAGGCAAAGTCAGATCCCTGGTTCAAAGCATCCTTTCATCTCCACTCACTCATGTTGCTGACAATGATGCTACTCACAATGCTATCATAACCAACAATCATCACGTAAATGGGGATAACTTGAAAGGCAAACCCTCTCTTACAGCTCAAGACCCACCTGAACTACCAACAGTCGGTGCTGTGCCACCAAAGACGGTCGCTGTACCATCTATCACCGATGCACTGCAGTGGGCGGCATGTGCCAAAGACCCCCATCTCAGCTCCCCTAGGAGGGAGGATCCGGCTCCACCCGAAGCAGCTATAACTGCAGACCATGTCCAGGTTTTGATCACAGGAAGTATCCATTTGGTGGGTGGAGTAATCAAAGCACTGAATCCAGACTTAGTGCTTCATGGAGACTAACTTTAATACTCAATATCGTTGAAACCCATTTTGGTCTTAACATTTCCTGGTTTGTGGTTGGTCATTTTGATGTTCTCAATTCAGCAATATATACCTCAGTAAACAAACTTATGATAGCAGAATTGAATGAAGCCTCAAAATGTGGTGTTATATCACCAGTATTCCCCTTTACTGCTGACTTATTTCTAGATCATATTTAAATATTGAATTTTGTGCTTTTTACTATATTTTTTAACTTTTCAGAATAATCTAGAGGAGTTCTTATGATATGACACTTGACATTCATTAGACAGAACAATCGTTTTGAATAGAATGAGAAAAAACCATTCCACTTGATAGTATGTACTATCAGGCTTTCATGAGATGTTTTCAGAATCTTGAACCTAATATTATAGTGTTTAAGATGGATGAATTTAGTCACAGCGAAACTTTTATCCTTACAGTTGCTTGGCATGTCAAAGTGACTTTGGTTTTTAAGTTTTAGACATGAGATAAGTGATTTTCAAGCCCTGAACCTGTTTGATCTGCAAATATAGCACAGTACAGTACACATGCATGGTAAGACAACATACTGTATTGCAGCTCAGTCGCATTGACTTGTAACATATATTCAGTCACATTGTGAACTCCTTGTCATATTTTCCACAGCATAACTTTTGGCATGTTTCATGATACTTCTATCAATGTAAAGGTGTGCCAATCAGGTTTGAAATAAATGTTAATTACATCACAAAGAATTAACCAACAAGTGAAGTACTGTATATGTCTTTTTGAAAGACATTCTATAAAGAATAGTAAGAAACATCCTTTACATTAATATCTTCAACAAAATAGGTTGTGAGATACCAAAATTTTTCTTTTTTGGTTTTTGCTTAAATGACACTCTACCTTTTGTTTAAGTGAAACCACGTTCATGTCAAAATGACACCAGACTTGACACCACACCAGACATGACACCACATTTATATGGAAGTGACACCATATTTATGTAGAAATGACAACACCCTTTCTTTAGAAGTGGTGCTGCAGTTATTTTGAATTGACACCTTACCTAGTATGTTAGAATGAATCCTCACTTGTATAGAAGTGTTACTACGCTTATGTTAAAGTGACACCACACTTATGATGAAATGACACCACATTTCTATTGAAATGACACCACACTTCTTTTGAATTGTCACCACAGTTATGTTGAATGGACTCCACATCCATGATGAAATCACTCCATGCTTGTATTGAAGCAACACCACTCTTATGTTCAAATGACACCACTCAGCATTGTGAAATAAAGTGAAGGCAAAATGAAGTTTCAATAAGTACAACATGCCTTAGCATACAAACAGTGCCACCTACTTTTTAAAAATGCTTGAAGATCTTGCAAATGTTATGTCAAGATCATGTCAAACTTTTTGAGTAACATTGTCACAAAATGATTAACTTTGTGTCCAAAGCAATAAAAATATTTAATCACACATCTTGGAAATTGACACTTTCTTAAGGTAACATTTTCTTTGCAGTCTAGCGAAGTTGCATTTGCTGCCCGGTAACATCATCACACAAAATATTCTGTACATAAGTATTTACCATTCATTTCAGATGTTGCTTAATGTTTTTAACTTTGACACAAAATGGTAATTAGTGAGTGTATATAGAAGGTGCATTGTGAGGTAATTACTTTGCTTAAATTATCTTTAAATGTGTCATTTTATTAAAGTAGCATTCCACAAAAATATGAATTTGGTAACAAATATCATGGAATTTGATTTTGACATTGTGTTATTATGTTCCTCTATTCTCTATCAGGCAGACCTCTGAGGGAATCAGGCACATAGCTATGTTTCTAATGCATGCTCTATCTAACTGACAGATTGTTGTTGACAGTAGGTATTGTCTTAACAAACGCGTAACTGGTAATGTTCTGTAGACTGTCAGGTACTTTCCTTCTGTTCAAATGATTTCGCCCTGTGGGTAAGTTCCATGACAAATTGAAAGGTGTACAAGATCTACGCTCTTGAATCGCACCTCATATAATAAGATGTATTTCACAGTTTGGCATGATTTCAGGCATGCAGTTGTCAAAGAAAGAAAAACAGAAAAAAAGAAGGTATGGCATCTTTGTTTTACTTTATGAAATTGAATGACAATTGCTATAGTCATTATATCAATTAGAAAATCTGGTTGTTTGCATCGTTTATACCATTCAAAATTTCATCAGATCATTTCCCTATTATTGGTTGGAATTATCCAGATGTCGGCAGGTCGTCCGTCTCTTGACCTTCGCAGTAAACGTTGATTTGTTTTCTTGACTTGTATTGAAGCAACAGTCAATGTTTTATTCTATTGTTTTCCTTTTTATTCCACCAAAGTACCTCATCGCAATGTATGACAAATTAATAATTCGGCAACAAGCAGACAATGATCTCATAAATGATTACCAAATGAACATCTCTACTGCATGGTATAAAATTACCTTATAGGGACCAGATCTGAAAAAAAAAGGCAAACTTCCTTAACTCTTAGAGTCTTAATTCTACAATGAATATGATGATGTATGGGTTCATTGTTAATGTGTACTGTAAAGCTAAAATTAGGCAACAAACCAACACTGTGACTGTTTAAGTTCTTGTGATCTTTGTGGATTGTAATCCAAAAGTTAAAAATGAAAGGATATGTTTGTCTGTCTGGAGGATTGTGTTCACATTTACTTTGAATAGCCAACAACTAGCAGCAAAGTGTAAGAATAAATACCACATTTTCTGTCAATGTAGTACATAGAAAATCACAGAGACAAATTTGGTTTGATTTGTAACAATTTATGTGTTGTAAACTATGCCAAAAAATGAAAAATTCATGTAAAGCAAAGCAGTGGATTTTTTGGCAATTCATGTTGTCACCCAGGCATTGGTAATGTCACTCAGACACTAGTTATCAAACATGGTAATGTCACCCAAACACCGGTGAATTTCACCCAGACATTGGTAATGTCACCTAGACACTAGTTATGACACTAAAACACTGGGAATGTCACCCAAACACTGGTAAATGTCATGCAGACATTGGTTATGTCATCAAGACATTAGTTATCACTAGTTGTGGTACCCAAACACTGGTAAATGTCACACAGACAGTGGTTATGTCACCCAGACATTGGTAATGTCACCTAGACTCTAGTTATGACACTAAAACACTGGGAATGTCACCCAAACACTGGTAAATGTCATGCAGACATTGGTTATGTCATCAAGACATTAGTTATCACTAGTTATGGTACCCAAACACTGGTTATGTCACCCAAACACCAGTGAATGTCACCCAGGCATTGGTAATGTCACCTAGACACTAGTTATGGCACTAAAACACTGGTAATGTCACCCAAACACTGGTAAATGTCATACAGACATTGGTTATGTCATCAAGACATTAGTTATCACTAGTTATGGTACCCAAACACTGGTAATGTAACCCAAACACTGGTAAATGTCACCCAGACAGTGGTTATGTCACCCAGACAGTGGTTTTGTCACCCAGACAGTGGTTATGTCACCCAGACAGTGGTTATGTCACCCAGACAGTGGTTATGTCACCCAGACCATGGTTATGTCACTCAAATACTGTTGATATCATCCAAATATTGGCTATGTAAATTAACTTGTGTTTTCATGTACCAAAGCAGGTGACGATATACCTTGTTTTTATACAGTGCACAAATATATGGACATCCACAATACGGGTGTTGTCACATTTCTTATTCAGCCTATAATATTTAACAGTAATCTGAAGCATTTTGCTTTTCATTATGGTTGTTTAGTGACTATAAATACATCATTTTCTCGAAAGTGTAGCATTTGTTCATACTATGTTTGCCTGGAGATTATATATCCTTTTTAAATATTGTATTGGAAGTATTGCATGATTGGAAGAATTCTATTATAATATTGTTTGTCTTTTATTTTATACCATCCGCATTCTCACCTATGTGCCTTTGTAAGAGTTATGTATCTGAATGATGTAATTGATATCACCAATACTTTGAAATGTAATTCCTGCTGTACAGGTTTCATTTCTCAAAAACTGGTTGACAATAAAACCTTTAAGACGGTCTGCTGTTCGTTGACTCTCTTATTCCATTGGATCGTGTGTTTCACATCCACCTTAAAGGTAGAGAACACAGACACACAACAGAGGTTTAAATTCCAGTGAGATGTATTAAATGGAAACAATTGAAAAACAACAGTCTCTTTAACTACTGAGACAAGCAGACAGATTTATGAATTCATTTATGTATGAAGATAATTCATTCCAATTCATGAGAATAAATTTTTCTTGTCAGCTCCGACCTTGAAAGTGGTGGCGCTTGCTTAGATAGTCCTGCCGTTACTCACCCTGACATTTTTTTGTTTCGAGGAAGCTGGTAATGCCCTTTTCGTGAAGACTAACCTTTTCGTCAACCCCCTTTCACGTGGTGGTGTAATTGACTTCATATTACTGATGGTTTGGATGACAATGAGTCAACTCTTGGACATGTAAGGAAAAGCGACAACTTGCAAAACAAAAACATCAGGATCTTGAATAACTTTTCATTAAATTGTGCTATCGTATCAAAAGTGATGTCTATGCCCATGTTGTGAAGGTCATTGAATCCAAACATGGTAGTAACAACCTTTTCTAGGTACTACTTAACATACTCATGAACATTATCTGTGGGACATCAACACACAAAAATAAAGAAATAACCTTATTTTCTCTGTACTGGAGCACTCTTTGGCTAAATTTGTCATTGGCAAATCACTTTTAGCCATTCATATGTTAAGGAAATATGATTACATACCCGATTTGGAGGAAGGCAGTGCAAAACGGGTTGTGAGATGTATGTAAAACCAAACAATCCTCCTTCCATAATATTAAAAGTAAACGAAATAAAAGTGAAATCAATCAGCGCAAATACCGTAATCAGTCAATTAGTCCTTGTCATGTGGTTGCGGAATGCAAAGCATGTGTAAGGGAGAATTCCTAGTCTCACAAATCCTTCCATGAATTGGATTGATGTTGCTTATGTAATTAAGTCACTACTGTCATCCTCACGTGACCGTAGTGAAAACATATCATGTTTCCTTTCTGGTAGATTGCTAGAGCATCCAGACACAGGCATACTCTGTACAAACTGTTCATAGTTTGTTGATTTGGGCCTCGGAGACAAACTTCGTCTTCTTTAGACAAATTAAAATTTTTGACATAAACAGATCGTTAAATAAAAGGAGAGCTGCACTACGATGACGACACAAGTATGTCTGCACCAATCAATCAATGGTTTATAAAAGATGGTTACGGGTTGGCCAATCACAGGGATGTTTCAATGAAGGACATTTTTCTGGTGGTAAGAAGGAGAAGTGCTGGTAAATTGACATTTTGATATTCAGCGCACGTTTAATGATCAATTATGAAATAACTGTACCAGGGAGGTATTACATAAATAACATCTGCATGGTAAAACCTATTGGTAAAGACTATTCGCACATAAACTTCTTTTTGTTAATTTTATGACCACCACAGGGGATTACCTAAATTTATCATCGAAGAGTTCCTTAAGTATCTGTCTGTTTCGGCGTGCAGAAGTTGCACGTTTTAGACCACAGTCAGGGAATGAACATCTTTTAAACTAAAACCATGATGTATTTTTGACGAATCAATTTAACTGTCTGAAGCGTTTCGGGTGGTTGCACTTTTTTTCTAACTAGGGATCGCCTACCGCAATACCTGATATAAACATACATTTGCCAACAATGTCCGGAGAGGTTCAAAGAAGGATTAAGTTTTTGTCCATGTTCCTAGGATTTCTGGCGATATAGACCATTCCAAATGCATGGTTGAAATAATTTCATTGAGTTCATGTGTGTGAAGATTTAGGTAGTTAAGGCGGAAATCGTCAGACATTTTGTGAAAAAATTCGGTGAAGTCGACAATGTATCCACAGTCGTTTGGGTTATATTAAAACGGAAAAATGTATCTGTAAGCGGGCAAAAATTATGAAGTTCTTGTTTGCCATGACTTAATGATATGAAGTGAAAAGTAACTAATAAGTTAGGTAGCTTCGTGACTTTTTCTCCACGGAATGAAAGAGCTCACTTCTCTGTGTCACATAAATGATATGATCTCTCAAAGTTTGAAAGCTTCATATGATATTCTTTCTTTTTTCCTTTTTTTTTGGGGGGGGGAGGGGTCTACACTGTTAAAAAGTTTTCTGTAAATTTACATAACTTTTTATGGCAATTTTCTCCCAAACAAATGTTTTTCACAGTTAGACTCTACTGTAAAATCAAGTAACAAAATGTTCCTGTTTATGACATTTAACTTTACAGTTTACTATTTTCGTTTCTTTTAATTTCAATATTTATCAAAATGTTCTACTTTCATACTTTTTGTAGACATATCATAAATACGCTAATCATTAACGTATATTAGACATTACAATTTCAATGTAATTTCAATGTAAGTTTTTACCTGGTCGTTTTTGACTACGACACACTGAGAATGCTTTGCTGTTAGATTGAATTAGATTGTAAATCTGTTAGAACTTAATAGTTGGAAAGTCACCAGCCTTTGTAATGTAATAATTTTTGTAATAATTGTTTACAAAATATTTACAAAGAATACTCATACATTGGCTGTAAACATTTTCAGACAAGATTAATACTCAAGTTATCCATTTCTAATAAATGAAAAACAGCAAAGGGACATTATTCGAAGCAACGGCATTCACTTTGATAGGACAGATGCTTGTAAAATAATCTCCACCCATTTATGTAAAGTGAACTTATACGGTACGTCATAAAGCGGTGTAACAGTTACTTCGTGAGACGTTTCTGTTTGCTTCGATTAGGTGCAAAAGCGCCTGTGGGTTGAGCTAACATCAGCAAGAATTAAAAGTGCTCTTAACTTAGGGCCTTCTAATATATTTTTATTTTCTGAATGTGACAAAATATCAGTTCTGTTATATGTATATAACTAACTATGGACAGATGTTTTTTTTATAATGAATGAATGTCAAAATAATTTGTAAACAGAAACATGAACTTGCAAACAACTTTGTTAAAAAATGACACTTGGAAGCGATTAAAAGATAGATTAAAAGATAATCGATTGCGATTTAAAGAAAGACATTTTTCGGGTTATTTCTTTTTCGTTTGTTTGTTTGTGATCGTCCTTATTTGAGGTCAAAGACAATATCAATGTTTGTTAAATGATAGCATATTTATGTAAATTCAGAGAAATACAAAATACTGTTTAATTATCTGTAAATTTCCATATATTTTACAGAGTAGTAAAATTTGGTTTAAAAAGACAAACAATTTTTTTTTTCAAATATAGAGAGAGTACATGTTTTACAATATTTCCCTTACTGTGGTAATACAAATTGTCTGTAAAGGTACAGAAAATGCTTGGCAAAGTAAAATACAGAAATATTAAGCAAAAAAGTCTGTAAATTTACAGAAATTTTTAACAATGTAAATGAGGCCTGTAATCGTAGGACTTTTGGATTGGCTTTTGATGAGTACAATAGTTTGAAACTGTCTGTTAGATGAAAACAACAGCAACATCTACGTTGGATTAATCTCAGTAAAGATACGATTCTCGTTGTTGTCACGGAAAAGAACGACAGAAAAGAAAGCAAATAAATATGTACCCAACGAGACGACAGATGGAATGAGAGTGTTGCTTTAAGTTTTAATTAGAAAATGATTACTCGTTCAGACTTCAGGTTCAGACAGATTCAGATTACAATGTGTAAGTTTGATTTGGCTAAAATGATGACGCTTTTCAATTAATTAGCGCTTAACTGTTAAACTAAACTTTTAGGGTGGTACCTGGTAACTGGTAACACAGCTCCAGACCTCCGGAAGGGTTGTCATAGTAATTCGGCTGGGCTACCGTAATAGTAACACTATGACGTGACCACAAGGCTGGATATAGGTTAACGTATAGGTTGGCGTAGAATGCGACTAGTGATTACCGTGGACGTCTTTCATCAGATGATGTACGTGGATAGTCAACACCCGTCACATGGTTAACCGTAACTGAGGCTTATAGTTAATAGAGATGATTGATAATTGAAAACAATGTCCCAGAATATTGGAATGTCCCACCGCGAATATGCATAGTGTATGCTAGGCTGACATTAATTGATGAATAATGATCATTGAATACTGTTGTGTAGGCCAATAATTACACAGCTGACAGCAAGTAAACATAGGCAGGCAAGTCGGCGAAAGACCTCGGTGGTTTATTAGAAGGCCTCTCTCAATCGACTAGAGGGAGGAGGTGTCAAGTCATTTCCCAGAACATTCAGCTTGATAATCTTCTTAAAAGCACATGTTCAAAGACATTATAATAAATAGCCGATAAAAAACAGTTCAATATTTTCCTTGAAAAACAATATTTTCCATGAAAAAGATGCTCGAAGTTACTAGCACGTATAGTCGATAGTTAAGCTCTCGAACTTCTCTGTAGTTGGTTTCATCGTTGGAGGTCCTGTGCCATGAAACTCCAAGATGGTGACTTTCTGTGCTATGAAATTAAGTAGCGGGGCACTACCCTGACAATGTTTCTTGTGCTCCATGTTCTGGATAGCCATTTCTCACAAAGTGAAGCAAGGTAGTGATTTAAAGAATATATTGAGCATATCGTGTTATCCTGTTCCCGGGATCAAATGAGCGTATGATTGCAATGACAATTTGTATTTCTTAAGACTATTCCAACAGAACCGTGTCAACACACAAAAGCACAAAGAAAGTTGCAGCCCAAAAAAGAGGCCAAAAAAGCCAAGGCAAAGGCCTGGGCAACATTGGAATGTTTTATCCCCTAACTAGTCACTGTTACAAGAGAATGTAAAAATTAACCCATAATATAAAAACAAATACCATTAATGTAAAATTCTTTGATCCGAAAAGGTAAAGAATAGCGTATAACAGATAAAATAAAAATTTATTTCAATTGATAATTGGAAAAACTTTTTACCGATAATGTAAAAGTTTTCAGTGGCAACTTCAGATGGCTCTACGAACATGTTTGTGCATATATGTGGGTATGTAAACAGACATATATAGGCAGAGTTGTTGACATGTCACCTTTTGTCGAGTCACGAGTCACTTCATGGAGAGCCACAAGTTACCTCAAGTCACTTTTCTTTTCAAACAAGTCAAGTTACATTATTTCATGGCAAGTCAAGACAAGTCTCAAGTCAATTTACCTCAAGTCAAGTCATAAGTCACTTTACCCTGTCAAATAGTCTTTGCATATCTTCCTGCTTTCATTTTCAGTGTTACATATTTGTGATGTGAGAATGATCGGTAGTTTTACTGACCTTAAAATAATGTTGTGGAAATTTTCATACCTTTGCCCCTGGAAATGTCCCCCCAGACACGTCACTGTTGTCCGCACGACTATTAGGATGTCTCACGAAGTTTAAGTGGTTGAAGGGCCATTAACTATATACTTTGATTCCGGACACCACACTGTAGACTTTTGGTGGTGGACTCATCAGTTAACTCCTACCAATTTCCCTGTTTGTACCTTACAAGTATCCTTTATGATGTTTCAAACTATTGCGTGTTGAAGGTAAATAAATAACTTGCATGAATTTAACAATCTCGTGACAAAATATTATAACATGATTAAAAGGGACAAGCATGAGATAGGATAGACGACTATAATAAAAGAAATTTCAATGACCAAATTTTCCATTTAACCCTAACAATTTCATTGAAGGAATCGCAGTGTGTGGAAGGGGAGGAAGGGGGGATTGGCGTGGAGTTGTCTGGGCAGTTGCTAGACTTCATGGAATCAATTCAATTTATTAAAAATGATCCGAATTCGACAATGTACTCATAAAAGACACTGAAAAAGAAAAAAAAACATTAAAATAAAGAAAATTGCAGTCTCCCACACTGTTAGAAATATCTATCAAGGGCATTCTTAACTTTCAGACAGTCTCTCATTAAACATGTTACGTGTTTGTTTAGGGATAAGCAAAATTCTCGATTGTTTCTATTTTTATTGACAGCAAATTTGAAATATGCAGATTAGCTCATATTACACAGCATACATAGGGCCAGTATTTTGATTACACTTGTGGAGGAGTTTTAGGGCTAGAAGTAAGTGATCGGGAAGATTTGAATTTGTCTAGAGCGATGAGTTACTCCTTAAAAAGTAACTAACTATTTTAGACATTTTGATCGAATTAGGCAGAATATCTCCATTCATTCCACATCTCTCTACGAGATTCGTTTGTCACATCCATGTCACACCTATAGGGCCACTTTTGGAACTTGAAAGTGACATGCAGAGACCTCTAGTAGACCAAGGGGGTGTGATTTAGAAGGAGATATATCTAATTCCTTCCTTTGAACCTACCTAGTTGCCTGCCAAAGACATGTGCTTTGTTCACCACTTACAGATTCAATGAGCTTAAAACGTATTAAGATCTTAACGTGAAAGGGTTCGTGTCGTCTGCTACGTCGTCAGTTACACTGGAAAATTTTGTTCATGGTTTTAACACTGCCAGTCGCTATTCTCGAAAATTGGTTTAACCTCTTTGGCGCCTTCTGGTGTATATCATAGTAGACCAGTTTCAGGATGCGTAATTTGCTGAAAATGGGTATACCTACCACAAATTGCGAAAGTTTGTGGAAAATGATAAAAATTCAACTAGTAAATTATAGTCTGATGTCCATTTTAATCATTTGCACATGGCCAAAGCCCTACACCTTGTTCTTATACACCAGTTCATCTTGATTCGGAAGAGATAACCAGTCGTTTTGATTGCTGAGCTTTAAGCCCTGTCTTGACTGTCGGCAACAACCTTGGCATCAAAGCAGTATTCTTAGTAATCCTTTTCATAGGATGTAAGCAGGTGTGAATAAACTTACTTGGATACCGTCTAGAAATTGGATGTATCACACAAAAGTAAGAGGGTGCTTTAAGCCGTACTCATCCCTTATGAATTGGGACTTATGTCACCTAGGAGAAAATCGAACAGGATAAGCATAAATTTAACTTTCAGGTGTAACTCCTAAATTGCACCCTCCCTATTAAACCACTAAAAAAATCATTAAGACATAAGATATCAAGACCGCGAATTATTTATTAGATCACCTCGAAGTACTCTAAGCTCATGTTACACAAGATTAAGTACTTTTAATCTGAAAGTCACGGCCTTTCACTAATCAGCGTAGTAGCTATTTTCTGAACTTTTTCTAACATACAGTGTATACATATACGGCTATAGTATTTCATTGAGCTGTAACAGCTTTATAGTCGAATTACCGTGAAAAAGCATAACACTTTTGAACAAACGTATTACTTCGCTACAACTATGCCTCAGTGCGTAAGAAATGTATGTAAAAGCAAAACTCTTAAAAAGGCAATGAATTAAGAAAAGTTGAACTTTTTAAGACGTTTCGGCGGACGTAGCCAGACTTTTCATTTGGGGGCACAGTGATTATGTGAAGGAACACTATACCAGTGGCTACACTACAGGAGATCTATAGCGCCAAGACGAAGACCTTAAAGAGTGGGGTCCAGACGCCAAAGTCCTGGTGAGAGACCAGGGGAGGCCCCTGGATTTTATGACATTTGAGATGTCTTAAAGGGAAACCGTTGTGCAGCCTCCCAGATAGTCCTGATACTTCAAATATAGTTTTTCAAACAATCAGATACCATTAGGTAGTACAATAAATTCAACAAATTCCAAGAAAATATGAAGTCTTTATGAATATACATTTTATTCGCCATGTTGTTGCGAAATTACGTAATTCGTGACGTCACACATACACCTGTACATGTCACGTACTATTGCCGGTGCATATGATACATCACACATTTCCAAAATGGCGATGCGCTGTGCTGTGCAACAAGGGCGGGAAGTTTTAAGTATTTTTTTTTTTGGAAAGAAGTTATTACGAAGATAAAACCAGTACTGTGGTGACTGTTTGTCAATAGATCTGCACTAAGTGTAGGTTGAAATTGAAACCCCCACTAAGGTGTTCTTAAAAGTCATCATTTTAAAGGTAAATCTATCGGCTGCACACAGGTCTAGAATCAAGGCTGGATAACTTCAAGTCAAGAAAGTCCCTGTAAGGTCAAAGGGGCCAAGTTACCCGAAGCTCCTGGTATTACAGCATTTGTGATTAACGATGTTATTTGCAGAGTAATTCTATCACTTGACCAAAGACAGATTTAAAATTAAAATGTGAGTTGAACAACTTCTGAATTTTCTGACTACAGTAGTTCTATAATTATTGAAAATCCCATACATCATCTTGGAGGTACTTGGGGGGCACGAGGTTTTCCAGGGTGAACTTACCCTACCACCTCCTCCTTGGCGAAGGTACTGGATTCTTGTTTGTTTGTTTGTTTGTTGGAGGTGAAACAATAGTCTTACTGAGATGCATTAACAAAATAAACTATGGATTGGCAACACAATTTTTTCATGTCACTGCACTGCAATGTATATGTTTCTGCATGAGTCTTATCGGAGCTACTAACAGGAAGTACGCTCAAGCACCCCGAGCATCCGCATTATGAGCTGTTGGATTTATATCATATGTGACACCAACTTATGATGCGGATTATCCATTTCGTCCTAAATAACGGAGCGACTGGGCCACAGAAATGATTTTAAGCACAATTTGCCATAACTAACAACACTGGAATTTCTTATTGTCGACAAGTCATTTTTTTTAAGTCAAGTCTCAAGTCTTTTTTCAACTTCGAGTCAAGTCATCTATTTCTCAAAAGCGGCAAGTCGAGTCAAGTCACATGATCAAAAGTTTCCATTCAAGTCAAGTCATTGACAAGTAAAATAAACATGATTACTCGAGTCACAGGTTAGTGACTCAAGTCAACAACTCTGTATGTAGGTAGGAAGCATACATCTTAAAGATTTAATACGCACATATAAAAATGAATGTAGTTTGTTCCATATCCCAGCCTAACCAGTATCCTATCACACCATCGCGACAATGATAGTTCAGCTCAGCCTAGTGCAAGCAATACATGTCGTAGTGTTGCAAAGTAAGATATAAATAAACATTCCGTTTTATCTTTCTTTCTCCAAATATAGATGTTTAAATTGAGCGGGTGAGCTTAAGTTCTGATTGTGAACTGTGTTTCACTCAGGCGAGGTGAGAATTGGTACCCCCCCCCCCCCCCATTAAGAACAGTAAAAGCAACTATTGAAATGCTGCTCACAAAGTCTGTACATAGAGGTGTAAAAATTTTGATGTTTGTAAATCGAAGACACAAAATGAAGACTAAAGACCTGTGAACACCTAAACACTGGAGTTACACATGGATGTAAAAGATGCACCCTGTCATTTTGTTCCTCTGAGACTCTTCTTTTGCCAGGTCTTACTTTTAGAGATAAACAACCTGCTGAAAATGTCTAACACGAAGACATAAAATGTGAAACCTTATCGATGTATTCATAGATTAAAGAAAAAATTATTGAACTAACTTTGCTGTCTTTGCTGTCTTTGCTTTGCTGTCTTTGCTGTCTAGAACTGAGTAGAAATAACTATTTCCCTCGTAATTTGATGACGTTTTATGTACCTTGATGTTTTCATATACCAGCAAGAAAGTTTAAAAGAGCCTATCAAGTTCTACAAGTTTCCCATGAAGGGATCTGATTTCTTTGTTTTTCAGTCTATCCACAACAACGTGACCGATTCTCTTACATTCCTCGCCACACGAGAAAATCTCAACGTAGACAAGTCGAGGGTACTAGACTGACAGTGGTTGGTGGCCATCTGTTTGTTGAATAATGCAAAATGAGGCTTTCAATTTTCGATTATAACAAGGTAGGTTGACATTTTGATCTTCCATCTTTTTGGACTGGTCAGATTTGTTTAGGTACTATGTACGATATTTAAAACCAAACACGATTGAAGAGAGACTGTTTTTTCCCACGTCTCAAATAATGTCTTCAAACTACCTGACACACATCTTGAATCAATTCGATATTTTTCAAACGTACAAACGTCAAAAATGTTTGCAGATGACAACATAAGCTTTCGGCGAACCCAAAATTATGAAGTTTAAGTAACACAATCGCCTATAAACAACAACGTAGAACACCGCGACTTCATTGTGCTTTTCGTACGCACTGCATCTCGCCTACACACCCAGTCGCCGGCCGGTGGGCGCTAGCTTGTCATCGTTAATGTCTCATAAATAGTCCTAACATGTACGTGTGTATGGGGGTTGAACTGATTCATCTTTTATTTGCCGAGTACCTGACTCATTTACGAAATTTCATGGCACAAAACTGATATCAGTGGGTAGGATGAAACATTTCCCTTCTATTTCGATAATAATTGGGTGGTTTTACAACGTCTCGATGTAATAACAGATAATTTTACGATGTGTTGGAAACACATTTGTAGATCTTTCATAAGAAGGATGAAATTCTTACTTTTACACATGGTAGCTCGCCGAAGTGGCTATCAGCAGTACTTTTGTGTTTTAGCAAATAGTTTTCATGATTTTAATCTTTTTATAGTTTCTAAATATTGAGATATTATGCTTGAAAAATCACTTTTTTAGTTCATTAGCATTCAAAACCCATGACGTCACTAAAAGTCATGGATAAACTGTAAGGAAGAAAGCCGTTTGCGGATAGACTGTTATGAGATGAAGATGCTGCTACTTAAGGCAGTTTATTGCCTGTTAATTGCCCCATTGACTTACACACTAAATCGTTAAAGTAATCTGGTCTTCAAAGCTTTGTTGTTTTCGCCACATATGGCCTACCACTCTTGGAAAACTGACGTTTTGAACTTTGATGTCACTTTTTATTTTAAGTACCTTAGGTTAGATTTTACGCCTGGAGCAACACGCTTGTGAGTGAAAAGTTTTGTGCAATTTTTGTTTTCCTCCGTCGTCCTAAAAAGTTGTGAAAGGCCATGATATCTTGAAATTGCATCAATTGTTTCAATTTCCACACTACATATACTTCAATCCACATGCTTTCATATCCAAATGAGAGGAAAACCCAACTTTTTTTGCTAACGTATTGAAAAAAGATCGATTTTAAGGACCTTTCATTGACGGTGAACACTTCAGCACTTGCGGCTCCCTGATACAGATATTTGCATTACTGTACTTGAATTGTATGGGAGAAAGGTTATTCGTTTCGTCTGCCAGTGTAAATGTTTAATTACTGTCTGCATGCCTGTAACAGGGAGTGTCCAGCTCCCTGCATGTAATAACAAACAAGATATGCAAACGACATTCCTTACAACGAACTACTTAGGATATGACATGGTACATGGGAACTATCACGTGACCAGCTCCTGTGTTAGCAACGATTTGAGATAGCATACCTCCTATCAATTGCTCCATTGACTTACACACTTAATCGCAAGCCTAATGTGGTCTCTAAGGTCTCAAGGAAGTTTTTGAAAGATATCATCTACGCTCTTTGGAAAGCTAAAAACATTTTCCGAATCTTAGCTGCTCAGAATTTTAGTTGTCCAGTGGGCCTAATCACACATTGGCTCAAGTCACACTCACAAGTCCATAACTCTTCCATATTGCCTCAATTGACACCATTGTTACACAATACATACCAAATCGCATGGTTCAACATCCAATTCACAAAAGAACCCAAACCATGGATAACACACCTAAAAAGTTGCCGAAATGTCCAAAAATGTCCAAAATTGCTATTAAGCAACTCCTTTAGCGACTGGTAAGATAACCGACGTGAGAGTTTTGAAAAAATCAGGCGTATTCAAATTAGTTTCTGTCTTTTCAGTTTTAGAAAGTTAAAACGGGTTTGCAACAAGAGAATTGTCACAAAGGGCCCCCTGCACACTGCTGAAGTTATTTCTTTTAATGGGATCTGACTTGCTCCAGCTAGCGCTGGTATACTTTTTAATACATTTGTCCTTCTATAACGCTGAAATTGCGTCTTTAAACAGCTATCGCTGGCACCATCATTAAACGATGATAGTACCTCTCGTTCCTCCCAAAAGGCACTTTTTACTCGAAATGCTCATTACTGTCATTAATATCATGAAATATTGTAGGCGACTTACTCAAGTTCTCTCTCCCGCCCCTCACAAATAATTTCCCCACTTTTAAAGCCACTTGATTTCACATAAAACGTATTAAAATATTTCACTCCTCTCTGAAATTCATAGGTACATAGTCAAAACTTGACATGTATTCAAGGATGGTCCCAGTCCTCGAGGTGTGTAGATACTGCGGTCCACATTTTTGTATTAACTAACTTAAGATTCAAAGGACGACTCCCATCCAGTCACAGCCCCCCCCCCCCCCCACGGAAGATGATAGATAGAAGAAGTTAAAATAGAATTCTCCTCCAATGAGAAAATACATAAGGACTTCGATACATGCACCGTCCCTCTTCTCAATTACTTGCAACCTGAATGTCGGTCTGTAGCTGTTTGTTGAAGGTGACCCATCGTCTCGCTAATCCCTCACAGTCTCTTCTTCATAATGCTCTGCAAACATTGCTAACTCACGGTTAATCTTTGCAAGTAATCGTACACAAACGGTCAGCAGATGTTTCACTGGTAATCGAAAAGCGTAACCAAAAGCTAGTAACGTTTACAACGTGTTTTCAAGAAGAGACTTACTGAAGTCACATGACGACAAATCACCTTAAAATTCCGTGTATTCCGTGGTACGGTGGATAGTTGTGGACGTGGTAAAAAAGCCAAAGTTTCATTTTACAGTCTTCGTAAAGTTGAAGTTTATCAAAACTTTAACTTTTCTGAGTTGTTTTATCATGTCCACAACAAACTGCCGTAGTATAGGAACAGTTTACTTGTTTTATTATGGTAGGACGATAGTTACTGTTTATGAGTCATCATAAACAGTATAGCGTTCCTGCTCGTACCTTTCAGTCACGTGACAGGTTCTTTTGTTCAATTTATCTCCAGTTACACAGCTTCAGTAAGTCTGAAATTTTGACAAATAATTATGACATATATGGCCACCAGTATGACATCTCTGTGATAACTATAACCCTTGTTTCGAAGATTAAAAATTTACATATCTTTGATGCACAAAACGGTGCCTTTTAAAGAAACGTCTGCTGTTTTGCATAATAGGCTACTGCATACTTGTTGTATAAGCTGTCAGTATGCAAACGGGTTTCTCACTAAAACATCAGTTTCAAGTTTGGGTTGAATGTCATCATTAACCCTGACGTAATTGCAACCAAACGCGACCTGTAGCATAGTAGGTCTACATACTTCTAGTAGCCTGCAGTAACCTAATACCCAAGAATGGCATCGTGTATTCGACGTTTTTACGTTTTGGCTCCAACAGTTTGTCACAACAGTATTTGGAGAATCTAGACACGGCTTGCATCTTCTTAAATATATTTATGTGGCCCTATCTGGAAAACAAACATCGAAGTTCCCCTTCTACTACCAACCGACGGTCATAAAGAACGTAAATAACTTCCCCTTTACACGAACTCATAAACAGTGTGGTTACGATTTTCGTAACCACTTTTCTAGTTTCTGTACTGTTTCTTAAATATGTTTTGCAATTATTTACGTGATCCTAGTGTGATACAGGCATTGTTTTGATTGAACATAGTTTGCGAGGTAGAATCAAACATCAAGGTTCAGTATAGTAGTAGTTTAGTAGTACGTATATTCACAAACACTGACGACGCCTACGTACAGTACTCATAGAAAAGGAAAGACCCTGGAAGCACGAAACTTAATCATATTATACTTTTTAACTGGTATGATCCTTAGTTATTTTCACTGAGTTATATTCAAGTCAGATCAGTTCATTGCATTCTGTACGCGGATCTAAGAATGAAGCGATAAAGTGATTTACGGAGCACAGTAGATATACCTTGAATACTCATTCTAATAGTTTCCTGTTCATTTGAACACAACCTTCTAACCAGTTTGTAATCCTGTGTATCTGCGTTGCGGTTGTAGTGCTTGGCTCGTCTCTTTCTTAAGTTTACTGAAGGTACGTATTAATGTTTTATTCTCTTTTACTTCCAATTTGAAGAAATGTCTTCATGGAAGTGAATCATGTCAAACTAGTATCTGTGAAGATAACTTGCAAACTACTAATGTATTAACTTTGGGCGATTTTTCGCTTTCGCAGTTTGGCAGTTTGGCATTCAGCTTCTCCGATTTCCAGGGAAAATAACCTGATAGTCTATTTTAGCTTAGCTGAAAGCGTTCAGCTGAAGAATTGCTGCTATAAACGTTTGTCAGAGTAACATTTGTGTTTAAGTACCTGCAATGTCTCTGTTTTTTCGTTAGATTTGGTTGAAATTTGATATTGCTGTGAGCGAGGGTGATATCCGTATGCTGCGACTCTTCCCGATTAATTTGACCTCTGGAGGAGGCTTTGTTTGAAAACGTAATATTCCCTACTTGTCTTTTAGTTTTGCACCAATCTTGATAATTAATTTCGTATAGATAGTTCAATTTGTGCTGAACCAAAAGTTACTGTTTTTTTTTTTCAGCTTCTGCGGGAATATTGGGAATATTCGGGAATATATCATACCACACCAACATTAATTAGGTGATTTTTCGTGAAGCATTTATATTACCCCAGTTTAGATACCATAATAAAAGTTGAAAGAAGAGTGCCTATGGGGAGGAGCACATAGATATTCACTTTTCTAAAGAAATGATGACAAATGTGTAAAAGTTCAGGAAATTTCAAGGAATCATTCTGTCAGTCCCTCATTTTCGGAAGTATAACTTGAAAGACTTTCTGCATTCACTTTCAGCGAGTCTTGCATTCAACAAACAGCATAACTCAAAATTGGCTGCTGCTGCTGACAGCAGTAGGATATGCCTGATAAACCGAAAAACCAGACCTTCAACATACACCTTGAAGAAATGCTAAACATTTTCTTTATTACTCCAATACACTTGCAAAATAGATCACTTGGGAGATGCAGTTTCCAGCCATCTGGAAAATTTGTAAATAAAAAAAAATCAGTTCATCCACCCCCCCCCCCCCCTTTCCCGAAAGGAAACAATGAGTTGTAGTGTGCTAACTGCTTAATTACATGATCTTTCACTTCACGAATGCTACCAAATTCTACCCCTTGCACAACTATAGTGGACACTTGTGTGCGACTTAAATCAATAACCAAGAACGTGATTGTAAATATTATTAGGAATTAAAAATACACCTGCTCTCAACATATTTTGAAAACAAAATTCCAGCTGTTTTTCTTGAACTTCAGCAAAATTTGCTGCATCTGCAAGAAACCTGAACTGTAAAATTGTAGTGTGCTACGTGTTCAATTACATAGTCTTTCACTTCACAAAAAATGCTGCCAAATTCTACCTTATGAATAACTACTGTGGAAACTTGAGTACGGCTTTTATTAGTAACCATGAACACGATAGTAAATAACGATAGGAATTGAAAAATACACCCACTGTCAAGTTCAAGCCCGCAGGCCCATTATTTTGACCACTGAGTTAGTCTTTCACACTTTGTCAACAGACAAAAACAAGTTAAAATCTCATACCATCTTCGATGTAAACAAAAACCTAAGTTATCACATTAAGCTTTATACATTTCTATTATGTTTTGTTGTACTTTGTACTGTCAATACTTTCATTAGTCTTCTACCTTTTTTTTTTTTCAAAATACAAACAAAACTTCAGAGGTCACTCATTATCTTCAGTATAAAGTAAAGCCACATCATGTAGGCCTACAGATTAAACTTCATATTTTTTACTATGTTGTAATACTTTGTAATGATACTTCTGGCACTACATATGTAAGAAGCATACACAACAGAGTACATTACTACTTTTATCTACATTCTAGATAATTACATAAGGCCAAATATTTTTCTATGCCAACCAATTTCAAGAGAAATTTCCAATTCTATAAATGCAATAAGGATTGCCACCTTTTACTGTTAAATGACTTACCGATAAATAACAATTAGGTAAGCCAAAGTAAATTTTCAGTTAACATTATATTTTCTTGGTTAACTTGCCATTTTTATAAAATATTCAAAACCATCAAGTCCATCCATTTCCATGCTATATTAAGAAGTTGTCTATATTTTAATCATACCAGGAAGTTGCTTAAATAACCACTCCCTGGATCACGTCTTTTTCAGTTATTTTTTACCCCAATGGCTTCTCCATTACAGCCACAGCTACATTGTTTTCTTTATCAAAGGAACTATTGCTGTAACTTAAACCAAAAGTTAGTAGGATGATAGCGTAACCACTTGAGTGCCATCAGTGTGTTTATCGCAGGCACAATCTAGTGTCAGGTATGGACGGTACCATGCATGAGATTTGCCTTTGGGGAGGAGGTTCTAATACGGGAGCCCGATTGTGGCCGGAGGAAACATCCGCGATTGCAAAACTCACATGAAGTCAAGGTGCCCAGCTCAGCATCATAGGGTCGTCTTCAGACTAATGTTTTACCACCGTACACTATGTCCGTACGTGCATGTAGAGATCTGACATAACGGTATCGTATTTACGTTTGAGCTGAAATTCGTGACTCGCAGACCTGCCAAGTTGGAAAAGAGCCGAGAGTGAGATAATATGTGAAGGCAAAGGACGAAGGAGCGAAAAGACAGAGCACAACCGAAAAAGTAATAGAAACTAATTTGTTAATAGTTATATGGAAATTCGATTCACATGACAAAAGGAGATATTCACATTAACAGAAAATGATGGTAGACAGTACATCGGTGATTATTATAATCCCTTCTCTTTGTTTGACGTCCTTCTCACTCTGATAATGCTAGACTCAAATACGAGAACACAATAGTGCATCGTGACTTTGATAATCAGTAACTAATTTTAATGCTAGTGTGCAGCACCAGCTGGCTACATTAATCCATTGTTTGCACAATTTCATTTTCTGCTGACAATAAAACCAGTGAAGGAACTTCAGTGACATCCGTTCCCCGTTCCCAGTTAAAGCTTGCCGAGTGATGTTTAGTTTTTCTCTCTGAAGTGCGCATGATTTTACTACAACTGACAGGCTGGACATTTACTAACCGTGTAAAATAAATCTGGAAATCTTGAAATTGCAGAAAAAAAGCCTATGTAAAGTTACAAAATGTCACCTATTTCCATTCACAAACTAATTACATGCATCATGAAAAGGTTTTGTTTTGAATTTCATTAACATATCCAGTTTTGAAAGATTGGCCGTGCCATGGGGAAACTAAGCCTCTACATCTTTTTAACCAAAACAGCATCTTATATGGCTGTTGTTGTGCCTCATTGGAAAGTGCCATTTCCGGCGATCGGTGAAATTTCATATTTTTCTTGGATAGTAAACGAGAGGTTCGCCACAAAAATCGTCACTGCCCCAGTCCCTCCTAACAACAAATCCTAGCTACACCACTGACTATAATTCAGTAAACCGCGATAATTTCACAATTACGATATGTGTAATGGTTTCCCCTCAAGAGTTTTAAGCCTAACCAAAAGGCAGCATATACAATGATTTTCTGCATACCAGATTTTCGAAAATAATCAACGTAGTCAGGTACAGTCAGGTA
Source organism: Stichopus chloronotus (assembly GCA_021234535.1). NCBI lineage: Eukaryota > Metazoa > Echinodermata > Holothuroidea > Aspidochirotida > Stichopodidae > Stichopus > Stichopus chloronotus. The sequence goes on along the minus strand of CM037840.1, from coordinate 17,910,828 downwards.
CAGTCCAGCTAGTAACCTCTCCGGTTGCGTATTTCATTATTAGAAACAGCCTACTATTTATAAATTTGAGACGTCAGGCTATTTGAAGAAAACTTTAAATCATATTTAATTGCTTTGTAAGTACTAGTGACTTAAAATGATTACGTTTGTGGTTTCAATTTGTCAAGATAGTTTCATTGAATGTTGTGATATAAGTTTTACCCTCTTCTTGTTTTCATGGCTAGCACCGTATCGATAGTGGGTGGTACTCATGGGGGCACTTGTTTGGATGCACTCACTAGCGTTTGTCAGAGTACTGTTTATTCTTACTACAAGTGACACTACAAGGCTTCAGCGGGCTTAGTGATCTCACCTTAGCTTACTGGTATCATGGAATCACTGACTTCGAAAGGTGAGCACCTCCCCCAAAGTTAAAGGGGTTTATAATTCAAAATAATTTTACTGGTAAACAGAGTAGGTTGGCGGTATTTTACGATGCTAAGAGGAGGACTACACAAGTGTGAAGGAAGCCATACGTCAACGCTAAAGTGCAAATAGATTTACCGTACAGGTACCACAGAGTAGTACGCAAGAACTAGAGTGGGGACTTCCGAATTTTTCTGTGAGTGTATGGCCCCATGACACCATTAATCTCTTCAATTGACTTACACACTAAAATAGCGGAATTCGCGGGCCCCTCGTGCGTGCAAGGTTCGTCATATCAGAGATTCCCTACCCATTGTGCCATTGGGAATGGCCTGGCCTATCGTGGCATTTAAAATATTTTGTACGTCGACCATTCACATTTTAAACTAGAAGAGGTGAAAGTTTTGAGAGGTGCTTCCGAGCCCTTGACAAGATTCACATGTCGTCACGACACCTTCGATTTTCTAACGCAATCTTAATCTCCGTCAATAGGCTTAAATTTCACATAATCTCTACTTGAATTGGTGCTCTTCAACACCCAAGAAACAAAAATAGTGATGATAACTGAAAACATGAGGAAAATTGATTTAGCCACTTTTTCCTGGGGGTAGCAGATCTTGTGGTTGTTCATAATCTAATGGTGGTTCGAGACCTGCATGGAGCAAAAAAAAAAAAAAAAACGTGGGAGAAGAATTTTTAGGATTCATGACGACATTAACTTATGTGAGGTTACCTGCATAAATCATGTTACCCCTCCCCCCCCCCCCCGAGGACTACGAAAGTGTGTACGATGCAGACCTTCGACCCTCCGTCTGAATAGTGGCCTTGTTAATACCGCTTTAAATAAGTGCAATGAATACGATAGTGGTGTAAATACACATCTCTCCGGGGTGTGGGCGACCACTTAATTTTCCCATCTTTTTATCTTTTTTTTTAATTTTTACGTGTGAGCATCACTGCTTCAGGGAACCTTCTGCATCCTGCAAGTTACAAACATACGGATTAGACGTAACAAGGTAGGCTATTATCTGCGACACCCCGCTCCACCAAACCAGCCATTAGTTTTTCTTGTTTTTATCCACCTATCAAAATACAGTTGTAGGCCAGGATTTTCCATCAAAGTGGCTATCATATGCAAAAGTTATTGGCACAAGAGCTACAGGCAGCCCTACACTGTTACGCAATCATGGACGGTTGTAGCAAACAAAGCAAAAACTGATATCACCGCTAGTATAAGTAATTTGAGTAAATTTCTGAAAACTAGGATTTTTCAGGAAAACAAATTTCCTTCAAAAGATGCAAAGTAGTGCACCAGATTATGTCTAGACCCCTCTCATAGGAAGACAATGACCCATTCCATTATTTGCATCACCCCATTGCAATGCCCTGGCCCAATCCCAGTAAACATGACACCGATTGTAGTCTTTTCCATTTTCAAGTTTTAGGCTATATATAAAATATGTGTATTTATTATTCTGGGCGCAGCCATCGGAGGTTTGCAGGTGATTATTAATGCCTCCAGTGGAAAAGGGGGGGGGGGGGCTTAAGGTAAGTTAGTGCCCAAATATTTGCCAAGAATTCCAAGGAAAAGTGAAAGAGAATGTAAAGTTCATCACGATTCTTGGTCATCTCAACCCATCTTATACGTACGTAAGCTTAAAAGTGCCTCCAGATAAGAAATATCTTTGTTCCGTAACTTGACAACTTTCTACAAAATGTTTTCAACAATTCAACAATTTTGTGCAAAATTTTGATTTGATCACTTCTTTTTAAGTGAAAAACTACACACATTTTTCTGCAGAATGTTAACTTGTCCATATCTCTTTAAGTGAATAATTAATCAGTTTTCTGCCAATTGTTCAAATAACAACTTATATCTTCCTGTAATTTGTATTTCTGGTCTAGGAAGTGAACAAGTGGAAATTTTGCAGAAAAATGATCAAATGACAAGATATAATAAGTTGTCATTTGAACATTTTTCAGAAAATTGTTCAATTGCTCACTTAGTAAAGAAAGTGAACAAGTCAACATTTTGCAGAAAATTATTCAATTGCTCATTTAGAAAAAAAGTGAACAAGTAGATATTTTGCAGAAAATTGTTGAAATGACAAGATACTACATGTTGTAATTCAAACATTTTGCAGAAAAATGTTCAATTGCTCACTTGCTCGGAAAGTGAACAAGTCAACATTTTGTTGAATTCCTCACTAAGAATCAAGTAAGCAAGTTAACACTTTGCAGAAAAATGTTGAGTTGGTAAGATAACACAACTGAACAATTGATCATTTTTCTGTTTTTTGATGGGATATTATCTCGTTACGTAGACATTTTGCTGAAAATTGTCAACTTATGGGGCAAAGATTTACCTATCTTGATGGCACTTTAAAGCTTCCGTAGATGCGTATTACCATGTTTCATAGATTGTTTCCACATGAATTGAGAGATTGCTGTGTGAAATATGATTACTATTTCAAGGCTATAGGTACATGCAGCGCAAGAGCACCAGGACATGCCAGGTTGATCTAGCAGAACTTGCTGACCTGCTTCTGTTTAATTCCGGGACTTTGGGTCCTAACTCAGTGATCTCAAGTTACAATGCCATGGAATGGCCCATTACAAAAATGCAAACTTCTAAATACCCGATGTATGTACTTTTGGTCCGGTTTTTGAACTGCAGGCAGGCAATGAGAGCAATTGATCAAAGGACTCAAAGAATAAACATGACATGACTGCACTGTTTCTGTCGAAATTTGTAAGAGGAATTTTGTAATACGCATTTCTGTTGATGAGTTACAAGTGGGTAAAAATTTCAAGAAACGAAACTTTTCGAATTAAAATGCACTTAAAAAAACACTTTAGATTTTGCAAATTTCAGTTATGATGAGCAATTAACTGTTAAAGAAAGCGAAAGTAAGAACGAATTTGATGAAGAAATGACAAAGTAAGTACATGTTTTCTTCCAGAAATTTAGACCGCAAAATAGCAATGCAACCATCCATTCGCTGCACTTAATCCTTCGGCCTTTCTACTAGCTTCCTGTTGGAAGCGAACTGTACTAAAATGGGAACACTTTCAGTAACGTTAGTGTACATCATAACTCCAGCATATGGCCAATGTTAACATTGAGCAGGGACGGAGTAGATTACACTAGAGTTAACTATACTGCTATTGCTAGGTCGAGCATACATATTTGTATGAACTAAGTTACATTAGGCACGCGTTATGAGCCGTACAATACTCAACAAAAGAATTTGGCACTCGACCAATAATGACAAGATTGTAGTGCGGCGCATCTTAGGTGCGGCGCACTACAATAAGCAAAGGCTGAGCAAAGGGTCTCTATATAGCTCTGAGCAAAGGATTACTTTACGCACACGCGATCTGTATAGGAATATGTACTTTGACGCGCAGGCGTGCTGCTACATTACATTTACACAACACTTCTGCGTTATTTACCCACCTATGGCCGTATGTGCTGCGCCCATAGCTGTCATGTACTTACTGTACCGAGTATAAAGTAAAGCAGTAGGCGGTGGATTCGACCAAACTCTCCATCGACTGTAATACACACTGGTAGAAGAGCAAATGATTATGGACAACGATAGGGATGAGATCCAACTCTGTGGATTGCCCTCTGTGGATTGTTATCTTATCGCCCTATAGGGGCTAAGATGAGATATTGTAGTCACTTGGCTAGTGGAGCTATATATTGTGCTGTGCACCCGTGGGAGAACGGTTGCCATGGAAACGCTTGGAGTGACTGAGTAGCAACACCCCAGGGGTACCCCATGGTAGAGTGACCATGGGTACAAGAGGGTCCTGTTGGGTGGTATAAATGAAAACGTGTCCGTGCCAATGTGTGTGCCTGTGTGCCTATGGGTGCCCTTGTTTTCGGGTGGGATCGAGGACCGAAACCATAGATTTTAGGTCCTCTGTAGAAAATTCAATAGATTTCTCCGGTCCTCTCAAGATTAGCAATAGACAGTCTATTGTTAAGGTTAGGGTTGAGGAAGAAAAAACAAAAGAAAGCACAATGAGAACCTCGGAATGAATGGAAAACAAAGTTGTGTGTGCGTGTGTGTGTGTGCTTCCGGACCTGTCCAAATTGTGGTTTTTCCAGAATAGTTTGAAAAGTATTTGAGCGATTGAGTTTAAACTTGGTAAGATTGTGCATGATGCCAATATGTCCAAGATGTATTGGTTGTATGCTAAATCGAGTCAAATTTACTGATATTTTTAGGAAAAAAGACAATTTTGCCCAGAAATTGCTATTGTCAACATATCTTGAGAAGTATTTGAGCATTTAATGCAAAATTTTGCAAAAACTTACCTGAGGATGAAATATCCAAGGTATATTACTTTGTAGTATAGAGAGTGAAATTTGCTGATTTTGTAGGAAAAAAAGCCAATTTTGCCCCAAAATTTGTATTTCCAGCATACCTTGAGAACTATTAGACCAATCAACTTAAAGCTTTGTAAGGACTTACCTGAGAACACATCATTGTTCAACATAATGTTAATGTAATGGTAAATCCAGTGAAATCTCAGTGCTGATATTTGAGAAAGCTAATTTTGCCTCAAGATTTGTATTTCCAGCATATCTTGAGAGCTAATGAAGCATTACACGCAAAATTTTGCAAAGCTGCTCCTGTGAACACAGTAACGAAGATACAGTATATCGCTCTTATACACTGGTGAAATTGTATGATTGTTTGGTTTTTAAGTCACACAATAATTGTAGCAGAACCAGGTCCTGCACAAGTAAGTAGGAGACTAATGTGCGTAGGGATGCTCTTATATCAGTTTCAGTTTCTTTCCTTCCTTTGCAGGTAATGATAACATAGCAGAACAAACAAGTATAGCATAAAACATGACATACGATACAAAGAATAAACCTAAATATACTACACGAAAGGGAGAGGAGCCAGAAGGAAGTTTTCACTTTTCTAGTCTGGTCCCTAACAGAGCACTGTACAGTCTGTGATTATATACATTCTTAACCAACAGAAAAGAAAAAAAAAAGAAGAAAAGGAAAGAAAAAAATCTAACAAACGTAGCCAGAAAAGAGGGGGGGGGTGGAGGAAAAAACAAAAAATGCAGTGACGCAGTATAACCAGTACTACTACTATCCTTCATCGTATTTATCGAGCAGGTGATATTTCAGTTTTTTCTTAAACACGTTTAAAGAGCAAGACTGCTTAATAGGATCGGGTAATGTGTTCCAAAAATTTACACTTGTAATTCGTACTTGGGAATGAGCTACAGAAGTCCTAGTATGTGCAAAGAGAAGTCTGTCTTTGAATCTAGTAGAGTAAGAGTGGAAATCACTATTAGTCTGGAAGAATGAGGTGAAGTCGGAAGGGAGATTGCTCTGTTTGTGTTTATATAAAAAGATTCCCAACTGGTATTTATAAATGTCATCCAAGGTAAGAACTTGGTTTTGGAAAAAGAGAGGCTTTGAGTGCTCATAGAGAGGGGAATTACAAATAAGCCTTAAGGTTCGCTTTTGCAGAATGTGAAGCTGATTGAGTAAGCATTCAGAGGAGTTACCCCCCCCCCCCCCCCACAATAATATACTGTAGTTAAGATGTGGAACAAAGAGTGTTTGTAAAGGGTAAGAAGCGTATTACCGGGCAAGAATTCTTTCAGTTTAGCGAAAAGACCTGCTATTCTAGATAATTTTTTAGTAATTCCACAAATATGATCTTTCCACGATAACTGATCGTCAATTTGAACTCCCAGAAATTTGGTACTGTGTACGCTGGAAATAATCGTATCATTAATCGTAATCGTATGATCTGGAGCGGCTCTCTTTGGACTTGCAAATATCATAAGCTTGGTTTTAATAACATTTAAAGATAATTTGTTTGCCGCTAACCAATCATACACTTTCTTAAATTCAAAAGAAAGGGTTTCTACAGCTTTATCCATGCTAGGATCTTGAATATAAATAGTTGTGTCATCGGCAAATAAGATGAAATTCAAAAGGTTTGACGTCTGACTCATGTCATTAATATATAGAAGAAATAGTAGTGGTCCTAAAATGGACCCTTGTGGTACTCCTATATTTATGTTCCTAAAAGAAGAGTCTTTACCCTTATACCTAACAAACTGTGTACGATCACTTAAGTAGCTTTGAAACCAGCTTAGAGCTACACCCCGTATACCATGCATATACATTTTCCTAAGTAAAATTTGATGGTCAATAGTATCAAACGCTTTTGATAAATCCAGGAATAAAGCAGCTGTTTTAACATGATTATCTAACTTAAATACAATATCATCAACAAACTTGAGTGACGCCATGTAAGTGGAATGGTTTTTACGAAAACCATACTGGCTGTTAAACATGAGATTATTCTTATCAATAAAATTCCAAAGCCTATTGTACACAATTCTTTCGGTAAATCTTAGATAAAGCTGGAAGAATAGAAACTGGTCGATAATTTGAAGTAACTCTGTCATTTCCAGACTTATGGATAGGGATAACTTTTGCAATTTTTAACTCACTAGGAACAACTCCAAAAGAAAAGGACAAGTTTATAACATGAGAGAGAGGTAACACAATAAAATTACAGACCTCTTTTAAAATGTCATTTGTAATGTTGTCGTAACCAGGTGATTTTCCATTTTGCAGCTTGCTGATGGCAACAAAAACTTCCTCTGTAGTTACAGGATGGAAAGCAAATGAGTTTGGAATATTTAATCTCATATATCGAGTAATATCAATGTCAACTGGATCGATTTTACTGGCTAACCTTGCAGCCACTGTAGAAAAATAATCATTGAAGTAATCTGCAATATCTACAGGATTTTCTATAGGACCATTGTCACAATCAAAAGAATTACCCATATGATTTACGTTTCTATTGCCTAATACATCACGAATTTCTTTCCAAGTATTTCTGCCGTTTGATTCATTTCTTCCAAAGTACTCCGCAAAATAACATTTCTTTGCTATTCGAATAGTTGAGGTAAGCATATTCCTATACTTCAAGGAATTAGCTGGCGTAGGATTTGATCTATAACTGCAGTATAAACGGTTTTTAGTACGAATGGACTTTAAAATTCCTTTTGTAATCCATGGAGACTTCTGTTTACTTTTCAGTTTTTTAACTTCACAAGGAGGACAATTTCTACAAAACGCATCAGTAAACTTCATATTAAATTTGGTGAAAGCTGACTGAGCGTAGTTATCAGAAAGCACATCAGTCCAGTCAGTAGACGCCAGGTCAGATTTTAAATTGATAACGTTAGATGGTTTAGTATTTGGCCTAAAATATCCCTCAGTGGACTCACAACGAGTCTTTGATTTGATACCCAAGTATAAAGTGCAAATAGGATAATGATCTGAGATATCCGTCTGAACTATAGCTGATTGTATTTTTACACTAAGCATGTTACTAAAGATATTGTCAATAAGTGTTGCGGAATTGTCAGTGACCCTAGTGGGTTTACTAATTGTTGGATAGAAGCAATTTTGAGTTAAAATATTTTCAAAGCTGGCTATAGAAGAATCACTGTCTGCGTCGAGTAGGTTAATATTAAAGTCACCAGCAATGACCCCCAATTTCCTTTCACCAGAGATACAGGCCAAACTTGTAAGAAATTCATTGTTAAAATCATCAATGCTATAGTCCGGAGGACGATAAACAACTCCGATAATAAGATCCCTAGAATTTGCTTGCAACACTTCAATAAATAAAGATTCAGAGAATTGTGTTCTACTGAGATCCTCTCTTACAGAATATTGTATATCATTCCTGATATACAGTGCCACTCCACCACCTCTTCTATCATTCCTACATTGACTGAAAAACGAAAAACCAGGTATATTATACAAAGAGGTGATTTCATCCGTATAAATCCAGGTTTCAGTGACTGCTATAAAGCGAAGGGATAGTCATTAGTACACTTTAGTAAGAAGCAGATATTGTCGAAATTTTTACGTAGACTCCTAGCATTAATATGCAATACAGAAAAGTTTTCCCCCTCTCGAATGAGAAAATCAATTAACTTTTCGGGGCTTGTATAAGTACAATTTGTTACAGGTAACAGATTTGTAATATCAGAATCATTTGAATTTGTAGTCATCACTTAAAAAGGTACAAAAAAGAAGACAAAAATTCAAAAATATACCTCGTCTGAAGATGAAGAAAGGGAAGGCAGCGAAAGTATCCCCATTACTCATAAAAACAACACAAAAAGCAGTGAAGGAGTAAGGCTAGCGATATACAGTAGAGGGAGAGAGAGACTTATAAGGTCTTCAGATCATTTAGACCGGTTATTCTTCGCTTGGTTTCAGTGCCATCGCTGCCTTTGAGTAGCCCGTATATGGTGCCATCAATGGACCAAGTCGATGAAATTTTAGGATGTTGCCGGCTTGCTTCAGTAGCGCAAAGTTACTGGCTGTCAGGTCTTCGTGTATAGCAATTCCGGTAGATTTCAACTTTCGTCTAGATTTAATGACTAAGGAGCGAGTGGTGTAGCTTATAAATTTCACAATTATGGCCCGGATGCCTTTGTTGTTTGGCTTTCCCACCCTATGGCTACGGTCAATGTCAGCTTTAGTGACCTTCACTCCAAGCTTGCTTTCAGCCAGATCTATTACAATTTGATCGGTATTTTCATCCTTTTGCTCCCCTGTGCCAGAGATCCGCAGGCAGTTCCGTCTCGTATGCTGTTCAAGAGTATTAACTTTGTAGCAGAGTTCACTCATTTTACTCTGAAGCTCAGTATTTTCTTCTGTGCACTTTTTCAGCTGTTTTTCACTGTCTTCCAGCTCACACTCTCACTGATGAATTCTCCCCTCTTGGCGCTCCATTGCCTTCTTTATACTGTCTAGGTGTGATTTCATTGCGTCAGATACTGTCGTACATATTAAGTCTCCTAGTTCTCGACTCTCCAGCAAAGACTGCAGAATTTCGGACGTCATTTCGTCATATCCTGCCCATAACTGTAACCACTAAGGCTAACCCGTGGAATAACTCAATGTTATAATTGCGTTATGTAGCCTGAGCGTAATATAAACAGATGCTTTTGAGCCATTATTGTTATTGTTACTTTAGCCTAAGTAGTGACATCAGGCATATGGGCTTCAGCTTGCTACCTGACAGTAGATATCAATCTTAAAATTTTATGTTCGGTCCTGCTTACCACCATTTTATGTTTGAAGAGGGTCTCTGTGACATGTGGGTGCAATAAAATCCCCATGTGCAGGCCCTGTATTGAAATCAATGCATGTTGGCGATAAGATACACAACTCCGTGGATTGCCCTCTTGTTATCTCATCGCCCTACTGGGGCTAGATGAGATATTGTAGTCAATTGGCTAGTGGAACTATATATTGCACTGTGCACCCATGGGAAAACGGTTGCCATGGAAACGCTTGGAGTGGATGAGTAGCGACACGCCAGGGGTACCCCATGGTAGAGTGACCATGGGTACAGGAGGGTCCTGTTGGGTGGTATAAATGAAAACGTGTCCGTGCCAATGCATGTGCGTGGCTCGTGTGTTGGTGGGTGCGTGTATGTGTGCGTGCATTTTCGGGGCCTACCGGGGATATTCGTTAGGATACACACCCGTCAACTGGGGTTACGCCGCGAAACGGGGATATCCCCGATTTTACGAGCACCAAATCCTTACCAATCATGGTGCTAGTAATACCCCCTTTGGTTCTTGGAACGATCCGGGCAGGTTTCCCGGTTACCTGATTTTTTAACGCATTTGAGTGTAAAAATGTGCAAGTGCTGCAAAGTACGATTTCGATACACAAAGTGTAAGGTTGTTATACAACATCCTATTGTGACTCCCCGCTTCCGGCTCTTATTTCACAAATTCGTGTGTGTGGATTGTCCGAGCGACAACAAATAGCAAGATAGGTTTTTCTTTCGCGCCATGTTTGTGAATAAGTACAAAAGCCCATTGGAGTCACGTTAATTTTAATTAACTTTAATTACAAACTTAAAATTTAAATAAATATTCGATTAATCAAATTATAGATTTGTTTAATCAAGTTATGAACTTGATTAATTAAATTAATTAACTTGATTAATCAAATTATATAAATGTGATTATCAAATTACTAATGTAATTAATTTTAATTATGAAGTTGTTTAATCGGATTAAATTTGCATTTTTTTCCATATGTGTCATGTATGAAAAAAATTCTTAATAGAATTTCGTAAAAAAATATTAATCTATGTAAATTACACAGTAGATCTTTAATGCTCATACTTCTGTGATTTATGTGCAGAAAAGGCTGTGCTGATGTCTGCCTACCCCTGTGTTAGGTTACGATAAAGCGCATAGGCTTAAACCTTGTGGATAGTGTGGCATGTTAAAACAAGTATTTACTTTGCCTAGAATCAGTTTATAGTACTAGAGATACATGATTATTGCGTGGTGCCACAGGACTAAGTTAAGACCAAATCTAGGCTATGCTTAGTTATTACACAGTCCATTATAGTTTATCTTAGCCTGCATGTCTAACTTGGTTGTTAATTTGTGTACCTAGGTTTTAAAATCCTGCAATTGAGCAATTTAGCGGCCGAGCAATAAATGTTGCAGTATGTTCCATATAACTCAGTTGGGACAATAAATGGTATTAGAGCCCTTACATATGACAATAATTTCTTATGAACCATTACCCTCTTCTCACAGTATCTTTTTAAATACGCCTATCATAGGCTGAGTAGACTAGACCTGAGCAAATATTTCAAAAGTTGAGAGGAATTAAGCCAAGCATATGGTGGTGGAAGGGGGAGACAAACTGTTGTGCATGTGTATTAAAGCTGTAAAATTGCAGGGGATGATGGGTGGCTATGGCGGCCAGAGGTTATCTTAATTAAGCACTGTAAAAGTACTAAAAACTTCCCTATTAATGAAGGGTAAATGTTGAGCTTAGGCCCCTAAGTGGAATCCAGAAAAACAACCCTGGTTGTTTTATACAAGGAAATTCTCTCAAAAGTTTTGTTATCCTCAATTAATGATGATGCAGCACTTCCCTGTTGAATAATAAGAATTCCTGGAATCCAGGAACACAACCCTGGTTGTGGATACAAGGGAATTCTCTCAAAATTTTCGATGTCTTCAATAAAAGATGATTCATCACTTCCCTGTTGAATAATAAGAATCCCTGTTTTCATTTTACACATGGTCTGTCTACTCTTTTACTGTTCACAACTATACGAGAGGAGTATATTACAATGATGCATGATTAGAAATAACAAGATCATTTGTATTGTATATTTGACATCTCTTACATCAAATAAGGTACTCATTATGCAACAAAATGCAAACTTAGTGCAACGAAATATGAATATGAGGCTTGCGTCAAACTGTAGCGGTGCCACAGTCTGGCAATGACAGCTGGTTTGCTCACATCACTGTTGTGTGCGTACATGTCATATGGACGGTATAACAAATCCCCAGTTCCCTGTGATATAATAAGGATTTATCACCGTTTTCAGTGTATTACTTCAACTGTGTGTTCTGTGTTCTCTGTACTGCTACACTAGATACAAGAGATGAGAAATATCATGGTAATTTGGTGATATCAAAATGTGAAATTTAACCATTTTTGCAGGTCGGTAGGGAAGGGGGCATGCATACATTTGCTGCAAATGTGGAGCTGGCGTCAAATTGTAGCACTTCCACAGTACCACAGTGAGAGATGTTTGCTCACATCACTGTTGTAGGTGTCAAGATAAAAAATCCCCAGTTCCCTGTGAAATAATAAGGATTTATCCCCGTTTTCAGTTTACAACTTCAACTGTGACGGTGTTCTGTGTTCTCTGTACTGCTACACTAGATATGGGAGATAGCATCATCGTTTTGTGATATCAAAAGGTGAAATTTAACCATTTTTGTAGGTCGGTAGGGAAGGGGGAACAAATACATTTGCTGAAAATGTGGAGCTGGCATCAAAGTTTAGCACTGCCACAGTACCACAGTGACAGCTATTTGCTCACGTCACTGTTGTCGGTGTCAAGATAACAAATCCCCAGTTCCCTGTGAAATAATAAGGATTTATCCCCGTTTTCAGTTAACAACTTCAACTGTGTGTTTTCTGTACTGCCACACCAGATTTGGGAAATTAGCAACAGCATGATCATAGTGTGTGATATCGAAAGGTAAAATTTAATCATTTTCTTAGGTCTGCAGGGAAGGGGCATACATACTATATGTTGGCTGCAAAGGTGGAGCTGGTGTGGAGTGGGGGGGTAGGAGTCGGGAGAGGATTAATAATATCATGCACTCAGAGAAGATGTAGAAATATTTTTGTATCAAATTGTAGTACTCACTTTGTAAACGAAAACAGAATTAAACTTGTATTAAATTTATACAAAAACATGAACGAACCTGGAATCAACCTGTGTGGCACTGCCACAATTCCACTTTAATATTGAACTCAATTTGCTCACATTACTGTTGTCTGTGTCCTATAGTTGTGGCACATATCCCTATGTTGCTGACTGACGTGTGGAACTATGACAAAAAGAGAGTGGTCAATTACCATTGACACTTGAGACACACATTTAAACGACGCTTATATTGTTGCCTAACTTGTGCTGTTTAGCTTTGTAGGAAGTTCATCACTAGCCTAGGGTACAATCCTCTGACTTAAAAGGAAAACTGCAACATGTCGTAATTTAACATGTATAGAAGGATATTTGGATAATCCATTTGCATGGATATGCAGGCAAAATGCTGTCAGGTTTCTGCAATAATTTGCTTGTTCCTCTTTTTACTACATCTATAGCAGATGCGTATTACAATAGAGATGACAATTACAATGACACTTATCAATCAGTAACATCCAAGGAAGAAGCAGAAAAAATAAAACACCTTGAATCTCTCAGAAGTTTCAGCGGTTGATCATCACTTAGAGCACCACATAGCAGCACTACAGCTGACCTGAAAGACAGTAATAGCCAAGTGCAAGAATTTGGAACCATGTCTTCACAATTGAAAGTAGACCAACACTAATTGCGAATAAAACATTTTGTACAAGGGGGAAGGAGATTGATAATGTTTAACATATTTTGATTGCTTCTAAATTGAGCGTTTGTTAGACTATTTTATTACAGAAAGATTGATCTTTGGTGGATAGGTGACATAGAGTTGAATACACCCACTTTTTTCACTTTTTGAAATCGACTCATTAATAAGGAAAAATGACTATCTATAGATCGGAACAGCTCTAACACATTAAGCACATATCAAAATCGAAATGAACTTTCTGCACTCTTTTCTTTCTTGGTTCAAGGAATTTCTTTCTCCTTTGTTCATTTAAACAGTTTAGGCAATAGTGTTGGTCTTTAACGTTTGCTTTGTTACATGTATTTCTTAAATTATTGAATTAAAATATATGGGCTGGGGCAGGCAATCGATTAAAAAATATGTGTCTTTGACTTTATACACATGTCTAGGAAGGAGGTAAGCTTAACAGACAGTCAAAAGTGCAATATATTACGCAGAATTTATGTAGTAGGTTTGACAATAGTCTCAGTATCAGCATATGCTAGTAATGAAATTTCTCCCCCCCCCCCCCTTGCTTCCTCAATATTCTACCAGTCTTAAAGACATATTGAAGTAACAATTAAAGGGATTCTTCAATGGAAGAGAACAATTTTCCACAGCAAGAATTTCAAACCCCATGTCTATATATTTTTTCCGAAATTAAAGGGGAAATCAGGGTTTGCCTAAAAAATTCACCTTTAGTTGATTTTTCTTTCTAAACTGATTGTTCACCGAGATATAGAGAGGTTGGGGAGGTGTTTGAAGGTAGACGAAACGGTAATTTTGCGTTCATTACTGTTGAATGTGAACTCTTAATATTTGTCGGGTACAAAAAATAAACGGATGATGTACAAGACAAGACAGCTTCCTGTATACGATGACAAATCACATCGTAAGACTGAGAATATATATTATATGAATAAACATAACCGAATGTTTAAGGTTCCCATGCGGTTTGTGCATTGCTCAATGCTAAGTGAACGAGAGTTAAGTGATAGTTGATGATACATACAGCACCCGAAGGCTACGTATGAAATAGGAAGCTTCACCTCCTCCTACCTTGAAAAGGCGATAGTATTGAATATTCATATTTGATTCAATGAAAATGGATGTTACAGACTTTCGGAGTTCTTCACCGATTTTTTTTTTTTTTCAAATTTGCCTCGTTTCTCGAAGTTGTCCACATGTTTTGTGATAATCTTGATCATATTTGTTAGTTATAACTAATTGTACGATACCGATGGGGAATTGTAGTGAAATCAATTGTGAAAATAAAATCTGATTTCCCCTTTAAGATCCAATTGTAGTTTGAAGAAAGGCTGCTCTAGTCAAGAAAGATTTTCGGTTGCATCAACTTAAGGTTTAAGAAAATGCCAAGGAACAGTGCCAAATAAGTTGGTTTCCTTTGAAATTGAAGCCCTCATTTAACTAGTTGACACTAGTGAACATGTAAATTGAGTAGATTGTAGTTTTACTTACAATATTGCAGAAATGAGCCACACCCCTATTAAACTATTGTGATTTTGTTTTTAAGAAGAGAGAAAATTATTCTTACTTTTTCTGACATATCAATTTTCTTCAGGGGCCTATCCCTTACGTTTTGGCACAATTGTTTGTATGTTCTTCCTGCATATTTTGATAAGTTTTAATAAGTTCAAAACTGCATTCTGCTCTAATGGATTAAGATGAACATAAATAGAAGACATTGTACCTTAATGGGAGGGTGATATGAAATATTTGAATTTTAGACATAATTTCAAGAAAGTCAATTTACATTTGTTTTCGATTTTAGTCTTTGTTACAGATGTAATAATTTGTCATTATAGTTGGAAATGAAACCTTTCCATGTAAACCGCACCCCTTCTGTGTGCATGCATCATGTAGCCAGTTGTTTGCTGTTGTCCTTATTGTACATCAAGTTGGCAGCGTTTTTGACAAAAAAAGAATGTATACATACCAGTTATATTAAGCAATAGATGAAGCGTGCACTTAAAGAAAAGGGCACACATAATTCAGACTTTGATTTTTACTTATTGTATGGTGCAAAGCAATCACATTAGTGTAGAGAAAACTTGTGGCATAGATATGTTACAACTTCATGTGGGATGACCGACAACTCAACAATTTTTTATCAAAATTGGCATCTTTTCACAAGGTCGGTCCAGATTGAAATACATTCGATTACTCATTGATGAAAACCAAATCTTACTGCATCCGGCAGGGATCAAACGTTAAACCTATTAGCTAAGGTTCGTTGCTTCAAATGTCACCAACTTTACCTACTCGACATTAGCATCGGTACAAAAACAAATGAGCCAGGTTGTCCAATTGTACATTCAAATATATGTCAACAAGGAAGTCGATCTATTTTTATTTCTAGCGGTGTAATATCTTGTGCTTTTTCTAGTTGGTACATAGTTATATATGATTCTTGAAGTAGGCCTATTGCCGTTTTATATGATCCTTCATGTTGTTGCTTTTGTCTATGTTCCTTTGTTGGTAAAATAAAATTTGCGTCTCAGAAAGGAACAAACATGGCTTTCGGCCTTTTTGCATATATGTAGAGTGTATATGGAGAGGGTACTTTCTGGTTTCTTCCTAACATTTTCTTTGTGCTTGCTATTGATGTATGAGGTAAAAAGTTTTTCGCTTTCCAGTCCAAAAATAAAATATGGCAAAAAAAAACAACAACAATAGTACACTTAAATAGGTTATGGATATGTGACATCATCATTAGGATACATATTCAACTCATTGCACTGTAAATGGCGCAATATACATACCTTGTTAATTAACTAACTTCCACACTATGCAACTGATTTGATACAACACATTATACCCCTCACCACCGAGCAATGATACTATCATTGAGCCATGTGAGACTTCATAAATTTCTAGTTACACATCATGTTGTTTTCACAGTAAAATTGGGGATATGGCAATTTATCCCCACCTTCATGTTAAAAAAAAAGTGTTATCCCCACATTCCATGGGCAGGTCCGAACCAGAAAAACCAAGCTTTTCTCACTTTTGCATATAATAGTGTACGATGGCAACCTCCACAAATGATGAAACTGAGCAAACATTATTGAAAAGTCGCTTACAACAAAAGCCTCCCCGGATAGCATACGTACAACTTGCGTCCCCGATAGGTGTCGAAAACGCGTAAGTGTGTGTGTGTGTGCGTCCGGACCTGTCCAAATTGTGGTTTTTCCAGAATAGTTTGAAAAGTATATGAGTGATTAAGTTTAAACTTGGTAAGGTTGTGCATGATGCCAATATGTCCAAGATGTATTAGTTGTATGGTATATCGAGTCACATTTCCTGATTTTTTAGAAAATTTTACACCAAAATTTGTATTTCCACCATATCTTGAGAACTATTAGACCAATTAACTTAAATTTTTGTAAGTACTTACCTGAGAACACATTGTTCAACATAATATTACTGTAATGATAAATCCAGTAAATTTTGCTGATTTTTGAGAAAAACAGTCAATTTTGCCCCAAAATTTTTATTTCCAACATATCTTGAGAGCTTATTAAGCATTATACCCAGTCCGTTCCTATGAACACAATAACAGATACAGTATATCACTTTTATAGTAAACTGGTGAAATTGTATGATTGTTTGGTAAAAAAACTTTGAGCCAGCATCTGGGTCAATAGACACCTCCTTTAAACCATTTAACATCTTTAGCAGAACTGGCCCCTGTGGATAATGTCTTATATGAGAACATTATGTTTATGTCAAACAATACCTTTTGCAGAACCAGGTCCTGCACAGTTAAATAGGAGATCTAGACTAATGTGCAATAACCCATAGAAGGATGCTCTTATACCCTGCCCCTAACTCTAGCCACTAAACCTAACATTGAATAACCCAATGTTATAATTGAGTTTTGTAGGGTAATATGCACAGATACAGTGAGCCGTTATTGTTACCGTTACTTGAGCCTAGTAGCACCAGGCTATAACCTTAAGTTTGCTACCTTACAGTAGATATCAGTATTGAGATGTTCGGCTTTGCTGAACACCATTTTATGCTTGAAGAATATTTGCCACTCAGTTACAACTAGTTCCCCGAACTAGGTCTCTGTGAGGTGAAGTTGCAGTAAACTATTACAAATCCCCATGTGCATGCCCTGTATTGAAATCAATGCATGTTGGCGATGAGGTACGCAACTCCGTGGATTGCCCTCTTGTTTTTTTTTTCTGTATGTATACTTTTTTTCTTTTTTGCTTTTGTGATCACCTTAGGCTTGGTTTAACGTTTTGCCAAGAAAGATCAGCTTTAGTGGCTTTTGCCCGAAGCTGGCATGAAGCCTTGGGGTTTCGAATAGTTGATCCTGCAAAATCAAATATGTAGGATACACATACAAGAGTAGTAGCTCCGTGTTGTAGGAAGAAGCATAGCAATTACAGAGAGCAGAGAGCTACAATTGAAGCTACACTGATGAAGTAGCATTTTCTCCACAATGTTCCTGTCAATGTGGTGAGTAGAAGAAAAAAATCGTTGCCAACCTTATATAGGCCAAACTAATAGAAGGGTGTACAAAAATGAGACATAAGGCTGCTTGTCAACTAGTTAGTTATCCTATTACCATTGAGTTTGTTTACAGACACGGAAATGTTTGCTGAACGTTGAGTAACTCCGTTCATGCTGCCTGTGTTTACCGTTATACATTCAACGTTATTGTTCCACATGAATGAACGCAAGTTTCGTAAACATGTCAGCGGGAAGGAGGTGAAAGTGAACAGAAAAGCCCCTGGCCTCGAATTCAAAGCCGATGGCTGTGTTTCGAAGGTCTATCCGGTAATCACAACGACATAAGCGTTTTCTGTTAGCCCGTCCTCTCATGGGAATTGAGTTCCGTTTCCAGACATCTGGAGGAATTAAAAAGCCAAAAAGTTTTGGATGGTGGCGTACCGCTTACCGATACTCATGCTGTCATTCGCCCTCTCCCCACCCATATTTTTTTGTTCCGTTGCGCTGAGGGTGATTGGGCATGCACCCCAATCACATTTTGATCCCAAAAATATATTTACAGTACTTAAAAACATATTTTAGCTACTATTTGTGTGAGGTGGGGTAAAAGACGTAAACTAAAGAAAAAAATCGTTTTCAGGAATGGCATTTCCTTTGATCTGGGAGGTGCTTCGGGGCCTAATGTTCCCGGAATGCTCCGTGCTGATCGACGGTGACGCTCCGCTTAGATAGTATATACATACGACGTTTAGACTTTTAACTGATCTAACATTCTTTTCGTAAAGATCAATTCGCCCCCCCGAACGGGTGAACACTATGTAGTAAATGGAAATTCTCTTGCTAAGGCAATCCAAATTATTACCATTTATTCATAGACTGATGTTTCCTCGTTAATTGCAGACATGAGATTCCTATTTTGCGGCCGGGTACATGCATCTTAGGAGATCCAGGAAGTGCCTTTTACGGCCATCTGGGGAGTTTAAAAAGCCAAACATTTTCTTGCACCGTCCTCGCCAACTGATGGTAGCGTTCCGTTTTGTCCTGCGTGCGCGATTAGACCAGGTATACTGTCTGAAACGTTTGTGGTCGTCGCCTCTCAGTTAGAAGAAACATCCAACTAGTACTCTGAATATGTGACCCTCACATGCTCACCCCACCCCACCCCCACCCCCGGATGTGACCCTAACAACAGCTCTGGGTAAAAAGCAATGATTGCAACCCGTAGGATACCCAAAACGTCTGCTCACTGGACGGTGGATTCCTGGAATCATGGTGTCTCCAATTTCAATAAAAAAACGTGGGAATTAAGGGAATCTTGAAGATTTGAGTCATCATCGAGAGTTTCAATGTTTCAGAGAGAATGGGAGCAAATATAGCATGTTTTGCCTTGCTCTCATTGTTACGGTATGCCAAGTCGGCGTCAAAACGGAGCAACTTTAAATCGTATCAAAATGACACATCCACTGCTTTAGCTCATCAAATAAGTAAACTTTGAGTCTCCAATTTTGGCATTAATTTCTGGAATAAGAAACCAACATATAAGCAATAGATGCAAACTTTATAAAAGAGAGATCCTAGACAGGTGCAGTCCCTTTGTGTTGAATGTGCATTCAGAAATCTCTAATAACGCTGTTGCATGCATTCGTCAGTGTATCTCGGAAATAAAGTCGTCATGAGGTCAGAGTGCAAAGTAAACACCTATTGTACAAAATCATTGATGCTCGCATGACCGAAGTCCACACATAAAAAGCACCAATTCTGCTTCTGATATAGAACTTAAAACCAGTCTATGTCTACAGACAAACCAGTTCATCAAATAGTTGTCTATGTATTTGAACAGCCAACTGCCCGACTTATCAACAAGACGGTAAACATGGCGTTCAGTCCGATCTAAGAGACAGACCTCGGAGGATTTGTTGAAACATTTTTACTGTCAGAAGTAGTACGTATTCCAAACAATTTCCTTTATGGCACGCAGGATGTATTGTTCCCAGCTTTGGTACGTATATACTAAGACGGATAGTTCATGAAATTAATGTTTAAAAGTGTAGCAGATGATGGAGGCACGCAAAAGTAATGGTGAAGTTAGATGCTCTCCAAGAAGAGCAGTTAACTCCAAAAGTGTAGACTTACGCTGTTGTTTAAATAGTCAGGCAGCTTAACGAGTTAATGTGGACTCTCTGGACAAAAGCACCAAATTTATTTTGACAGCTCTTTAGGTAACAACAAATACATTTTGGAAGGGCTGCCAAATTTGAGCTTGAGTTTTAGAAATTAGAAGGAATTTCTTTTAAATGGCCACTGAAATCATGAAATTTCAGGATTTGGGCTTAACGAAGTCACTTAAGTCACATCTCTGGTTACGATAAGATGTATTCATTGGTAGAAGTGTACAGACAAAATAATATTCAGATATGTGCGGTACATTTAAAAGTAAGGGCACTCTTAAAAATGGCCGTCAATGCCTTTTAGAATGATTACTTGTGCATACTTGTGCATATCTTCTCATTTATCAACTGTGAATCCCTGTGCAGTTGAACTGAAACATGATGTGCAACAAGAACGGCAGGAGCGAGGGAATAGGAGGCTCAGACACTCAATAACCGATGTGGGTTACCCATCTGGGTGCCATGTGTCAGTCCAATTATACCCCCCCCCCCCCCCGTGCCCATCTATTTCTCAAATATTTTGTTTGCTCGGATGTGTCCAAGACAGAGATTTCAGGAATGCAATGCAATTTCCCATATCATATATAGATTTACCGGAGTTGGAGACTTGCCCAGTGAATATTTGCTGTGCTTGAGGTCCTTCCTTATGGTGTAAGTTTTGTTCTTCGGGTGGACAGATATACTGCCTCAGAAATTTTTCAAAACGTCATGCTTCTTTTGGACCTGATAACATCACTGGTGGGAAGTAGATAGGTTCAGTTACATCGTGTGGGTTTAGTTACATCATATTGCAATTAAGCCATATATCAAATCTGTTTGTTCATGTGCCTAATGAATCGATAATTAGACTTATTAATAGCTCTTTTCCAGTGATCTCCATATTCTTGTAAAACAGAGTGGTGGGGAGTGGTGTCCCTTTGTCAATTTTTACTTTCCAAATATAAGCATATCATGTTCCAACCACATCCTCTGTCCTTTTTGTGTGTGTGTGTGTGTGTGTGTGCTTGTTGCATTGTGTAACTTTTTATTGTTGTGTTACTTCTGCTCAGCTCTGCTAACAGCAACAGCTGACATGACCCTCTAGTTTCAGGTAGTGAGTGATATGCACCTGCTATAGCTTTAGGCACACTTATTGAATTCAGATTAGAATTGAGTTAGCACTGGTGTGAAACTGGAGTACAGTGCCATCAACGGAGTTAAAACACGAGATCCTCTGGTGCAAAACGGATTTCTCCCGAAGGCGCAAAGAGCACGTGCATGCTAAGAAGAGAAAATACACCAACATTGAAAATCCATGCAGATATTCGCACTAATTCAATAACGTGTTAGGGACAAGGAAGACGGAGATCTTTGATGTGTGGTGCTTTATTCTGCATGCTCCTCCAATTAATTTGGTCTTGAACATCTGCTGAACCAAGACTGTAATGCAAGCTTAAGAGCGATTTTCTCTCTTCCTACGACATCACATCTAAACATTTTGATTTCTCCATTCACAGATATCTCATTCTTGTGTTTGAATACCTACTACCTGTTTAATCATTGGGGTTTGCATTTTTTTTAGAAACTTGGCAAGGGAAGGATGAAGGCTTATGCTAGACCAGTGTTATGTTAGGTTAATACATCCAAAAGGGATAATCTGTCTTGAGTATACTCCAAAAGTTATTAAAATTTTGTAAAATTATCTTCTCGGTGTGTTGAATCCAGTGCCTTTCTCCAGAACAGATGTAAATTGTTTTGCAATTGATTCGCGTGAAGAAACTGTCACGTAAAACGTAAGTAGACCATGTTATTTCACCAAAGTTACACAAATAGAGGGCGTAAGAGTTCGTAAATCATTGCAAACGTAATTTTTCCAGTGGGAAGGAATATTTTGGAATCAAAAGAGCATATATTTATTCCCTTTTAGATTGCAGTGTATATATTCACTGTCAAAAGGCCCTCTCGGGACCCTTACCTTCACAATCAAACCACTCCCAACTCAGATTGATGTTGATAACTGTGACATGTATAGTGTGTCCATACAGTACCTTTACGGTACTCTGAACGATGGTTTTGCTCCTACAATTCACACATGTGGATAAATGTCGGCCATTAAAAAAAAAAAAAAAAACGCCCACTATTAGTTACGGATGTTGCACAAAATTTTGGCAGCCCTTCCACTTTTCAGAGGTAAGCCTTAAGGGAGCCACACACCAATTTTGGCACTTTTGTTCAGTGTAGATCTCAGGAACATATGTCGACATACTGCCTGACTAAAACATGTTGTTGTTTAAACTTGCGTTGTCGTTTCTACTACTTTGTTGTCTAAATTTCCATTGTTGTTTCAACTTACGTTGTTGTTTTACTGCTTAAGTTGTTGTTTCAGCTAGCGTCATTGCTTAATCCCTACTCTGATGTTTAAAAATTATCGGACAGAAGGCTTATTAACTAACATCTTTCTTTCCTAATTTCTACACATTTCGTAAACCACAAAACAAAGCAATGGAGGAGGTACTCTAAATATTAGAATATCAACAGAATGGTTGACAATCCCACCAAACTTACAGGCATACGCCTTACAGAGATTAATGTATATGCCTTCAGTACGATCAGCATAACCCATACAGTGCAAAGCTTAATTTTAAAAGAGCCATCTAACATGGCGTACGAGAAATAGTTAGCCAAACAACTTCAAGAAAATTCACTGCTTCTACCAAACGCCAGCCAAAGAGACATTGATGTGATCCGCTAGAAGAATAAAACCAAAGAATTATCTTTGTACCAAATTAATACTTCTTCACCATCTTGGGCTTGAAGCATAACGAGAGACTCAATGCTGCCATGCCCCATTGCCAAGGCTCAGCTACCAGAACAACTTTAGAAACATCCCTTAATTTAAGCATAAGTACCACTTCAGTAAGCACCACTTGAAATGACCAGTAAAATACACTGAACAAGCTTAGAGCCTTTCCCCTGGCTGAGAAGATCGGGCAAATTTGCATATTTGTATACTTGTGAATTTTCAGAAGTAAGTTATGAATTATTAATAAACCTAGAGGTTTTGGTGTGGAAACGTTTCATCAGTGATTGTTATCTCCTGGTTATGCAATTGACAAAGTTGTGTATAAACAACTTCATCAATTACATAATCAAGACATATACATCCTCTTATAACTTTCCATAGCAGGATTTATGTGTGGTTGGCCTAACTGTCAGTCTCCAAACCTAAAATGTTGGCAAAGGTCTTTTCTATGCATGGAGAGGAAGACAGAGATCAGGGGGAGGGGCAAAACCTATATAACCAGTACCATAACTATGCTCACATTTAACAACTAAACAATCGATGCACCTTGTTGGACCAAAGTATGTATCTGAACGAGAGATGGAAAACTCATGTCGGGGCAAAGCCACTGTTGCTACAAGTGCAAAACTTAAAATCATTACACCATCAAAGCAAAAAATTTTAGAAGATTGCATTGCTGCTAACTTCGGAAGAAATACGTTAAATATCACTTTGCAGAAAATTTCACTTTTGTTTACTTCTAAGGAAATATGTAACTGACCATGTCTGAAAAATGACAGTCATAGAGTTGCGGACGCAAGCTCCAAAACTGGCAAAATCCTGCATGCCGCTACAAAATATATTTTCCTCCATAATTCCATGATTTGTTCAAAACTAAATATTTACCAAATATATCTAATTTCAAATTTATGTACTTGCGTAAACAACGTTTTACAATAGGCGTAACGCCCATCGCACCTCGTTCTATTTGTTGTTGAATCAACCTTGCGTTTTGAGCAACTCCATTAACTTTACACTGTTTAAGGTATAATCAATTTGAAACAAATATAGAGTAATTTTACAGGAAATAATTACCAAAGTAAAATAATGAAAAAAAGAAAAATCTACAAGTGCTTTCACAATTTTCCAGACGCAAGGCTACTTGACTTTCCTTCTCTTGGACTAAGTTATCATCTTTCAAAATACACTCAATATTAAAGCTGGAACATGGATTAAAAATGTCACTGACAGTCAAATACGTTATAGCTACCACAAAACAACATTAAGTCCCATTTTGCATCCATGAATATTCATATCCATTCCCATTGGTCTGTTTGATTTCAAGTAACAGCGATTGACGGTTAAGCTTTCTTGGAGAGTCTGAATTTCATAGGGCCAACAAAAGCGTCGAGACAACTTTCATATTTAAATATCTGGACGAAAATGCACAAATGCATTGTGGTTTCGATGATCCCTTTATGAGCATTTTTCTGAATCTGTCATTATAGCACACAAGCACACAAGCTACCAATGAAATATGAAATCTGTACAAGTTTCCTTTCTTGAGATCATGTCCGCGAGGTTTTAACCATTTGACCCTTGCTGACGTCAAATGAACTTTGACCTACATTAAAGACCAAATGGCTCTTGCACTCAATGAGATGCAACTCCATACTGAATATGGCATCTGTCAAAGCTTCCTTCTTGAGATATGAAAAGAATTTCATAATGCGACCTGTTGACCTCAAATGACCTTTGACCTTCACCAAAGACAATGTAATTCTTGCATACTCATTGAGATTCACCTTCATTCTTACTGAGAGATCCCCCAAAGTTTTCCTCCTTGAAATATCGTGTTTACAATATTTTCACAATTTGACCCATCTTGACCTCAAATGACCTTTGACCGCCACCAAAATGTTAACGAATGTTATACTTAATGTAGTACACCGACATACCACATATGACATTTACCCAAATTTCCTTTCTTGAGATATCGTTGTCACAATTTGAACCCTGTTGACCTCCAATGACCTTTGAACTCGATCAAATTCACTAAGAATTTTGAAGTCAATGTGGTGCACATTGGGACATTGTACTATATAAGAGACCTGCCAAGCTTCTTTCCTTAAGATATCGTGTCTAGAAGGTTTTCACACTTTTATCAATGTTGACCTCAAATGACCTTTGACATTCACCAAAATCAATATGTTTTTACTTAATGTGGTACACCTGCGAACCACATATGAGATTTATCCAAGCTTCTTTCTTGAGATATCGTGTTCACAACGATTTCACTTTTTGACATGTTTACCTCGAATGACCTTTGACCTCCACCAAAATCAGTAAGAATCTTGTACTTAATGTGGTACAATGTGTGTACATATCAGATATGAGAATTGCCCAAGCTTCCCTTTTTTAGATATTGTGATTAAAAGGTTTTCACAATTTGACCCTGTTGATCCCAAATAAGCTTTGACCTCCACCAAAAACAGTAGGATTCTTTTACTCAATGTGTTACATTTATGTACTAAAAATGAGATCTGTCCCAGCTTCACTTCTTGAGATATTGTATTCTTGGTTTCCACTAGTACACGCGGAGTGGGCATAACACAATAAGCTATATTTGACATGGAAGTGGGGATGTGTCACAATGTTCCTTGTGTCACTGTACGGGATGGCAAGGCTGTTTATATCATTGGACACAATTTAAATGCTGTATGACTTCAAGCTGCCACATGCCCCATGGTCATCACTTGTGATAAGATACTGCACTAATGAATTGAAATGTAGGATAGTTGAAAGTCACAACCAGCGTCTGCATTGAAACGACAGAGACCACAAAGCTTTCTTTTTCTTTGGGGGTAATATAAAACAATTCCATGTACAAAAGGGAAGACTCTAAATTTGGCAAATAAAACAACTTTCAAAAAACAGCTATCAAAAAACTTAACCATACGAGTATTGTAATGTGAAAGTGGAATATGTAACTCAGTCATAGTATAATTGATGTAAAACCAAAAGTGATGACAGGTTTGCCAGCTTTCAGATGTTGATGATTTGCCGTTTAAAATCCAAAGCACCTGTGCTTGTGCTCAGAATCCCCTTTCTCCTGCAAACTCGTCCATCCCTTTTTGGCATCAAAATTTTCAAGTAGACATGAAAAGTAAAAAAGCAAATCCTAATTCACAATCAAAGTAACTGTCAATATTACTGCTTGAGAAGCAAATGTGGTACAGAGATACTAAGAGATAAGTGACATTTTAACCAAACGATATTTTTTTATAATCCACAGTAACATGATGTGGATAATTCTTTGTACTCTTCTGCAAAGCCTACTGTTGCTCACTTGTAACAGGAAGGTTTACAAAATAGGTGAACATTAACATTTATAATCTGGAAATGTTGAGGTGACAAAACACTTTATCCAAAGTGACAAAGTTAAATGAACACGAACAAATTTGTTGCTACCTCTTAAGAATAAAATTATCAGAATTTGAGAACAATCTTCTTACTCTACTACAAACACTACATAAAGACTTACAGTGTTTTTAGCATTTGTGATAACACTGCTTTGAAATTTAATGAAACATTAATGTCCATCACATTTCAAGAGTTCCAAGAAAAATGATATCTACATCTGTAAACTTTTTTGTTGGTAAAGAATGGATTTCTCTTGGTATAAGGACGTAAAAATCTAAATGATGTAAACAAAGACAGGTTTCAATTGCTTTCCTGACATGACACCTATGAGAGATACGGTTTTAAACTCAAATTTCGCAACAAACTATCGTGGTGGAAGTCAACATTAGTGTTCCATATGCTTATGTTCAGGTTCTCAAGTAAAAAATCTGAAAAAGCACTCCTTAATTTTCTGCAAGGTTTTTGTTCAAAAAGTGTTTAAAAGTATATATTCACTTTAAAACATCACAAAAACATCATCTGAGTAAATGTTTCAAAATGAAAAACAAATTTCCACACGCAATACTGCTTTCAAGCCTGTTTGATGTTTCATACAATAAAACAAAGGTAAAGTGAAATCAAACCAATCTACCTAATCCGTAAATCCGTATCTACCTTTCAGTATTATTAAAGTAAGTCAGATATTCCAACAAAAGTTTTTACTCTAACACAAAGATCTAAAATGAACAATATAACTTTAGAGAATCACATGAATATCCCCCCCCCCCAAAAAAAACACGTCCTTAAGATGACTAAAACAAATTGACTTCAAAACTGATGGGTGTTTGTTGAGTGGTTTCTTTTGCAGTACCAATGAAATACCTCTGAAATAAACAAGCCCTTACATATTTGAAAAACTGTTCTGTCCTTTTCTGGTATTTGAACATACTTTTTATAACATTTAAGATAACATTAACATTTGTTGCATTTCTTATGTAATCTTTAATGTTATTCCTCTTTCAATTTCGAAGACGGGGTTCTGAGCCCTTGCATTTTTCTATCACCGCTTTTCCAGGTATCCTTGATGCTGCAATGTATTGACCAAGTTGCCGACGAACTGCTGCTTTCTCTTGGTCAGTCCATGGTCTGTTCATCAGCTTCATTGCAGTCGTCAATCTTTGGTCCCTCTCATTTTGACTTTCTTCCTAACTCCCATCATGTATACGCATTGTTCCTTGATGTCAAAGAACTATAAAAAAAAAAAAAAAGCTAATTAGCTGCTTCCAAAACACATGCCTTAAAGGTTATATTTCTCGCCATCTTTCTATTTTTACTGTCACAGTTTGTCAATTCCTTACCTTAACAAAGTAAGCCTAAAAATGGTTGTAACTTTATTAAGCATTCCCCACTTTCAAAGACACACATTGTCCCAGTGTGCTATTTGTGAAACTGAAAAGGACAGTACTTCTCAGTTACCTTTTTCTTGAAGATTTTCTGAAAGAGTTTCTGTCTATGTCTCACCATCACCAGGATCATCTGCAGGATCTTCATGATCACACTGTACAATTGGTGTTTCTGAGGAAGAAAAAAGAATGATCGTGATTAGTATATTATGATTAATTAAACACCACCTGCTCAAAAAATAATTATCATGTGTAGAGAAGAACATTGGAAAGTATGACCAACATCCACTCAATCCGTTCTAGTTAAGGAGGAACTTCAAACAACAAAATATTTTGAAATAAAACATCATATTGCTAGACCTGACAATTTTCTTAATGACTTCCTCAAGTATAATTAGGCAGAAGCAACAAGGTCCGAGCAAAAAAGGCTTTCACATTAAGGGGTATCAATAAATGTGATTCTTAATAGCTGCTAAATACATTCACAGGTTCTAAGTTCTTGTTTGGTCTTTTGGGAGGTTTTTCTTTAAGCGAGATAACAAGGTGCGGCGGGGAGGGGGGGGGGTGAGAGACACCTCTTTGAAAGTTGGCTTAAATCTGAAAAATATTGGTGACTGCCTTAGCTGATGCTTCGAAGAAAATAAAAAGATCCCCCCAAAAAAGTACATGTGCTTCTTACTTGAAAAGATTTAACCGTAACTGTAGAGGAAGGATGGTGTAGTAGTGCTTTGGAACGAGTGTTATGAGTGTGAGAGCTTGTATTGTAACTGAGGAAGTGTTCAAAATCTGAAGAAGTGAATGACGTTTGTAAAGAAATATTTCTACCTCATACTAACACATATCTTAAAATGTGGGTGTTTTTAAGTGGACAAATAAGGATCAAAGTGTTATCTATAATTTACATGACTAATATTGCAAAAAAACCTTTTGTTTTAACTTCAATAAATAAGACCGTAGGTAACATTAGAAAGCACAAGTTAATAAGGAAGAGTTAAAAATGCATTCCTGGGCAGAAATTCCTTTTAGCCAATTGATAGCACCTTTTAACTAAGATGCCTTTTTGCTCACTTCAGTGATGTGTTCCTTCCAATTTAAATTTTCGTCTATTGTGATTCCTAAAACTTTGGGAGGTGGTAAAGCAGTAATAAGATGGTTATCGATTAATGTATAAATTTCATTTGAGTCAATAACCTTATAATGAAAATCATTAATTTACGTTTCAATGTATTTAGAGACAATCAAGTTGTTCTAAACCAGTTTGAGATCTGAGAAAATTCACAAACAGCTCCACCTTAGATTCCTGTTTTGGAGAAAGACCGCAGTATCGTCAGCAAATAAACCGAAGTACTCTTAAACATCATTTACATAGAGAATTAATTCGAATGATCCTCATTGCATTTCTCTTAAACATTACACCTTACTTTCATTTTCCTTCAGGTTAAGTTGTTCCAAACTCTTTCCATGCAGCACCTGGCTAGGATCTCCACTGTTGCCTTCCCGAGTAATCAGTAGCTTAGAAACTTTTGCATCAGATAAGGGGTAGTGCCTGCGATGTACTCTTACGTTGTGACCCAAGAAATTTGCCAGCACATCCATTTCGTTGAACATGGTTGGAAGTTGTTTCCTGAGTTTTGTAGATCGAAGTTAATCTGGTCTCTTGGCCCCACATTTATCCGCAAATGTTCGCAATGTGTCACAGGCATGGATACAATGTGTTGAGACCTCGTGGGATGGCATATGCAAACAGGTTCTTGTCATTAATGTTCACTGTATCTCTGTGCTTCTGAGGAACATCAAGAGAATTTTCACGTTTTGTGTGAAGAGTACAGGAATTAACTTGCCACGTTTTCCTACAATTTCTACTAATTAGTTTTGCCAGGGTCTGCTAAAACTTGCTCTAAATCTGCATGTCAAGAACATGCTAATCACCTTTCTTCAATTTTGCATAGTCCTCTGTAGTCAGCTTAGATATCTCACACTACCGTTTACGGTTGAACCAGAGTATCTGTGTCAGAGTGACCTCAGCAAACTTCCTCCGACAGGAATTGTTGGACAGCTTTGGATTTCTCCAAGTCAGCTGAACTAATTTCAGCCTCTTGCTTCCGACATTTTGAAAGGAGAAAAGCATCATATATCAAGGGTTGTTTCTTTTTACTTGGTACAATGAACGCAAGGCATGATATGACACTTTCAAGTCCCAGTTTTCACTGAGTTAAGTGATGAAATTCCTGGCCTGTACATTATCCCCTTGAATCAAGGCCTTCAAGTTGCTCACTGACAGCATAGCCACTTTCTTCAGACTGTGCCCAAGTGCTAATGTCAAGTTTTTGGTCACATATAGTTGAGCCTCCTTGTCAAATCCAGATAAACTTCTCACAGCATTGACGACACTACCATCACATCAAAATATGTGATGGTAGAATCAAATCACTAAAGGTATTATTTTCGTTTTCACTCGTTGCTCGAAATTCCAGAAGAAGACGAGCTATTTCCCGAGAGTTTTGTTCTCAGAGTTCTGAATTTGCTCTTGATCGTGATCATGCTTGAAACGACTTTTTAGCCTACAACTTTTGAACTGCACTTACAAAAGACGCACATTTTGAAACTTTACAATAACCCAAACTGTTTGGATTGTCCTCTTGCTTTCATCATTACTGTGATTATATTTTATTATGGTAGGCACTATACACAGTATTGAAAGTGTTGTTTGGACAAATCCTAATTATTCAATAAGGGACAAATACTAATTATTCTATAAATGAATGTAACAACTTATACAAGTTGCAACATCTATGCAGACTTGTACAATTTAACTTCAGCTCTTTTAAAGCTTTACAGTGTGATGTTCAATATAAGCTTATATTTTTTTTTTTGCAATCTGCTTGTGACAAAATCACCTTTTTGTGACTGAACAAACTGTAATTAGAGATACTGTGGTTTTGCTATTTGGCGTTTTACTGCCAATTCATTTTTACAATCAAGATTGCATGACGTGTTTGAAATTCAGTACTAGGATTTCTGAAAGATTGTCTTGCCTTGGCCCTACATTTGAGTTCTTAATTCTGAATGATCATCACTTTACCTGAAGTTCTAACTCGGTGAAGTGATCAGAAGATACTCAGAGGAAAGTAACAGTAAATGTCAATCCATCTCTTAACTGAATTTGAAAAAGTAACAAGTTTTATTGGAATCGAGTATGTGCATTGATTTGGTGACCTAACAGGTGGTATGTTAAAAATTCGTTGAGAAGTTTTGAATTGGATACCACCAACATGTGTCAAAATAATTTTGAAGAGTTTAATTAAATAAAATCAGTTGATTACAATAATAAAATTTACTTAAAATGAACATTTTGTTCTTGAAATGTATACATTTTGAAAATCTGATAGTAAGCAGTTCCTTAAAAAAGATATGTGATTTAAATCACGACTTAAATCATTGATTTGACGTGATGTAATTTTAATAATACAACCTTGCTATCTACTCTGTACATTGATAGCATTGCACTTAATGCATAGAAGCAAACAAACCTGTGCATGATAAAAACGTAATTTTCAGAGTAGGTACTGCTTGAGTTGCTTGTATTAATTACTGTACATGGTCATTAGTGAAAGTTCTATTTTAAACTGGATCAGTGCCTGACATCCTGTGTTGATTTAATAGATAAATTAGAGTCATTGTTCATTGATTTGATAAAATAAACATAACAATAATAATAATATGATAAACATAACAATTAACAACATCTGATATTTCCAATGTCTATGCAGGCCTAACTAAATGCCTACGGAGTCTCCTGTCATGTATTTAACACCCAAGAAACGTATACTGCACCATGATTACTTTGATTCATTCAGTTCCTTTCCAAGGTTTATTATTTGGTAATCCAAACTAAGTGGGTTAAACAGTAACGATGTACGGGGAAGGAATTTGCCACTCTCCCACAGTCCTTAATTCCCCTTACCCATCAGATTGTTCGAATGGTAGAATTAAAAAGTACAAAAGCACATGAAAAAGATCTCATTCCTACAGAGTCTGTTGATATTGCTTACCGCCTGTCCCACTAATGCTAAACACATGAACGTACAGGAAACTTTGCTCAGAAACAGTCTGTTTTACGGTTACCTGTGTGATTACATTGTGTGTACTGCCGTCATGCGGGTATTAATCTAATTGGTATGTACGGAACATCCCCCAACACTGTGTACGTGCTAATTGTGAAGAATGGTAATTTTTTTGTTTTGCAGCAGTCCGGTATAATACGGCTCCTTATTTTGTGTTGTAAAATAACTCTGGTTCATCAATTTCCATGCTTCAATAAGCTGTTAAAGTCTTCATTGTATGAAAATTAGATGCACACTCTTATGTCAGTTCCACAAGGAAAATTGCACCTGTTTAAACTGGATGTTTCTATTTTATGTGCATACTTCTTCAGTGAATATTGCATACGACTTTGAGGCATTAAGTGCTATTTGTCTCGAAAGACTGTAAGTTTAATACCACGGTGGCAGTAAATGCAACAGATGCAACAGAAACTGTGATTGTGTATAGTTCATTGGAAGCGAAACAATGAGGTGGACAACATTTCATTGCAGCGTCACTTACAGTACAAATCTAAATCTACTGACAGTATAATTAGCATTTCATTGAAAATACCAAGAGAGAAATCCAGCCAGGTCAAACCACTAAGCTTACATTTTCACCCGTTAATGTCTTGTGCATGAATTTTATAAATTCTTCACAAGTAATGTTTTCCAACTTCTCAGAAAGCTGTGTCATCCTAAGGCGGATAACTCAACTGGATATACAGCTAGTGTTACAATAAAAAATACTAGCTCCAATTTGGCATGTTAGTAGTATTAATGCCATTTCAGTTGCCTGATATAAAGATGTATCAATTTCTCTTTCATTTTTCAGGTATCTTCAGCACAGTTCATTTCAGTTTTGTTGTGTGCAGGTCCTGTAAGGCACAAAGATGTCCATCAAACCAAAATGCGCTGGAAAGTTTAAGATATTTGTTGGTATCATTGTGATTACTGTGATCTTCTCCTGCTCCTATTCTTTTCAACAAATAAGAACAGGGTAAGTTTCTTCTTCATCCATGTAAGGTCACAATGCCAACGACAAGCACAATTCATCACAAATGTTAACAAACATTGCCTGACAAAGGGAAGAAATGGAAAATTCCCAAAAGTAAAGAAGTAAAATAACTTTTTTGTTT
Organism: Stichopus chloronotus; assembly: GCA_021234535.1. Lineage (NCBI taxonomy): Eukaryota > Metazoa > Echinodermata > Holothuroidea > Aspidochirotida > Stichopodidae > Stichopus > Stichopus chloronotus. The sequence goes on along the minus strand of CM037840.1, from coordinate 17,877,957 downwards.
AATCTTGTGGGGAAATGTTGACAAAGGACATCGACCATGAAAATGTAAGTTGTAATTACAACGATCAATTCATGAGAAGAATTAACGCCAACGATGTAGTGCGTGAGATTAATGAAATAAGGTATGATCATGATCATGGCAGCACCTGATCATTAAACAACATTTTAATTTCCATACGACATTGCAAAGTTGATAAGCAAAGTTGCAAAGTTATGCGAAGTTGATTAATCTTGCTCTTACAATCTTGGTTGAAAAATAAAAGATAATTCTATACCTTGTTTTGCTTAAACATAAAGTACATTTGTGAAGTATTTTCAGGTCATATGATGTATACATCTATTTAAATACAATAAGGCCTATACATTTATACTGCAAAACATTACCATAACTGCATGCAATTCATTTGTTCCTCGAATGAATTCATGTTTGCTTTGATTGCGTTATCATTTTTAGATACAGTTTTTTTACCACGATATGCGTGGAGCACAGAGACAAAAATCATTGAACAAATTGCTACACGTTCAGGTTTAATATAAAGTGTAGGCCTGAGCAACTATATGGCATAGCCAAATATATATAGTGTAGACCGTACAACTATTGAGGGTGGCCTAATTGACCTATTTACATCATACTGCATTCAGAGTCTTCAGGTTGCATTTAATGTAGTCAATTTTTTTATGTAATTTGCACAAATTTCCCCTATATTACCTCTGATTGTAGACTCATTTGAATCAACAGGTCACGCGAATCAAAGGATACCTTGTTTATTTATCATGAGGTGATGAATATACAAAAAAGTAGAAATAATTTGGCGATTAACCAGCTACGGTGTGTATTTCTATATATCTGTCTATCTATCTATCTGTCTATCTGTCTGTCTGTCGTCTGTCTATCTATCTATCTGTCTATCTATCTATCTATCTATATATATATATATATATATATATATATATATATATATATATATATATACATATACATATATATGTAAATTTGATACATAGAGATGATATAAAAAGTTATGTTAGAAGATGGATAATGTTGGTATCTCCTCAAACATATTTGCAGCAATTAAGCATGCTATGTGCTAGGTTTTTAAGTACCTTAAATAAAATACACATTTAGGAGCTTCATGCACTATAAATTCAATTTGAATATTGCTAGTTAATTAGACTGGATTACAAACGACAGACAATATGATAGTCAGTATTGGAAACTGCTTATGATTACTATATGTGTATGATGTTAAGGTTACATACGCCTGCAGTGTTTGTGTATCATGATCAGAGAAGTAAATAAACTTGTATGTTTATGATATAACCATCACACACAGCAATATCATTCAATTCAATGGCGTTATTTTGCTCATTTTCGCTGCAGAGAAGAAATCCTAGAGACAGAAATGGCTGACTCAGAGAGATATTTAATCCTCAGTCAGAAAAATACACCGCTTCATACAAAAATTTCCTATTACTTACCTGGACTAAGTAGGTACACCACTTTGGATGATGGTCTGTGGTCTTCTCTTCCAAAGGTACGTTTTCATCAGGCATTAAACCATGTGTCTATATAACAAGCATTTTCCCATTAGCTACATTTCAACAAAATAATGGCGTTGTTTCTCCATAGGTATCTAAACAACCAGCCACAAGAACAGTTAAAATCCTGTGCCAATTTAAGCCGTCCCATCCATTTGTGTGTTAGTGTACTGCTTGCGAACAGTAGTCTATTGATCACATTTCCCACACACAGAAAACAATTGTCATGGGCAGACAATAAACTAAACAAATGATGGTTGTGGACAAGAAACTCTCCCTTCCCAATCTGTCCGAGGCAACTTGCAAATAGCAATATGCCGTAATGTATATTTTCTCTGATGACTGCATAATAACTGCAGCAGGTTACCAAACGTGCAGCACCAAGCGCGGATAACTGGATGTATAGATCTCGGTGCACTATTCATGCACCGACAACTCGAATATCTTAGTCTCTGTAACCTTGCTACTTCAGGCTAAGTCATACGTAGCCAAGAAAAAAGAGAAGTTTGTTTATAACTTTTAATTTAGTCACTGCTACTATAACATTGTTTTCTCACAAAGTAACATGTGTGGAAATGATATATCAAGACTGCAAACTCCATGAAAAATGTCTATTCATGTAGAGTCCTTTAATCAGTATTGCCTCCATTGATGAGCCATTACTTTGAGCAATATTTAAAGTCAGAAAAGATTTCAGAAGGGACAGTAGATGTAATAGGACTAGTGACAAAAAGTAAATAAGAATTTATATGATTTGGCACAAAGTTGTAAACATCCAGAACAAAAATAAGTAATGAGTATATTTGTTATGGTTCAAATGTAATTAGAATTTCATGACTGGTTAAGTGCTCAACTGCAACATTGTAATGAACATTTAGATAGAACATGTTGATCTATCATAAGATGAAAAATTTCATCACACTAAATACTAAGCAACTTCTTTTATGTTGGCTTCAAAATACCATGTTTGATAGCTGAAGCTTGAGGTAACATTGGTTTCAATATTTAAGTAAGTAAATATCAAATAATTGAGGTTTTCGCGATATTTTGGTCAGTGTAAGTAAGTTGAACATAACTGAGATAAAGGCGAATTAGGTATTGTGACCCCTGATGTAGATGTAAGACATTAATTGTGAATTAATTGGACGCGTAGGGGAGAAGACACCTAAAACCCCAAGCCTGTTTCATCTTTGTATCTATGAAGTACCATTAGAGTCAAGGAAAAAATATGGTATTCTATTAGTTAAATTTATGGTCAAAATAGTTCACCCAAGTCATGATAAAACATGGCAAAATTATGTTAGAATTAAAAATATCGCATGACCAAGATGCAGTGTATTCAAAGTTGGTAGGAATGGAAGTTGCCATTGTATACTTCAACTTCCAAGTATGATATATCACACAGCTATGTCAAGGTTACGGAGTCATATGTTATTATTTTCATCTATATTTGCAAAAATGTTACAGTTGACGTAAAAATATACTTACAGGCTAAATGCACAAACATTATACAGTATATGGAACAGCAAACGTCCGTTTATAAGTTACCGGTACAGTAGGTCATTGTCAGAATTATCTTATAAATTAATTTGTGTTTTACTTATATATCAAGCAGTCATACCACAACGAGATCTCCAAAGCAGCAGGGAGGTTCATTAACTTAATGTTTTAGCTTGTAAATGTGCATGAAATGACATTGGTCTCCGGATATAATAGTGATGTACGTAATCACTCAAAATTCAAGATACTTCAGAAGTTTTCAATACCTTGAAGGGATGTAATTTTCAACGCAGGTTTATTTTTCAGTGATATACCTTCAGCAAATATCACAACTGAAATATCTTTAACATATGCTCTGACTGGAGGCATATGTTTCACTCACAAATTAAGGAAGCACCACCACAGTGGTGTAATGAGAGTAAGTTGTCAGGTGGCCAGTTCATTGAAGATGTACTAATTGAAAATCGGAGACTCTCCGATACCGTGACATTTCTTTATTGTACATAGATAAGCATATTTTAGACCTCAAAAGTAAATTTTGGGTGACAATGGCAACAATCTATGGCAACAATCGTTTGTATGGACGTAACACCTTTACTTCGTAGTGTGTGCCTTAAATGTGCTCAGTCAAACGTTGCTCACGCAAGGGAAAAAAACAGACAAGGAGAAATGGATAATTGAAACTTGATGAGATGCTTGTACGGTTCAGCTTTTACAAATATTGTGAGGTAATTAAACTTACACTAAATTTGCAGGTACGTGTTGATCTACCTTTTGCCTCCTCCCATCAGTTCCTATTTTTCTCCTTTTCAGTACTTGAAAGTGAAACATTCTAATTAATAGTCTAATCAAATTGAATACAAGTGCCACCAAAAAGTGGTTCATCGCAATATCAGAAATGGGCAGTGCTTTTCTTATCTATCCCCATAATGAGGTGACCTATGACAAAAATATAAGAACTAAAAGAGGGTATGCATATCCATAGGAGTGAGAAATGCCACATTGTCACAAAAGCTACATAAGCAAGAACAACTACAATCAAGATACGTGCACTCAGTTACATTGTTAACGTTGGTATTAGATTTATGAGTAAGTGATATTATTCCTTATATTATTCTGTCAATATCAGGTATCACCTTTTGCTGGAAAACATTTTAAGAGGTGTAGTTTAGTTGGTAATGGCGGTATCTTAACAAACAGTAGCTGTGGACGTGAAATTGATGCAGCTGACTTTGTTTTCAGGTAAGCTGAGGATGTCTTAAATGTACAATCGGCATCACTGTATCATTTAAGTATTAAATAGGCAGACATAGTTTTGTCATATTTGATATAACATGTAAGTTTTTACAGACGAAAGTATTATAAAGTAATTAATTTAGCGATGTCTTCGTGTTTTTGAGAAATGTACTACTTAGATGATGAAGAGGAGATACTGATATATTAAGCACCGTTCTTGACTTGGGATGTCATAAACAACCTTCTTGACTACTAATATAGTGAGCACCAACTTGAGTACTACTGTAATAAGCACCCTCCTTGATTACTAATATAATAAGCACCCTTCTTGGATACTAATATTTAGCATAACCATAATGTTGAGCTAGAGGAATGTGGTTGGCAATTCCCTCCAAATCTGATGCTCCCATTTCCTTGATAATTGATCAGATGTTACCGTTCCTACATATGGCAATTGTCTAGTAGAAGAGTTACCTCCAGACTAAGAGTGTGAAGCACAACTCACTTCTATGCTAACAGAAAGACACACATCACAATGTAAAACAATAAACACGGTGAAGTTTCAACTTCAACAGTTATTATGTTTGGCCGGCAACTGCCTATGAATTATGTGACCTTTGGGTACAGATAACAAGAGTGTTCCTCTTAGTCAGCAAAGAAAAACATATGTGTATGACACTTTGTATGTCTAAGACTCCATCACCTTCATTGTACAGCACTGCTGTATTTACGTTGTCCACTTACACTTACATGTTGGCATACATATATTAGATGGCATACATATATTACTACACCTATATTAGATGCGTCATTCTGTGCAAGATATACTTCCTTTGTTAGGGTTGTTACACCTTATGACTGTAAATGAGATACTTGCATACATGCAATTGTAACGAATACATTTAAACAATACATCAATTACAAGTGCACATTTCACACGTTACCGTATGTTATGTCATTTGATATCCTGAGTGGTTATTTAGTATTAACTTACAACATGTAAGTATCTGTATGCATAGAATAGATGACCACGAGGGTGTATCCTTGATATTTACACTCAGCTTCTTATTTATGGAATTCTGCACGAGTTTGTAGGTGCCATTAAAAAGGGGTTTAGGGTGTCAGGGAGCATTCTATGTTCTAGGTAAAAGAAGCAACACAACAACATTCCAGCAGACTCCGACAGCATCACTTTGCACTGACTAGATATTCAAAAGTAATTTCACTTCTGTCACTGTCCAGGTATACTGTACTTTGAAGTTATACCACGAATCCCTTCTTATTAGACATTTATATATAAACAAAATTAGTAAATTCTAGAAGTTAGATTAATAAGTAAGCTGTTTTATGAAGCAGAAAAATAGGATCTCAGAGAAAGAGAACCTTTTTGACCTCCAAATGTCAATAAGCCAGTGATTTCTATCAATATCTTAAAAGAAGTAAAAACAAGAGCATAATGTAACCTAAATGATTTTAAAATGCTGGGAAAGCAATGAAAGAATGGTTCCTGATTTTCACTTTCATAAAAATTTTCAGTAATGTTTTATATTTTTAACTCTTGCACTCAACAGAATGCTTATATTGGAGTATTGTATTCATAATTTTGTTTTACTCAGATGCAATTTAGCTCCTATTGATATGTTTACGAAGGACGCTGGATCTAAAACCAATTTTACCACAATGAACCCTACCATCATAAAGACAAGGTGTGTAAAACAACTGCATAACAAATATTGTTTGCCATTTGATAGCTGATTGTTTGTACTGAAAATGTATTTGCCACAAACATCATGCTTAATTTCATTTTTTTTTGTGAAATTGTGAGCATTTTTCAGTTGTAATAATTGAAATGAAGTCAATGATCAACAAGCTGAAACCATGATTGCCATGACCGTATAATGAAATGAAATATGAAATATTCTTTGTAACAAATACATAAGGATAAAGGTACTATGCTATACCACTGAGATTTATTTTAAAAGATCTTCTAAAAAATGAAGCTATTCTTTGATCCTGGCTTGCTTGTCATATGTAAAATTGAACGCATTTGAATGGGATTTTTCTTGTAAAGATCAAAGTTGTGTTTAATGTCTGCTGTCCCAGGTATTTTCCTTTTACATTCTCTAATCTATAATCTTGATCAAAGTTTAATTGAAGTTTGAAATTTACCGACTTCATTTCATAGTTAACACTACTAATGATGGTAAATGAGGAAGTTATTAAATTACAGGTGAGCAAAAATTGGACGGCAAAATATAACAAGTGGTAATGGAAATAGAGGAACAAGAAAAAATGCAACAGGTCTGGTCCTTTTCTCAAGATACAAAAACAAATGAACAAAAATAAAGGACAAAAAAGAAAAGACAAGAATGACACATAAAAATATCAAATTAAAAAAAAATGCTCCAGAATTGTAAGTCACATCGCATTGTTGCTTAATAGGAGCTTTTTTGTTTTATTTGTTTGTCTGTTTGTTTGTTTGGAACATGTAGATTAATATCATGATTTAGTGAATTCAACCTGTGTTCTTAGTTGCGAGTGACTAAGACTAATTGATTAGCCTGGATGACTTAATAAGTTTCTCAGTTTTAGTACTACAGTTGTAGAACTTTGAGTTATAGGTTTAAAAGTTATCAAACGGTGAAGAGAGATGGTCATAGCGAAATTTAAAGACAAAATGTCAAGCTAGTGCTTAAAACGACTCGTAAATTGAAAGTAACTAAATTTTTTAAAAGAGATGCACTGGGTGTTCTGTGGGGTGTATTGCATATGTCTCGAACAGCTCTTTAAACAACCCACTGAGAGACGAAGCATTCATATTTCCCCACAACAAAATGCTATAGTTAAAAGACGGAAGAATTAGTGTATTATATAAAAGTATGTATTTAGGTTAAAAAAATTGGGTGAAAGTCTATTTATAATTCCATTTGATCTGGAAGCTCTTTTCCTTACAGCAGAATTGTAGTTTTTTCAATTAAATCTTTGATCAATTGTTATTTCCAGAAAATTTGCATAATTCGGTACTTTAATTTGGTGTCCATCTAGTATATACCACTATTATTGCTCATATGGTTCACTCGGTTGTGAACAATTTTGTTTTGAATTTTAAATTTGAAAGTTTGCGGATCAAGAATCACAATTTTAAGAGATAATTAATTAGATCTCAACCATTCAGATACTCTATAAAATTCATCAGTGATGTCGGCAAGTGTTGCTTAATTGTAAATTATTATTCTGAAGAAAGTCAGTAGTATCATCTGCAAATAAGGACGCTTAATTTTCAGAGCATGTAAACATATCATATATAGAAGTGGCCCCAGTGTTGAGCCCTGGGGAACGCCAATATTACACAGAGTTCAATGAGATGAAGAATTAATATATAGAACATTATTACATCTGTCTTGTAGATAACTTTTAAACCAATCATACGCTACACCTCGGACATTATATGCATACAGTTAAAATATTAAAATGATGTGATCAATTTTATCAAATGCCCTAGATAGATCAATGAAAATGTCAAAAGTCTATTTTCTACACAAGACTTATCGCAGCTTTGTAGGTCGAGTGAGTGCTACGAAAACCAAAGAGAGAAGAGTATAATAAATTAAACTTTGTGACAAAATTGTATGATTGATTGTGAACTAGATGTTCGACAAATTTTGAAACGTACAGGGAGGGGGGGGGTAGAAGTAAGTCTACAGTTTGAAAATAATTTCGGGTCACCAGACTTAAACAATGGTACATTTTTTTGGAATCACCTTTAGATGAGAAGGAGAAACACGTAACATGTGAAAGATGACTTATTAGATGACTAGGTGGTATCGAGATAGTATCAACAGCACACTTGAGTATCTTATTAGTTTCATTATTATGTTGTCACACCCAATCCTTTTTCCACAAGAGTTTAACTGGATTTACCTTCATGTACACAATGGCGTAGCAATGAGGGGTGGCTGGGCAGGGGCTCAAAGTTCCCCTCACAGAAATTTTGGGACGCTGCGAATAATGTTAACGATAAAGGAAAGCAAAAAAAAAAAAAAAACTGAGAGAGCAGACAGGGATGATAAATTGACGTAGTTGGGGAGAACTGGTAGACCTAAACTGCTAGGGGGAGACTGGGAAATTTTCGGGCTTTACAACTATGATTTTTTATTCCTTGCCGAAGGCAGGCAAGGAATCTATGCGATGGTGATGTCGTGTGTGTGTGTGGGTGCGTATGTGGGTGTGTATGTGACGCCTTGCTTGTAAACACGATATCTCAAGAAGTGTAACCATGACTGATCTAATACTTGGTTTGTAGGTTGTTCACACTGAATAGATGATCCCTATTGTTTTTGGTGGAGGTCAAAGGTCATTTGAGGTCGCCAAAGATCAAAATGCGAAAACCTTGTGAACACGATATCTCAAGAACGGTAACTGTGACTGATGTCATACTTGGTGTGTGGGTTGGTCATACTGAGTAGATGATCTCTATTGTTTTTGGTTGAGGTCAAAGGTCATTTGAGGTAACGAGAGATCAAACTGTAAAAACCTTGTAAACACGATATCTCCAGAAGGGTAACTGTAACTGATATTATACTTGGTGTGTGGGTTGTTCATATTGAGTAGTTGATCTCTATTGTTTTTGGTTGTGGTCAAAGGTCATTTGAGGTCAGCAAAGGTCAAAATGCAAAAACCTTGTGAACACGATATCTCAAGAACGGTAACTGTGACTGATGTCATACTTAGTGCGTTGGTTGGTCGTATTGAGTAGATGATCCCTATTTTTTGGTAGAGGTCAAAGGTTATTTGAGGTCACCAGATGTTAAAATGGAAAAACCTTGTAAACACAGTATCTCCAGAAGGGTAATTATGACTGTTGTCATACTTGGTGTGTGTATTGTGTATAGTGAGTAGAATAGTCCTTTTGATTTTGGTGGATGTCAAAGGTCATCTGAGGTCACCAAAAGTCAAAATGTAAAAACCTTGTAAATACAGTATTTCCAAAAGGGTAACCATGACTGGTGTAGTATATAGTGTGTGGGTTGGTCATAATGAACAGAAGGTCCCTATTGTTTTTGGTCAAGGTCAAAGATCATTTGAGGTCACCAGAGGTCAAACTATAAAACGTTGAAAACACAATATCTCCAGAAGGGTGGTGATGACTGATGTCATACTTGATATGTGGGTTGGCCATACTGGGTAGGGTGATCTACTGATTTTGGTGGAAGTCAAATGTCATTTGAGGTAACCAAAAATAGGTCATTTGGGGTTAAAAGGCTCATTAATGTGATGTTTCAAGAACAATAACTGTAGTTGATCTCATACTTGTCATGTGGGTAATTCATGTTTGTTGTAATATAACCATGTTGCAAGGAATCACAAAGCCTTTTCGCTTTTTGGTTTATGACACTGAAAACTGAGGCAAAACAAGTTTAACACAATTGAAAACAAGATGTTTATAAAGGTGTGCAATCGTTGACGGCGTTCAAACATAGGGACGATGAGTCGATTTTGCCTCCTAACAAAAGATCCTGGCTACGCTCCTGCATATGCATGTATGAAACAACAAAATTGAATGTGTGACACGTTGTTGTATGCATCCTAGAGGGGAACTGTTACCAGTGGTTAATTTGTCATCTTAATTCTTGCAGCAGAAGAAAAGTATTTTTTCTTTGAAATGATGAGCAATGTGATTTTTATTATCCTCTTTTGGTGTGGTGTTTTCAAGATGACTCACACAGTGCCAATGGTTACATACTTTACACTTATTGTCAAATTTAGGACAATCGGTTTATAAAACATGATCGATTTATTTGATTGATCCTGTTTCAATTTAGCATGCATTGTGATGTACCTGAATCAGCTAAAATGTAGTTAGGAATGGAATAGAACAAATAGTAATGGATTTTTGTGGGGAGGGAGGATTTGGCTGAAACTGCAAGACGTTATGCAACACAGTCGCCAAGTAATTGTATACTACAGTTCATGGTAAACATTTTCACATGTGAGTTAAATTTTACGAAAGAAGAGAATAATTAAACATTTTACCAGAAGTGATGGAAGGAGGAACTGGTTTCGTTTATCGTTAGAGAAACATTAATTTACTATAATCAGTTTAATACTGCATTTGATGTGACTCTCCAACTTTGCAGATATAACGAACTCAGTGGTTCATCTGATGTGATGAAGATGAATTCTGATATAACACAGCACCATGGTCTCCTCTGGGTGCCATGTTTTGCTTACGCAGGATCAGAGAGCCTCTGTAAGAAGATCATTGCAAACTACAACAACCTTGATCCAAAGCTGGTCATAGGGCATCCAGATCATTATAGAAGTATCCAAACATTCTGGAAAAAGAGAGACCAAAGTGACAGAATTTCCACAGGTTTGTTGATATCAATCCGACATCATGTTTGCTACACGCACAAATCGATCGTTTAATGAACCAGTTTGAAAATAAATTTTGTTACAAATGGAGGCCGCGTCAGAAACACCTTACGTATTTCCTTTTACATAGATGTTTGTGGATCATGATTTTCAAACTTTGTGAACCTTTAGGTAATACATCTAGATCATTACAGAAGCATCCAAACATTTTATCAAGTTCATACATTGTCTTTGCTGCGTCAATAACTTAAGAAATAAACTACACCACTATTGAATTACTCATAGGAGTAGGAAACGGGGTTCAAGGGGGAAAAATGCCCCCGCACCACGGATGGGGGCATTGTGCCACGGATAGGGGGCATTGATCCCTAAAAATCGCACAAAATTAACTGTAACTTCTTTAACATTAAGAAGGCTTAGGCCTTCCAAAAAGCTGACAATGTTTGATTTATTAAGAGCTTTAAAATGACTCTGCAAATTCCCTCATGAAAAGTTAAAATTTCACTGGGGGGGGGCTTTGTCTGCTTAGATCTCAAAAAGATCTTGAGGTGGAAACAGCATATGTTACATACCAGGAAACGGTTTCCCGAAATGAAACGTGACATACATACAGATGCAGTTAATAAAATAACCTTTTGAAGCATTTTTAAGGGTTCAAATATGCTAACACTGTGTACTGAGATTCCAGGGGCTTTGTCCTCCTCAACCTCTCCCTGAATCTTGTCGCAATCAGCCCCAACAGGGCTCTGTATACCACGTGCCAAATCTTTTCCCCTTTTTGTTCGGTTGCCTTGTGAGGGGCATAAAGTTCTTATCCAATGTTTGCAGCCACACAAAATATGTTGCTACGACACTGGAATTACTAGCGGAGAGTCTCTCAGAAGCAAATGAGGTACTTCGTTTTGCACAAACGTTGCTGGGTCTGGTTTGCAACGTCTGTGAACCTTTCAAAACAAACCCAAAACCATATCTCACATGTATCTTTGTGTACAAAAGCTAGAGTTAATCATCTCACAAGATAATTTCTACATAGGCATTTAGGTGTCCAACCCATGCAGTCTATGTAGCATGCTTGTAATGAACATAACACTCTTGCTGTTCCAATCTCTTTGTACACTACACTGGTAGAAGCATAATTACAGCCTTTCAGTAATAAATGAAAACTCATTTACAAATTTTCTTAATATTTCATTTTGATGGATTCATGGCCAGTGCTAAGGCTAAAGAGGACTTACTTTGGGTAAAGAAAGCTGTTCGAATCGAGACGGGATTCCTCATCAGCGGCAAGGCTTCCCCTCAGTCTAGAAACGCTGACAACTGCAGTACGTGTCAGTGTTTCCACAGGAGACAGAGGGGAAGACATAAAAGCTGATGCAAAATCTGGATTCGAAAAGCTTTCTTTCCCAAAGTAAGTCCTCTTTAGCTTTATCATTTGTCATGAATCCATCAAAGTTATCAATAAGACGATGGCCAGAGTAGGCAATTGACAAAGTCAATAACTTACAACAGTAACCATTTATATTTTCTAAAATGAAACATTGAACTATTTACATCTTTTTTAGGAGGTGATATTTATACCTCTGGTGCTTTTGTTTCAACTTTCTCTAAACTGACGATTTATAAACCGTATAGTCATAGCAACACAAGGATAGCTAGTATAGCTATATCATCCTGAGATTGTACTTTGTCGCTCTATTTTCATGTTATTTTAAGTTATTCTACTCCAAACGTTTGCAGATTTATACATTACTACAATATATGAGTGGTAGGGTATACACTAGGACGGAAATAAATATCTGAAGTTTCTTATCTCAAGATAATGCAATATTTGGAGTAATGGGAAGATTTCAAGATAACTATTAAAGCATAGTAAAGTTAAAATATCAAAATAATCTGCATAAGATGTCAAGAATTATGTCGAGATATTTGGTTTAATTTCAAGACAATTCCTGAGCTCGAGGAAGAAAATCGTGAAAAAGAGAACATTTTCACATATTTCACTCGTTAGGGGTTCTGTATAAAAGCATAGATTTGGGGGAAATTTGTAGTTTTTGTTTGGCTCTTGGATTAATGACTCGTTCAGTGCCCTTTGTTTTAATGTGGTCCAGTTCCAAGTTTCTACATTTACAACAATACAAGTGGTCTTTCAGTCCATAAGGAATTATTTTTCCCGCCTAATCCTTTTCCACCCCAGACTAAATTGCGATTTTAAATAATGAAAGGACCATTTTCTACACTTTCCGTATTAATGATTTAATTAGCTGCATATTCGATAATTATATCTGTCTTTTGCAGGATTTTATCTTCTGGGTACTGCCATACAATTATGTGACGAGGTTCACCTGTTTGGGTTCTGGCCATTTGACTTTATAGTGAAGGGAAATAGAATGGAGAAAATTCCCTATCATTACTATGACAATTTGAACCGTACATCATTCCACACATTTAACAAAGAATTCCACTCACTGCTGAAACTTCATCTGCAAGGAGTTTTGTATTTGCATCCCCACCATTGTCAAAGGTGACCAAAGCTAATGGCCACAGAACATACCAAAGAGGAGGTGAAAAAGGCTCAGAAGAGTACTATCTGACTGTGGCTGGCTGTTCAATTCTCTGATGTACGTTCTTTGTACAAGCAGATGCATAAGGAGAATTTATAGCTCACTGACGGAGTTTACATGAGCAGAGTGTCACCTATGACAGAGATAAAGGATTGAAAGAAACATAATTTCACAGTAATTACTCATTTACAGCAATAATTTGGAAATCACAAGCAAACGGGTCTATAGTCAAAGGAACCATGGATGACATTCTCTAAACTCCCCCCCCCCCCCTTAAATTCAGAAAGTGAAAAGTAGAAACTCCAAGCATAAATACATGCACGTTTGAGGTTCAAGGTTTAGCAGCAATCATTGTACATAACGGCGCCCTATTTTTATTTAAACACTCATGGATATATGTGCACCATCTCCCCCCTGCCACCCCCCCCCCCCGACTTCCTAGTTTATCCTAAACGCAAGTTCAGGAACTATGTGCCAGCAGGGCCATCTTATTTCACTTCGTCCCCCACATCACCTACTCGAAATTGCTATGGACCTGCACACAAAACAGAGACTGTCTTTTGCTCTGAAAATGAAGAATCCTGTTTTGATACCACACTTAAACAAAGGACAAGTGTGGTATATCGTGTTACAGAGCTCATTACCCCACGGTGATTCTATACCTCACGGTGTTTCTATGCTACACCCGTAGCAAACAGGAACACTGCTAATTAGACATCAACTGCCTAGGATATCCATAGGCAGAAAATGTATATTTGAGAAGGGAATGTGTCTTGACGAATAACAAGCTAGATTTTGACAGGCTTTTTAGTGTCTTTGATTAATAATGAATACCCTAAAAGATATAATATTCTTTGTGGGTGCTCTTCTAAATTTATCTGTGTACAGTTGAATGCAAATGCACTCACAGATCAGGAGACTTAGAAAATTATGTTGCTGTTTCGAGAGTCTGACTGTATGTCGAGTTAGTACGACTACATAGGCTGTGGGTCTATTAATACCAGTACATAAATAATGTTACTGACATTCAAGTAGGCCTATACTGCAACATATCACCATTTTGTTATACGTGTGTTGACTGTACGTGGGCGTGAGTATTGTTAAATTGAGTTTTAATTTTGCTGAGTTGTTTGCACATGAACTCTATGGGGAGACCCCTATCTTTAATCTGACGACTGTCGTGTATATATTAAGATAATACTAATATCACCTGAAGCCCATATGTACATAGTTTGTACCAATAGTACCTTCTATGTATTCTCAAAGGGATGGTAGGTACTGCTTGAACTTTGAATATATATCTGTGTAATAGTATAGGTTCTACTGGCACTGCCAGTACTTGATGTGTGGATACTGTGCCAATCATTTGTGTACGTAAGTACATTTCTCATTGACTTTAAGAGGATCGAGGTACAGTAATTCATGTAGATGCTACTTAGTTTGAACTTGCTCTGTTTATATAAAAAGTTGGTGAGTGATTATAAAAACTCTATTCATGTCTCGTCACTATTTGGCAGTTGTGTACACAGTAAAGACATAAGATACAAATTCATTTTTGTGGGCCGCTTGATGTATGATGCAGCTGCTTTGCCCTGTTCAAGTAGCACGGAGGTGTCGTATCATTTTTTGCGACTAATTCATGATTTGATTCTAACATCAGTGGGATCTTATGATGTATGTTTTTATGTACTTTTTTGACATTTTGGCTATTATCATCTGTTACTGTTTCTTACTACAAATAGCACTGTGCCCTTCAGGGTGGGGAAAGCAAGTTTAATGATCAGTGCAGTTGACATGACTGTTAAAAGAGGGATGAACACATTTAAAAAGGTGTGCTTGTAAGTTAGGAGCACATAAATAAAAAAAACAGACATAAATATATAAATACAAGTGCAAGCACACTTGAATTACTTAGATTTTTCCAATCATGGCACGGGCAGCCAATATGTTTTCATGTCGGAAATAACATTTCTAAAGTAAGCCATATTTTATGCTTGCTAAGTCTGTGAGTTAGCAAGATTTCAATACAAAAAACTGGCGTCTAGCACCACCTTCTCTTTTTCAGGCTGCAAATTTGACACCTTGACTCGACAAGACATAATAATTTCTGCAAGGTCATAGAGCGGTGCCACGACTTTACACAAAACTATTGCTTTGTAATCTATATTCATTTATATATTCAAGATGAAGGTCAATTTCTCTGTTATAGATAGCATTAGTGCCTTTCTAAGTTGTTACAGTTTTCACATACAATTTTTGAAGAATTTTTATCTGCATGCAACTAATGCAAAATTTCACATAATTGTAATTGCTTAAAAAAAAAATATGTAACCAAGAATTGCAATACAAAGAAACATTTCGAATTTCATTACACTTGGAAATCACTTTTCAATGTGTTGACTTTCCTGTGATATTAAGGGACATTATTACAGTTTTGTGTACATGCATGGAGAACACATACATTCTTTTGCGAGTCTTTTAAAGACACAATGCATGAATAAGTGTGTCGTTCAAATCTGAGAAACTTCAAAATACATAATATAGGTTTATAATACATTATTATATATTAGAAATCATAAACTGCGAAAGCAAAATTTAAAATTTCATCACTTTTGGAAATCCTTTTAATTTGACGACGTTTGTGTGATATCGAGGTATTGAGGTGCCTGTCAGACAGTTTTGTATTTACAAAGAATCTATCACCAGTGTAGTAAATTAAAATTATTTTACAAGTTCTTTAACTTGTGAGTTCCATTCACACTAAGCTTTGATTTGTTGTTGTGTGATTGCCTGAGATAAAATCATAGTATGTGGGAAGGCCTGTATCTAATCATGTTATGTGGGTACACAATCTTAATTGTTTTTTATTTTCATATTTATAATAGGTGTGTGTATTAGCTGTGGGTGAATCTGGATGGAATCATAGGATTTTGAACAGCATATTTACGTCAGAAAAGCAGAGCTGGTGCAACCACACAACGTCCCCGCCCCTCACGTTTGTCCATTTACCAACACATGTGATTCCTCCTGTTACTTGCACTCGGCTGCTATATTCCATCGATACATAAACTGAGCTTGTGTATTACGTCTGATCGGTTGTTAAATGCACGTATTTCAAAATGAACCGGTAGTGTGCCTATAATGCTCCCTACTTTCTCATTGCTAAGCGGATCGCTCAATAAGTTGGTCTATCTCATCATGGCTGGTCTGTGAGTGTGACTAATAAAGATTCCTACAAAGACCTAGCAAGTCATCACTATAAAGTACTGCAACTCCGAAGTGTACATATTATGGTTTCTTGTCTGTTGTACAATCTCTCTTTTTTTTCTTAATTTTAAAGTGAATAGTTCTATCTTGCAATATGAAACTTCAGGAAAATGAAAATAAAAGTAAGCTGACTTTTTACATTTCAAAGTATTTACCCATCATCGTGCAGAAATAAAGTGTCTGACTGTATGTCGTATATATTGTCAATGTACCATGATTGGGTAGGCACTGGCATACCCTCACAACCGCACTGAGATGATTGAGTGAAGGTTAATTTAGGTCATGACGTGTGTGATCTTGGATCATTTCGATTAAACTTTAGCAGAGCCATAGGGAAGGTACACTCATTGTGTACATGCTATATGTCGGGTATAAGTAATTGTCATTGGTGAAATGAACTTCATAAGCACCCACAAATTAGAGACTAGGGGTTTGGTGATACGGGATTTGATCAAGGAGAGCTCAACAGCCTTAACACATCATTCGAATATTAGTATATAAAGATGAGACGTCAAGAATGGCTAAAAAGCAACTCTCTGGCAAAGAAAAATGAATTTTTGTAAATGTAATAAAAATTCGTTATTGTCCTGAATGTGGCTCTGAGGTTGGAAAAGAAGTACTGGCAATCGCCTGGTCGTCTACCTTTATTCTTGGAACAGAAAATCAAAGAAGGGAAAGTATGGAAAACATCACCTGTCTCAAAATTTGAAAGAGAACTATGCACTCATCTTCTGG
This sequence comes from Stichopus chloronotus, assembly GCA_021234535.1. Taxonomy (NCBI): domain Eukaryota; kingdom Metazoa; phylum Echinodermata; class Holothuroidea; order Aspidochirotida; family Stichopodidae; genus Stichopus; species Stichopus chloronotus. The sequence goes on along the minus strand of CM037840.1, from coordinate 17,860,745 downwards.
ATATTTGAATATGAAAATTGTCTCGACATTTTTGTTGGCCTTACAAAATTAACACTCCACAAGAAAGCATAGCAGTCTATCACGATTACTTGGAATCAAATAGACCGATGGGAATGGAAATGGAAATTAATTAAGCAAAATTGGATCTTAAACAATCTCTTTTGTCGCAGTGGCTATGACATATGCAGTTAAAGTTCCTTTACTTATATATGTAATATATATGTATATTACTTGCTAGGGTGAGCTGTTTTGCACAAAATGACAAACGTTAGTCCACCTTACAGCTTGGTGTTATAAAGTCGAAACTTGATGACTTAGCGGGCCTTATTAGGTCGTATCTTGTGGTGTATAAATAGTGTGACGTCACTTCCGACGTCGGTTTTTATGAGGAGAGAGTTGGGCAAGGGGAGAAATGGGGGTGGATGATGTGCGCGAATGCAGAGACGAAACAAGCAAGACAGTACAAAAAAGATGATATATACGTTTTTCTGAATTAGAAATTGATGCTCTCTGTAGGAGTGAGTGATTGGAATAAATCAACTGTACAGCCCAATCGGAACCATTCATATAACAAGTATTTTAATTATATCAATGCAAGCGTTGTAGTAGTGCCAGGCAGTCCCTCTCGTCCACAGGCGCGGGGGTCTGGAGAATACCCGTTGTCCGACGACGTTCGAGACAACAGCCCATCCTGGCTAGGCAGTCCCTCTCGTATAAAGCACTGGCGTCGGTGTAAACGCTAACGATAAACAAGCGTTTTCTTGCAAGTCCACTGGATAAACTTGTACCCGCTAACAATAAACAAACGTCTCACCGCAAGTTCTATGGATACAATGTATCAGGTAACGCTAACGAATGGCACTCGGCTCGTCCTATCGGTAACCTGTGACCGCTAGAGATGAATTAACTTTCCCAACAAAACTTGTCGATAAACTGTATCCGCCAACGTACGTTGAGCAAAAAGCCCCCAACAAATCTTGTATCCTCCAATGTTGGACAAATGGCTCTAGCAAGTCGAATCGATGAACTGCATCTGTAACGATGAGTGACGGTTCACCACGAATCCTGTCTGTAGATTCCAATCAGTAGACTGTCAGTGCCAACGGGGAACTTCGTCTTAAGGGACCTCTATTCCTCAGAAGGAGTCGACAGTGTATCCGCAACCACCCAGTAAGAGCTTCCTTTTCTGACATTTTATGCATGGCTTTCGTGACATCACGTGGTTTTGAATGCTAATGAACTAATCAGGTGATTTTCAAGCATATCATTCCCGCTTTAAGAGACTATCAAAAGATTACAATCATGAGAACTAGTTGCAAAAGCATATAAAATGCCGTTGATGGCTACTTGATCAGTAAGCAAGGATGTGTAAATGTAGGAATCTGAACCTTCTTCTGAAAAGTCTGCAAATGCGTTTCCAACACATTTGCAACACCTTAAAGTCGAGACCTAGTAAAACCACTCAGGTTTTATCAAAATAAAAGGAAAATGTTATCCCCTATCCATAAATATCAATTTTGCACCATTAAATTTCGTAAATAAGGTACTCGGCAATATAAGACTATTCAGTTGCGTCCTTACATATATGTGAATGTCAGGATTATTTACGCGAAATAAACAATGGCTCATTTGCGATTACCGACGCGCACGCGTATGTGTATAACCTATATGCAGTACATGCAAAATGTACAGTAAAATCGCTGTATCCTGAATTGTTTATTATAGGTGATTGTGTAATTAAGCTTCGTAATTTTGGTGTAACGTAAAAGCTTACGTCGTTCCTCCGCAAATATCGATTGGAAGATATCGAATTGATTCATTAAATGAGTCAGGTCGCAAAAGATTGGAGACACTGTATGAGACATGGGAAATAACAGCCTCTCTTCGATAGTGTTTGTTTTTAAATATCCTACATAATACTTAAAAAAAATCTTTTATTTCCAAGCAGATGGAAGAGCAACGTATCCACCACTTTGTTATAGCGGAAAACAAAAAGCCTCTTTTTGTATTATTGAACAAACAGTTGTCCATCCCTTGTCAGTGCAGTTCTGCGACATGCCATTGGTTGACACTCCCCAGTGGGCGAGAATGTAAGAGAACGGGTCACGTGACCCGTTGACTGGGTGGTTGCGGATAGACGTCGAGAAATCTGGAAAATCTGTTTACGCCTCTTAACAACCGTTGCTAGCGCTCGCCGGCATGTTCCTTCAAATGCTTCTGCGGCAAGCACGCGTGCTGCCTTTCATCCCAAAATCTTATGAAGCAACCAACAAAGTACCCTGCCGCGTCCAAGAAGAATGAACTGGCGTATGGTTCTTACCATAGATATCTAAACCTAAAGTCCCACAAGGCCCACTTGACAGAGATCATCCCCAACACTAAGCCATCAACTGAGCATTTTTGCGAGATCAAAAGGCGCACAACAGTATTGTTGATGGAGAACTTCCGTGGATAATAAACTAAAAGAAAAAGTACTCAGCATTACAGAAGGTTGGGGTTACTGGGTAAAAAGTAATGTGCGTGTGAGTAGAGGGGGTGTGGGGATGGTTGGACAAACATTTTTGTATGTTCCACAAATAAGAATAAGTGTATCACCAACTCCCAGACAGTTTGATAAACTGTGAAGTAGATTTCATGGGAACTATAGGATATGATAGATATCGAACAATGATATCTAGGGAAACCAAACAAAAAATTCTGTTTGCCATTACAGTATTTACATCCATGAATATCCTACAGACTTGAAAAGTCTCATTGAATATTTTTTCGAGATACCGTTAGTTTTCATTTCGAGTGCCCGGTTAATGCTGTGATCGCATACCTCATAGTGCACCATGTTCTTCAGAGGAGTGCGTTGTTTACTTTACTACTCAGTGCATGAGCACATTGTAGATTCATTGAGTGCTTAGTTACGAGTATTTGGGGATAACATTCAACTGCTGGGACATGTATGTGTGGTGCAGTGTTGGAAAAAATATTCAATTTTGTGTCCGGTGTAACAGTAATTCTCTAATCATGGCAATCATTTTGTAGCATATAAGCCTGGATGCGTCACGAGATATGTCTTTCTTCCGGTGTATCGATAACACAAATGCAGTAGCATAGGAGGAGGGGGATTGAAAGCAGTTGTGGTGACGTTGCGGTGGTTTCCTTCTCTCCAAAGGAAAAAGCCAAAACTAGCCATAAAAGGTGGCCCAAAGTTTTCTCTCACGCTAATTACAAAGTTCCATATTGCCAATACTTTCCCTTCTACTTTATATAACGTTTATATTATTATATTGTTATTGTATTCCGGGAGCTTGAAAATTAAATTTAAAATCCGCTGCAGTTAGTCATGCCGATTCATTGTTTAAGGAACCATTCGCAGTACCAAAGTTGAGAATGACTTTTTTATTCAGAAAACACTTCTTAAAGTTGTTCTTTGATGGAACTTGGAGATAATCACTAGGACTTGTGTAGCATTCTCACCCCCACTACCCCACGTTAAGTGTTGGTAACCCCACACTCATTTAGAAAATGGTTCTTCATTTGGTTTATAGACAATTGATCCCTGAGTCATTTCTGCCCTCGAGACATCTCGGCCCCAAGAATTCTCGGCCACAAAGATATCTCGACCTCTGAGACATTCTCGGCCTTAAATTGATGTAAGTGGAGCGTCGTGGAAGTTTGCTATTTAATAAACCTTTTTTGTACTTGTAATTTAGGCTACAAAAACTTAGGCAATAGACCAGTGGTTTGCTCCCAACCATGTGATATGTAAAATGTGCAAGGCTGTAAAGTAGCAATGAAAGTAGGGCTTTATTAGGTATTGTAAATGGGTCGAAGAACTTAAATCATCAATTCTTCCACTTGGAAGTTGAAAATTTTCTTATAAGTTAGGAAAGTATATAGAGGATCACTAGAATGGACCTATAAAGAAGTGGAAAGGTCTTGGCCAAATAAAGGCCGAATAATTGGAGAGAGCAACAAATGTGAAGAAATGTGGATGTTGTATGTGCAACATTTAATTGCATCTGTCAATGTAACAATGTCTTTGTTCAAGCTGTCGGATTGACACATGTTGACGTACAGGACCAGGAGGGCAAAATGTAAAGACGGAATCCGTTCGCCACTTACAGTACTTCCTGGTGTAAGTGGTATTCTCTCCCGAGGTTGAATATCTATTGTATCGTGCTTCGAATATGTGTAGACATAAATATTAACAGCATGCCCTAGATATATAGTACGTCTTACGTGCAAGAGGAACCAGGGCTTTAGATCAAGAGGATCCTCCGAGAAAATTGAAGCGGACACCAACACTCACTTTTCGGGGACGTGGCTATTTAAAAACATTACCATGCACCCAAAGAAGCCATGTTATGCTAAGCACACTTTGCTATGTGACTTTAACGAAATTTAATACGAAAGAGTAGAAATACATAGCAGGCGCCTGTCATAGATTCTTGACCTACTTTTCAATTTGAGCAGTGGATGAGATCCTCTGGGCAGAGTTATCCAAGGCTGTGGAGTTGTGTTTACGCCTTCTAATGTGTTCCACAGGGAACGCCCTTGACCGGCATTACTACCATAAATTACCCCGTGCTGGTCATGAACCTTTTTTTTTATTGAGTTCAAGATCCAGATCATTCAGTAGTTTCCAGTTCTTCAAGTAACTTCACGGACTACTCATGGATGCAAACAAGTTCCTTTACAGAATTAAAGTAAATAGTTCAAATTTGTGCACCTCATGCAATACCCGACGGAACATTAGAAGATATTTCGTTTTCTAGTACATAATGTTTGGCCTCGGTGTTCACACGTCGATTTTTTCTATGTCGAGCAACCCTTGAGTAAGTCAATGCTGTTATCCAGGACCTCAAGTGTACCGTGTTTGCTTAAGACGTGTTTTTTTTTTCTTTATTCTTTATGATGTTTGTTTGATTGTTATTTTTTCGTTTTCATTCAATAAACACATTGTATGTACACAAGTAATTATTTTATAGGTTATAGGCGGAGTGCTTTAGATAAAATCCATCTATTGCGATATGTATTTTATATGAAGTTGTTGCGGAGATCATATGTGATTTGCTTTCGGTGTGAGATGAATTGTCTAGCCTTGCCGATGCTTTGGTAACGTGTACGCTGCGCCGCTGTATGCTATGCAATAGCCATGGTGGAAAGCAGTTTCGCGGAAGGGTCCTTTTTCTAAGGAAAGTGATTTTTTTTTTTATAAACAAAAAAAAAACAAAATTGGTAGACATCTTATTTTTCTAGGAGTAGGAGGAGAACCATATGTGGGCTGTACGGCTGTAAGCTAGTAATATAGAGTACGGTATATTAGCAACCAGCGTCCATTGTTTTATCGCTATGTCCGTAAGGGTAAGAATACTTTAGATTAATGTTGGGGTGTACCTAGCTTAATGTAGTCAAGGTATTACACGTGTCAAATACATGGCGCTATGTATGTTTGGGTAAGGCTAGTCACAATACTTTGTACCTTAGGCATAGCATTGGCTACTATTATCGTTTGGCTAACGTATAATAAACAGTATTTAAGGTAGCACAGCTTGAGTAATGTTGTTATTCATGTGATTAACTGTTGTCGGTATTTCCAGAGGATGTTTTTGATTTTACCTGTTTGCTTATTTGTTCCAGGTGATGCTCTCATCTTTTTTTTTATTTCTGTAAAAGATGGTACTTGACCGTGTTTCCACTTTCTTGTTCACCTACCTTAACAAGTTACAGGGGTTAGTTGTAACAAAAACAATCAGAGAATTAACCTTAGAATCAAGTTCTATTCTTTTATTTTTGTCTGCGAGGGTCCAATTGATTAATCCCAAGTAAACAACCGTGTACAGCAGTTGCACTGACATATAACATTACGTTTACATAAGGCGAAAATTTCATGAATAGTCTATTCCATGGTGTCTCAAACTAAGAAAACTGAATTTGCTCTTTTTAATAATTCAAAGAAAAAGATCTGAACAAACGGTATAAAATTATATGCTTTTACATCTTATCAGTCATAAGTAGGAAGTCCACACGAACCGTAGCGCAGTCTTAAGTTTGTTGGTACTCTGCCTGGTCAACTTCGTCTTGAAAGGTGGAAAACAATTGCAATGATTTATGGTGATTTAAATGATCTAATATATGTTAAACCGAAGGATCAAGGATCACTTACATTGACAGGGAGCAAATTAATTTGCCGGATGGTGAACGGTTTATACACTGGCAGAAACTAAACAACAATGCAGAATGACTAATCAATGCACAACGCACAATGTAGTTAAATATATCATTAACTATAATACATGACTTGCAGTCAAAAGAAAATGGACTGAATTAACAGATATGTAAGCTCTTGATCGCTTTTTTTTTTCTAAGATTTCCGAATTTGTATGCGACTTTCGTTGGTATCGTATATATTTTGATGCAAAAAGAATTCTTCTCCTGAACTAAGTTGAGGAAAGTGAATAGGGCAAATCAGAAGGCATTTTGCACGCTCCAGTATGATAACATAACTATGTAATGTGATTTAAAGTTTTTCGCCACACAGGCTACTACTTGCAAGTTGTTTCATCGGTTCGTAAATACTAAGAGTAATTATATTCCTGGTAGATTTAACCCAAACCAGTGTTAATGATGGAAAGGCATTCCCTTACTTATCTGTTTCCAATCTCTAACTCTACTCACATCACTCATTCCCCACCCTCCCCTTCATCACTTGCACACGAGGATGAGAGTAAGGATGTTTCTTGATTATATTCTTTTTGAAATATAGAAAAAAAAAACGACATGAGAGGAAAGAGCCCTCAATGATATTTCGGAACATTCTACATTTACCACTTTCCCTGCAGATTCGATTATTAATTAAGGCACATAATATAATGCTACCGTGGTTCTGACAAACTAAACTTTCAGTCACTTAAACGTGCAGTGGTCTACTCTGACCGTGATTGCAACTTCATCATTTTCATCCAATATTTCCAGTTGACCAGAATAAGAACCCTGGAATGAGAGAAATAATTACTGTAAGTTTCATACTTCTTTTGTAAAACTATGAAATTAGTGTCAGCTGATACAGTAGGTATAATATCGGAAGCAACCACCAAGACTCAGGGACCCTATAAACTATTCCCCCTAGCCACCACGCGATCACATCTAAACTTGAAAACTAGTGACGAAATATGCGTCATTTTTAAATCTCGCTTAACTAAACATCAACATACACCAAAGTATAATGACAATATCAGGCAATTAATATATTGATATGTATAATATATTAAATAAAATATGTTGTAATGAATAATGACAAATGAGTATATTGCTCAAGTACGCAGGAGTAAACTTCATTAATATTATAGCTGGAATATGAGTTGTACTGGCAATCTACCTCTGATCTTCTTCAAGTTTCAGGGAAGATAAAGTTGGGGCGAAATATCACCTGTCACAAAATCTGAAAGAGTAGTTATTTGCTCATTTTCGAGATATTTGAATATAAAAACTGTCTCTACATTTTTGTTGGCCCTACAAAATTCAGACTCTCCAAGAAAGCATAGCAGTCAATCACCTGTTACTTGAAATCAAACAGACCAATGGGAATTGGTGCTAATATTCATGTGTGCACAAATGGGGCTTAAACAATGTTTTTTTTCGTGGTGGCTATGACATATTCCATGGAATTTTGACTTTCATTGAAAAATGTTATCAACTCATATTCCAGCTGTAACATTACATATCTGATATTTCTTGTATATCTTGTATTTATGTTCATACAAAGTAAATACCAACCTGTGGCAGGAAACCTGGGTTTAGTTCCTTCTCAGTAATGTCGGATATCTGTGAAAATACAATTAGAAATCACGAAAGCGTCTGTGAAGCGTGCCCCATTATCGGGTAAGAAGGTTAGCTCTAATCATTTCATAATGTACGCTAAGTCACCACTGCCAATATTTCTAAATAATTAAAATCCACATACACATGACTACGTCACGGATAACATCATTACCAACAGTCTTGCGGTTATAATGATGATAATTTAAAAGTCTTTACAGCGACTTGTAATCCATTGTTTTCATTTTGTGTTAATTCAAGACGAATCGTGATATTTTAATGGTTTCATACCTTGTCAATGCCGTAAGTATCATTCCAAGAATATTCATAAACAACTCACCAAAATGTCATGGATCAGTAAGTCCGCAACTGTTCGAACAATATCTTTTTTATCTTACATTTTACGAAAGACGTTTCGTGAAGTCATTGGATTTTGAATACTAACAGTGCTAAAAGAGGTGATAGTCGAAGGCTATGGTTACAAACTAGTAAAGAAATGGAATCATGAAAACTAGCCAAGACGTACAAAATATTGTTGATGGCTGATTCGTCGAGCAAGGATGTGTAAAGGTAGGAATGACCCCTCTCATGGAAGGTCTATAAGCGTTTTGCTAGCACCGAGTAAAATTACCCAATATTAAATGGAGACGTTGTAAAACCACTTACGTTTTATTCAAATAGGAGGAAAATGTTAACTCGTAATTACTGGTATCAGTTTTGCACAAAGCAATTTCGTAGATGGGTTGTATACTCCTCAAATCAAAGAAGAATAAATTGCGGTCCCTGTTTAAAACTAAATAAAAGTATGTCCATCGCGTGTTCTTGTACAGATAGGCATGCTTTTACATACAATGTGGAATAAAATCGCCATGTCCTTAATTGTTGATTATAGTTTATTATCTAAATTAAACTTCCTCATTCCGGTGTTAACGGACGGCTTATGTTATAACCTTACCAACGTCGAGTTCAATCACTAACTGAATCAGGTACTAGCAAAGTTTTTAAGACTTTGAAGACGAAAGCGTTTGCTTAATATCATACGTACAGATATTTTTTATACCTAAAATATCTAATTTTCCAAGGCGGTGGAAGATCAAAGTGTCCATGTGTTTTACCATCGTGAGAAGGAGAATGTCTCCTTTTTCGTTATTCAACAAATAGATGGTCATCACTTGTCAGCCTCAGTTTCGAGAAGGGTCATTCGTTGAGACTTACAGTGGGCGTGAACGTCACATATGACCATTAGATTATGCACATCTGCAGGATCTGTTAAACCTCGAGAATAGTGCCTATAAAGTTTCAAAGTTACCATCACTCTTTTTTTTTCTTGGATGTTGAAGGGCAACCATTTAGATAATGTTCAAATTAGGAAAAAGATTTAGATTGTTTTAGAAAACCAAAGGTATCGTAGTGATATTTCCTTCCGTGAGCCATGTTAAGGGCACTTCTCAAAACCTTGACCCATCCTAGCTCAAGATCTGAATGGTCTGTGTAACGGTAAGTGTCCATGATAAGCCGGGCCATTACTAATCTACACGATAGGTAGGACAGCTCTGATATGACACACGGTACCTTGCATGCATGAATGCCTTCCAAATTGGTCATTTTAGTGTTTAGGTCAATGGGAGAAATTAATGGTGGTGTTGTATCTGAAAGCTAAACAACCGGTCACTTGACCTCTTTAACTGGGCTCTCCGCACAGACTGGGATAAAGACAGAATTCTCAATTAACCTTTTATTTAAAAATTGCAGTTGCGTAGCTGCGGTATCAAACACTTTGTATTTGATGGAAGCAAGGAAAAGAAATTAGTCACATGGTAACTCACCCCCTTTTTTAGCAGGACACAGGTAAGTGTTCTTGTTTATGTCACAGAGTATTCTCTGGTCTGAGGCATGGATATCACCCCCATCCAGTGTGCCGTTCCATTTCATAGTCGATAGCCAAACACTCTCCTCTGAAAGGAATTATTTACTGGAATGTTATTGCAACCAGTGGCTAGTTGAAAGATGAATTAACAGTTTCATATTAAAAATATGTACCAATGGTTTAATACAACAACGTCCTCTCCATCGGGGCCTCATACCTCAGTTGGTAGAGGGTGAAAGGTTACGTTATTAACCATCAGTGGGCCCTACTTTAAAGGTTGCGTGACATGCTTCCAGAAAAGAGCACCTTCATTCAGAAGTTGCAAACGAAAACCCTGAGTGAAAATTCGTTGGAATTTTGTTTATATCTTTAACCGTTTTTGAGATATGACTTTTCAAAGTTTGGGAAACGTACAAAGCAGATGACTTGGAGTGTTGGGCAATATCAGTATTTTTTTGTCAAGCCTACATATTTTGCCTCTTATTTACTTAATTAGTGAGTTTAACATTGGTAAGTGATATCGATATTTTTGAAGAGGAAAATACATGCTTCCAAAATAAACCCTCCGGGCATATAAAATTCATAATGTCCTTGAAATAAAGGTTACATAAACAAAGGATTAACATAAGACATATCACAGGAGTCCATCTCTTGACATCACAACTTTGCATGCTTAGGCAATGTTTATTCATGATACAGCTGTGAGATACTAATTTCCCTGCAAATTGGATAATTTTAGACGAATTTCGATGGAATTTGTGGCTGTTTTAATATTTGCAATACTTAATGCACCCAATACTCCTAAATGTCATTTTCATGTCACATGACCTTTAATGACCCATTCACGACATACATATCTCGGACTTCTAACATATTTGTTGTTATCTATCAGTTCACTTTCGACTGCAGTTTGTAATAACGTTGAGATCTTCCAATCGTTTTCTCCCTCTTTACTCTCAATCTTTCGACATCAGTTCATGAATTCACCAATGTGTCATGCCTCAAAATGTGTCCCAAAAATCCTTACTCTAGAAAACAGAAATTTTTAAAAGAAACTTTCATATTAACCTGATTTCTTAATATCTTGTTCCTGTCCAAGACATTTACTACTCATCTATAAAACCACATCGCCACATTTGTTTTAAACTCCTTTATTATAGTCCACGTCACATCCATATGTTAAAAAAGAAAACATGGTGTTTTATAATCTTTTGTTTCTGTTGCTTTTGTTTTTAAGAACAATTTCGAGTTTAACCAAAACAGTAGTAATACTATTTAAGATGGATTTGATAGAGCAATATTCGCTTAACTTCAGTAATGCATTTGCCATCACCGTTACAAGCAAGACTCCAAGTTATAGTTCACTTTGTGACGTCACCATATACTCACATTTACTTGCATTAATGTACATGCAAAAGCAACTTTTGTGAATGACCATGTTGATACCATGTAATCTGGTCCTGGATCAGCTAATTAAAATTTGTTCTCAGCATAGGTAATATATACCCTTTTTCCATTCATTCTAATTCCATGCAGGTCTTCTAGTGGTTTTCAAAATAAACTATTCATATGCCTACATGTTAAAAAGATCCACAGGTAGTATACATCCTTGTTTGACACATTTTCTTTTAATTTGATTAAATTGAGGAAACCTATTAGCACATTTGCTATTCCTGCTGCTTGCAGTTTTGGCTCCAGTGCAGGTTTTGTAAAATATTACGTTCTAAAAGTCGAGTATCCTAAGAACTCACGTAACTATTGTCACGTAAGGTCTGATCAAAAGGTTTCTAAGTCAATAAAACATGACTAAAAATTTCTTTTTATCTGCATTGATCTTTCTATAATCATCTGTAATGGTAAAAATCCATTTTAAATGCCTATTTCCTTTACAAAACCAAATTGTTCATTGCCAGCATTTTCCATCGTCCTAATCTAAATTCCGTTCAACAGAAGCTTAAATGAGTGTTTGTAGCTTGACTCTTGATTCAAATTGTTTTATGTTGCTTATTGTAAGGAGTTCTTATTTTGTGAATATAACACTCTAAGAAAAGCGTATTCAAATTGATGAGGAATTCTTATCAGAGCGAGGTTGAATTGAAATGTAATCAACTCTTTTAATAGATTCGTTTCAGAATTGATACTATATTAAATAAAATAATTGATTAGATTTGCTATTCAATCTCACTACTACAAGGTTTCTCTTCAGAGTGCAATACAACATAACTTGATCTACGTAAGGTGGTTGATTATGTTCAGGTTGCTAGGAAACCATTCAATTCTCAACTCTTACTCGGTATCAATCATTTTTATAGCGCAATATTGTCTGGGACTAGCTATATGTCTCATTTTTATTCTCCAATTATTCTTGCCTTCATATATATGCATGGAAAGGATGTCATAGGTACGCATACCATGTGTCCTTGTTCCACTGAAGAGAACTTGGATCTCATCGTATACTCTATCGAATGTGTACCTCTTTTATCTACCAAATTTGAGCCTTCTTTATCTTCAATATGACGTTCAATGGGGGAGGGGGGGGGGTTTACCTGAGATTTCACAAAATGCTTTCACTGTTATACCTGTCAGATTCAGTCCCAGAACTTTCACCAATCTCAGTCAGCTTTGCTACATTATCTTTAATAAGCTTGATTAAATTCTGCTAGTTGGGAAACTCCTTCCATATCTTTTTTATTTCCACCAGATTGAAAATTTCTTAGGCGACCCATTTTTTCGGAGCGGTGCGTTTTGGGGGGTATTATCAGACTTATCCGATTTACCGACAGTATTTGCCTACGATGTTCAAACCATGGCGCTATTACAGAATAGCTCCATGTTAAAAGATACACCTTAAGAGTAGCATAAAGTGCTTTATACTTATCTTCAAAATGCACCGAATGATTAATATCAATTAAAAAATCTGCAAAAATACGTACTGACAATTACATCAACTGTGACGTGCATGTATTCTCCGAGTCTGGGTGGATTTGGTGTAAAAGTGATGTTTACGAAGTCAGCCCACGAACCTGTTAGAATAATATAGTCTTTCATTACTCTTCCCGCAAATTTAACGTTGGCATTATAATATGGTAGGAACTATTATGACATGCAGTAACTTGGTAGTGGCATTCTGTCCGAATTGTTGTGCATGTGTATGAGACTATAATACCACTAATTGTGATACTTCTCACTTTTGTACATTACAGTATTAGAACACTGCAAGATTTACCGATCTTTTATACCATGGTCATGGGAATACGGGACGTTTATGTATAGGCCTACCACTTACACCAGTTTGTTTTTGTCCAGCTGTTCTTTCAGCGTTGTGACATTGCTATACAGTCAGGTATAGGTGGAAATTGAGGTTAGCCTTAAAACACGTCCAGGGTGGGGACAGCCGTGACATTGCTATACGTTGTAATATCGGTAACTTTTTTATATGGGTGCCAATTAGTGTCGGGACAGTTTGGTGAGAAATCAATTAGAATAAGTCATTTGCTTCCTTTTTCCAGGAAAATAATTCCACCTTACTTTTACAGTGCTTGGGAAGCAATGTATTGAAAGTTTTTCAACAAGCAGTGCTGGAGGACTCGAGTCCGGTCTTTGTGCTGAGACCAGTCTCGCGATTTCCAGGGACTCGGACTAGAATTGGCAAAGACTCGGACTCGGCCCGGCGGACTACAGGACTCGGTCCGAGACAGTTCAAGAATCTTTTTGAAAAATGCATTTTATTTCGGCAATTTGAATCGGGAAAAAAAAACTGTGATATGTAATAAACACTGCGCTATGTATGCTGTAGCCTGTATGCCCTTAGTTACATACAACAGATCCCAGCGTTACATACAAGCATGAAGGACTGGCGGAGTGTCGATCTCGTAGGGTATGACTCCCAAGAAGTTCCTGGTACGAGGCATTTATAGTAGCGCTGATTTACTTCATATGAAAATTTTGTATTATGTAGAATCTGTCTCTTATTCGAGTAGTCATGGTGGGAATTAATCTGTTATGGTGTTCGGATTTTTCTTTGAACATGTTGACATTACTTTACGCTTTCAAAGAATTTATCCATTACATAAGTCCTGTGTGTTTATGTGCCTGCTGAGACTACCAGCAATGAGTTAGTTGTACCTTTACATAAGATCTTACGCCAAACACCACACATCTCTAAAAGATAGAATCGGGACATAATTACCCCGGCAGTGGCCTAGTACATTAGCCAGATCTCTGGATGAGACAGCAATGTTAAAGGAGGGTTTATGGACGTCACCAAGATTGAGGGGCGGGACAGATCCCTGAAAAAAAAAAATCAGAAACTCGAAAAAAAGGAAATGAGAAGTGATATAGCATCAATCTTTAGTACTGGAAGTGTAAATTCCCAACCACGTATCCTAAAATATGTAGAATACATAGTTGAAATTAACAAGGCCAGAGAGACTTGGTAGTGCCGTTCCCTGCAAATATTACCCAAAACTTTTCTCAGTACGTTATGCTCCAACCAACGGCGGCGTTCTGTTTAGATAATGCTATCAAGCTCCCATTTTTCAACTCCCCCCCCCCCCCCCCAACACACACACATGCACGCACGCACACCATCTCGTCATCATGACCCAAAAGAAAATAATACTTCTCTAACATTTACAAGACCAAAGAGACTTGGAAGTGCCACTGATTTACTGCAATCTGAAAGACATTAACAGCTTAACTTTTCTCAGTACATTACACTCCAACTGAAAGTGACGCTCCCCTTGAATAGTTCCTAAATAGTGCCATAACTGCCCCCCCCCCCACCAGTCTTCAACCTTCCCATTGTGTCATTCGCACCACCCGCTTGATAACAAAGAATTTTACACAACTGCCTCAAAGATCTTTTCGGGAGGGGCAAACTTCCGATCAATCGAAAGATTTGCCCCACCCCCTCCCCTTTATTTTTTTTCTTTTACAGGTTGGGGACGTCCATTAGCGAATACAATTAAACTCTTGGAAAGTGAACGTCTGTGTTTAAGAACGAATATATTTACAAAATCATTTACATTTTCAAAAGATTGGCTGAACAATGAAAGGGGAGGAGGAAAGGGCAGTTGCAACTCCCTACACGGACCAAGGGTACAAAGGGAAGCTGGATGCAAAGAGAAAAATAGATAAGCGGATAAGCAAGTATTTCAGTTTTTGTAATACATACTCATGTCCATATTTTATCAAACTTTGTACAGCAAAATATTTCCAATAATACTAGGGAAAACGGTTTTTCATCCAAAATACTGGCAGTGCCATTTCCGAATACCTGTATAAAGAGCCTGTGAAGGGCGATTTTCGACGAATTAGGAGTATTCCTATCCACAATTTTTCTGCTACGCTCGGCGCCAATTATGGCGGCCCTCCGCTTTGAACGTCAGTGCACGATTGTTAACCCTCACCCTAGTTCAGAGTCCCCAGTCTAGTAGAGACACACTGTATTAGATCGTAACTTGATTTTAAATGGTGCCCCGTAAGTTCTCCTCCTCATTTACGTGCCCGGCCCCGATGAAAACAAAATTACAAACAAGTACCTCCTGACCAAACTTCAAGTCACATGAACCTCTGAAAGTTACCCTTGTGACCACACTGCCTGCACATTCTAGGACAACAGATTAGCCTATTCCTTTTTATCTCATCCCGGCACATGTAATTACGGAATGAGATGTAGTTGCTTTGGGATATTAGAATGTTTTATGCCTCTCTTAGTTCCCATAGCAACAGTTGCCATGGTAACATTATGTCTGGTGGACATATGAGACAGGAGTATTATGTCTAGCGGGTACTTATGGTGACGTGAGACCGTCATTAGAGTAGGGGCTCAAAATGTGTGAACATA
Source organism: Stichopus chloronotus (assembly GCA_021234535.1). Lineage (NCBI taxonomy): Eukaryota > Metazoa > Echinodermata > Holothuroidea > Aspidochirotida > Stichopodidae > Stichopus > Stichopus chloronotus. The sequence continues at coordinate 17,845,218 of CM037840.1, read as the reverse complement.
TGTGTGGGTGTCAGTCTGTGTGTGTTTGTGTGTCTTTGAGGGTGCGAAAGAAATTTCAATTTCAAAAGTTTGCGTGCCCAGCTACTTTGAGACCGCAAAGTCGATGAGAGTCAAAGTTGGTAGCTAGGTGACCCATGGTCTGAAGTTGTGTTTCCAAAATTTACGGTCAAAACTTAAGGCCAGATGTCAAAGGTCAGATGTCACTGGTCAAACCCCTAATCGGCAAAATGCTTTGAAAAAATGTGTCGCGATTTCCTTCTGGACAGTAAATCTAATGAATTTCAAACTTGATAGTTAGGTACCTGAATAGGATGTGTAGTGTTCACCGGTGTGAAGTGTCCATCGGTGACGTCATAGGTCAATAGCGTACATAATACGGCACCGTAGGTTCTGTTAGTACAATGTGCAACGTAACTTATTAGATCTTTGCTTTTCCATACAATGTAAACTAATATTTTAATTTATGCAACCATGTTTAGACTGAGCGATAATAACAATGTCATTTTCCATGCTTTTGGTAATAACTCTACTCAGTATGTTTTTACTGTTACATGTCCTGTATACACTAGTCAAGGAATTGAGTGACATTTACATTTACAGAACACGTGCACGTTCCTTACACACCTATGGCCAAGTGTGCTGCGCCTAGATACGAGTACTTATGTACTGTACATATGTAAAGCACTGGGTGTTCGATCAAACTCTCGATCTACTATAATAAATACATGTAAAAGAGCGAATGATTATGGACAACGATAGGGATGAGATGCAGCTCCGTGGATTGCCCTCTTGGTAACATGGTTCTTATGCAAAATTTTTCATAGTCTCACAGGATTTATAATAAATTGTCTCACGAATAATTTTACATATTTTTTTTCTTAAAGAAATACTCAATCCAGCAGCAACCAACGTAGTTTATTATTTTTGACGTCCTCAAAGATCTTACAAATGGAATGTTGGCTGGCAGTTGACCCAGCTTGCTTAAATCGTTAAGACATGCTACAGGTCAAACACGGGTTAGAGGGTAGAGCGTTGTATAGATTTAACTGACTAACAAGTTTATAGACGGAAGTCATCTGTGACCCCTAAGGAAAATTTAAACACAAGGTTAAACATTTTTCAAATCAATGATGGTCTTTTGAAGGGAAATAAGGGCGTTTAGAATACACCAACATGACATACAAAAGAAATAGTTTTAGTCATTGTTAAACCATCTAGTCTCATCAATAAACACCTGCAAAAGCTTCATCTCCTCAAAACATAATGCATGTGATGAGTAACGGAAGATGCATCATTTGAATTTTGAAAAGTTTGGGTGAACAAATTAGTGTTGAGTAAGAAATAACTGAATTTCTATCTGTGAGAAGCTTATTTCTTGAAAAGAATGCTACTGTCCTTCCTTATTTGAATAATCTATCATTCTACATCCACAAACATTGGTTTCAACAATATGGATGTTTTCTCTAAAACAAACGCCCTATTTCCCTTTAAAATGGGTTTAAAGGAAGCGTAAATGGTGTGGTAATGTTAAAGAGTAGTTTTCTTGAAAGAAAACTGCTCCTGGTCATAGTTGACATAAAGAGGTGCATATCAAATTTGCCCAGTGACTCTGGGACTCCGATTCGGATACCGTGACTCGGCCTCGAATTCCGTCGTCAAAGATTAGGATTCGGACTCAAAAGATATGAACTCCATCTCTGATTGGTTGGACTCAAATCCAGCACTGTCAACAATTAGCTTTCATTTTTTTTTGGGGGGGGGGGGAACTTAAGAGGAACCATGAGACTAAGTCAAATAAAAAATATGATATGATGTTAAAAGGAACACTGAAATGCCAAGCATTGGGCAAAAATACTCATACTCAGTATTGAATTGTGGGTACCGGAACCAGCGGTTCCGGTACCCAGTCTATAGGCTTTCAAATGAATAGCTTTCAACTACCATGACGGAAAGGGGTATGTAGTCTGTTCATGTAACTTTGCCCAACGGTTTCATAACATGCATCATATTCTGAAAATATTTTGGTCAGGAGGAAAATAGTTACGGTTTTCAAGCAATTTTTACAAATCCAAGTTAAGCTCTGAATGTAAAAGAGTGAAATGCTACAAAAAGAGTGACTGCAGTGATCACTCTTGCTTTCGATTATATTCAACTTTCCATTAAGTGCTAGTTTTTACTAAATTAGAGTAAATAACTACTTCACGCAGAGTAAAATCTCAATCGAAGTTTACTCTCTAAAAGAGTGGTCACTATAGTCACGCTGTTACATTTAGAAAGTAAATTAAACAACATTTGCTCCACTATACTTGGCGTTAGTATATCCCACTTTTTTCTTTTCTTAATCTGTAGAGTGAGGGCAAGTGTAAAATTAATCGATGAGAATTTCAGTCCTCGAGTTCACCAGTATGGTGTATATTATACCTTTATATACAAAACCAGATATCGGCACTTCAACGTATAGGTTGGTTATGTATATGTACAGAATCAATTTTTGCAAATGACGTTCCCTCACTTTACATATGTTAAATGCCTCCCTATTCACTTGTCAAATGACCTGATAATTGAAACTTTGTGACATACAGGATTCGGATAAACCTTGTTGGTACTTACCTGTTATCTTTAACTTACAAGGAGCATCATTCCTTTTAATGTGACCATTATCTCGAATTATCGATTTGGCGCTCAGCATCTTCACTCTAGTTTCAGCCAGAATCAATAAGAACATCAAACGGAGATAAATGAATTGCATATTGTCGGCCGGATCCCTGGTGTGATTGTAAAAATGGGCGAGTTTGTAAGCTTTGACTTCCTCGTTGCTCAACTTTATCTATAAAGGAAAATACAGAAAGAAATACGCACCAAACAATTACAAAAGATTGATATGTAAATGCGTGTTATGAACCCAGTAATAAGAGCATCTCCTCCCCGTGACTAACAAAAATGAAGGAGATCTTATCCGCTTATATAAGAGTTTAGCATATCTTAGCTACGGTAAAATTTGCACAAATACTCTATGATGGACGCGTATATGACTAGCACTGATCGAAAAAACGAGGGTTTTTATAGATGAACTCGGCTGGTCAAGCCAACGCCAGAGTGCATGCCGGAAGATTCCATTTACCGAGCTATAAAAGTAAAGAACAAGGTTTCAAAAACTAGTTTTATCAGTTTACTTCAGCAAAAACCTTCTAACTCCAAAAAACCTTCTTTAATTAGTCACGTGGCACCTGTAAAGTCACGTTCCTCTTTCGATTGCAGCTTATTTTCGGCTGAATAAATAACAAAAGCCCTGAATCAACAGACAAAAGACCTAGAAATGATTGACATAATATATAGTGTTAACATAACAATCAAGAAACTAAAAAGTTAACTATGTACAACACAATGAGTGACTAATTACTTTTAGGGTTAGCTAGGGGATTCATTGAGTTAGTGGAATAAAATATTCAGTTTTATTAAATTGACGTATTGTTGATTCTATTTACCATGTCATATATTATTAATAGCTGCAATAAATTTAAATGTACATATGCGTGAGATGAACGATGACGTTTGTAACCGTTGGATGAACCAGTTCCTTGAAAGCAAAAGCTTTTCAAACTGATGACTCAGTTGTGTTCTGTGCCACTGATTGTACTGTGATATATTAAATATGCGTAAAAAAGAAGAAAATAAAAAGTATTGGATATTGAACAAAATGAAGAGAATATGCTGTATCGTGCAACCACTGCTAAATTTTGTGACTTCTATATTTTATATTATTTTCCAAAGTTTCATCGAATGGTACCATGTTAAGACAAGAGAAAACAGAAAGTCAAAGGACGACTTTGTAATTCCTTGCCAATAGGACCTATTCCAGAAACAACCAGTATAAGTTCAAATTTCTTTCCCTTCTTGAGATACCATGTCTCCTAGTTTTTCAAAGAATAATTTCTGTTGACCTCATGTAAACTTTGACAATACATAGTAAATGACAAAGATCATCTACTTATCTAGAGCTACCAAGTTTATAGTTTGATGTTTCACCAACATTCAGTTGCTGAGATATCTTTCAGAGTTCCCTACTTGGTTACCTACTAAATAACCGTTGGCCTACTCGGAAAAATTAGGTTTACCTAGTCACAATGGACAACCTATGTGTCAACTTTGATGTTCAAGCATCTTTCCTCATTGAGATAACGTGTTTACGAGGTTTTCAAACTGTGACCGCTACTGACCTCATGTGACATCGGACCTCCCATAAATTTGACAGAGATAAACTACTTATCAAGAACTACAAATGTTTAGAGTTTGAAGATTCAGCAACATTCAGTTGCTGAGATACATTGCTTAATATGTTTACAGACTTTGCCCCTCAGGAGATCCAAAATGACCTTGTCCTACCTGAATAAGAATTGGGAATACATACTCAAAATGGCTCCCTCCACAGCAACTTTGAAATTCAAGCAGCTCTCCCTTCTTGAGTTATCCAGTTAACAACCAATGCGTCAAAATACACACACCCATACACCCATACACACACACATACACACACCATCGCATATATAGATTCCTATCTATTCCATCGCATGAATGCCTGAAGGCTGCCACCATACTGCTTCTAGTGGTACCGGTATGAGCTAATACAAAACGCCGTTTTATCAGCGACAGTTTGAAATAAACGCATAGTAATCACTCTATATACTGCAACCTAACATAAACATGATAGATCTAAAATAACTATCGAGATCCCGACATTTTTTTTTTTTTTAGTATCGATCGCTTCTGCGATCCAGGACCACAGTTTTCCAATGTTTACTAAAGAAGCGAATTATTAACTTTGTGTGTTTACCCAATTAATGATTCCTTCAGAGTACGGTTTTTTATGTTACAGGTTGAAAGGAGTTTTAGAGAAAATTTTGGGCATTTATACCATCTTTCTCTTCCCTCGTTGGTCGATAATACATACACAAGAGCCAAATGAAAATGTGATAGACGTCTTGGCTTTTGCACGATAGGGGATTAATGAGCTGTAATCGATATAAATTATTCGGGCATTGGCAACTGCAGCTTTTGTTCTCAGATATCGCTGGGCCGTAGGATAGGTAACATTACCAACCTGAAGCTATCCACGAATTCATACCAGGATTTAGAAGTTATCCCAGAATTCATATTTATCCTCGGCTTCTCCTGGGATAAATCTGAATCCTGGGATGAATCCTGGGATAGCCTATGAATCTTATGATGAGTCACCCCTCCCAGGGATGACTGCACTACGTACCTTGGCGTTAACACGATGATAGCCAATGCTCAGAGGGGTCAAAAATATCACCGGTCTACTTCTTGAAACAGTTTGTCTGTGATGGTCAATTTGGGTAAGCGAACAAGCAACCAGGTCCAGAAAATAGTTCTGGCTCAGAATATAAAAAACGGGTGGTTTCATCGATAACAGTATAACTCAATCAGACTAACAACACTGCGGCCATATAGCAAGCCTTTTTAACATTTACCTCGCAATTTTACTTCAGTAGAATTAATTACACTAAGCTTAAGTAAAATACAAATCTACTTAAGTACAATTAATTTCACTTAAGCTTTATTGTATTCTACTTAAATGTAATCAATTCGACTAAATTAAGTAAAATTGGGGGGGGGGGAGTTAAAACGACTGGCCATAGGGGCTGTGGGGTGTCTCACTCCAAAAAAATTGTCAGATAGTCATAAAATCTGAAATAGCAGTTGGAATTTTTTCAAATCTCAGTGTAGCACATTTTATGACTTCAAAAGACGCCAAATATTGTACTATATTGCATCTAAGGTTACCTAGTAGGTGAAAATTGTCTTAAAAATGGGATGGGGGACACCTCGACACTTACAGCGCTCCCAAGGCCAACAGTCACTCATCTCGTGCATTTCCCACCAATCATAGCTTGGGGACATTGCTTGACATTTTCTCATTAAGCTGGCTATCATCTGCAAAGTTATCGATTAAGTTAGCTTTATACTAAAGTTACTAGCTTTATACTTTGTTATGAAATCATCGAGGGTTGCAGCAAATTAATAAAAACTGTAAAGAGTAAAAATTGTCGGAACTATACATTCTGGGACTATACTTTCTAGTGAAAAAATGATTAATATGAAAATAATTGCACCAGATTCTGTGTAAGGTTACCTGGTAGTTGAAAATTTCTGAAAAAAAGAACTGCTATCGTTTGACAGTAAAAACTGGGAATTAACTTTTCTAGAAATAACAATAGCACAAGTATTGTAGTTAAGAGCAATCCAAATTATTACCATTTTCCCATAGGATGTTTTTATCGTTAATTGAGAAATTACAGACTTAAAAACCTATTTCAAGGCTGGGTACATCAGCTCAAGTTCACCCGGGAAATGCCGTTCCCTGAAATCTGGAGGTTTTGCATCATCTAAGATTTTCTTGTGCGCTTCGTGCGAACTATTTGCGGCACTCCGCTTAGATAGTAATCCCGTTAATTAGTGACAAATATAATTATAACAAATAATCTCTGTCTTCCTTAAAAAGAAGAACAAAATCTAGATGCGGGTGCGCCTATATGCTCAGCCACAAAATATGATTAGCCAAGTACTCAATGAAAAAAATCAAAAGAAGAGGATGCGTAATCCATTACAATTCTTTATCACATCAACCCAGCTGATATGGTTTACCATTTTTCATGGATTGAATTTTCTTTTCACATCAATTAAGGAATTGCAAACATGATATTCATATGTCAAGACTGGGTACATGCAGCTCAAATACATCCGGGTTGAGCCGTTTTCTGCCATCTGGGAGGTTTGAAAAACCAAACTTTCCTTATACGCTGTACGCCAAACGATGTGGCGTTCGGCTTTCATAGTCCTGAGGGTACTCTGACCCATTTTTTGCAGTTTTCCCGAGCCTGGTAATGACCTTTTCTTGAACACTGCACCCCTTCATTTCTCCATCCCCCCCCCCCTCCCGGTGAAAGGGTATGCGTAGTTCGCGAAACTATCGGGGTGGGGTCATCACTTAATTGAAAAACACCCAGGCAATCGGAATGTTTGACCTTAAACCCCCGTGTAAACGTGGCATTACTAGAGCGCAAACACTGAAAAGAGTGCCCGAGTAGTTGCACAGGATAACTTGCCCTTCATTTCTTCAGAATCACACTGATTAATCCTTCACATGGGTGAAAAGTATATGTATATATCAATAAAGGACAATTTACTTTTAGCAGTAACTATATGGAACTTACTATACGTTTTTATCGTTAGAACAGTGTTCAGTAAATTTAGTAATTTAAATATCTACGATGTATAGGCCTAGTTGCCTGGATTTTGTAGTCCAGCGATGTAACATCTCGAGGACATAATTCTCCAAAATTGAAATTAGACGGAAAAATCACTCCGTGGGCCTTGACTGGAAGATACCAGTCTGTAGCCTCTTTTTTTATGAATCTGAATTCGAAAATTTGAGGATCAGGAAGCCATATGGTAAAAAAAATTGCCAATTCAAATGAAACCCAAACCTTCTCTACCGAACAAGTCAAATCTGAATCCCCCGAAATTTTCCTAGTGGTCCAGTCGGGCTTGATATAACAATGCAAAGATTGATAGACGGACCCTTTTATCACCAAGTTAACCCTCCACCAAGAGGGACAGGCCGGATGCTAATTTTGCATCCTGTAATTTTGTTGCGGTTGCCATTTTTGTCCAATATGACGCCTTGCACACACCATCAGCTGCAATTTGGGTCTAGCGCCTCCAATTTCAAAGAAGTATTTTCCTGATTGACTGTGCCTCTGCAATTTTGGTTAAGCGCCACCACCTTACGAAAAGTGTTGCGTCGCGTTGGGCGCACTGATCAAAGTAATTCGATCCGTAGAAGTAATTCTTGTTACTTTGTAAGTGACACCAGCTTTGCTATAGCAACTCCCTGATTCGAGATTTCGACAGTTATCATTACCATATGCTACGTGAACCCTGAATGTGCTTTCTACAATTAGGTGGACCACGATAAGCTCTGTACTACTCAGTTTAGTGGGCATGCTGCGGATTGCAACCGAACTTGATCGACGCTGCTGTTTACAAAGTTACAATAAATTGTACTAAAAGGCGCTAGGTCCATTCCGAATGTTTATGATACAATATGCTAACGAAGATTTCGACCTACGCTGGTTGATATACTGTCTGTCACTGTCAGAATGTAGGTTAGACCGTTAGCCATTTGTTGGTCTATCTTACACGTATGTTAACATAAATTTCACTGGACCGAAACTTATTCCTCGAGTCAACTGAACAAGTCGTGCGGACTGATTTCCCAATAAAAGGCTACTAAGACGCGGGGTTTATTGTTGTAACTTACATAAGGCAACTTCATCAGTCATGCCAAGGAGGAACAGAGTTGAAGATTTAGAGCCAATAATCCCTGACGACGACTTTGAAAGAGTGGGAAAATATGGTAAGTCAAAGTATTACGCTAACGTACGTTATGTACATATCTATAACCGCAGTAATATTGTGTGTAGCCTGTAGGCTATGCAATTTTTACATACCATCCACTCCTATTCGTCCAAGGAAAGGATTTATGACTACAGTAGGCCTAACTTAGGCCTAATTGTAAACGGCTTGTGTACGTTGCTGATCAGTGATTGCCAACTTCATGACATGTAATCTTGAACAAAATTGTAGTGTTGGGACGTCTTCGTGTATACAATAGCAGAGTGACAACAAACTTTCATGGACAATTTTGTATACAGAAATCTTTCAAAACATCACCATTACCCATTCGCTCAGGCTTCCAAATGCAGCTCAGATACACAGAATAAACACACAAAAAGTCATATATCATGCACAATTTGCACATTTGTACTGCTTTCTTTCCAAAAATGTAGCTTTTGACGATGAGTATCAGCTGCTTTGTCGCTGCTGTGAAAACACAGTGTAAAATGCCATTGAGCATGACCACCTTCAGGCGCACTCAACTAGCTAAAATCTGACTTTAGTTGCGGTGGGTGTAAGGTTGGAATATGGTTAATTAAGTGGTTTCCAACAAACAAATGTGGAAGAATTTTGCAATGTTTTAAAAATTTAAATATAGTCTTCTTACAAGTACCTACGAGCACATAGATCTTGTCAGGCCTGGATCTTATTTTGGCATTATTTTGAATAGTTTTAAACGTAAGTAGACAGTAACTTGTATTTTTCATAATCATTTTTAAACTTAACCATCTCCATTTACATGGATTAAGAGTCTTTGTTTCATTACCTTTCAAATAATATAAAATTTGTAGAATTTAACCAACCAACACATCCCGAAAATAGTGATTAATTATAAGCCTAGTTTCATAAGCTTTACATTTTACACGGCAGTAGGCACCTACGGTACTAGATTAGCTTTCACATCTCACTGTCACGGAAGCTAGCACATGTTTCTTTTTGAAGATCTTGTAACATTGAAGAAACCAAATTACTTCATGGAAACTGAATAGGGTTGTTTAATCTTTAAAAAAAATGCTACGGTATTGAACTATTTACTGAAAACTACCCAGCCCATTCTGAAAATGTGATGTTACATTGGAAGATCTGAGAACAATCTGTGAAAAAATAACGTACCTTTCAGATGCAGAGGGAGGTGTGTCAGCAACATAGACTGTGATTGGCTGAGCATTACAAATGGCACATGCGAACAGCTGTTCAGCATCGTAGTAGATAGCTGTAACTACATGCAACCTTGGTGTGTGCTGTTTAATGGTAATTTGTAACAGACTGTGAATGTCGCCTGAACAGTTGAGAAATAGTAAGCACTACAAAAAAAATCATACTGTACCTCAGCCATCCGGTCACCGATTTAGGTGATTTTTGTTTTGTTTGCTTGATATATTTTAAGCCGCATTTCATCATTCTCCATTTGAATACGTAGTATGTTTCTACTTTTTTTGTATGGATAGTCTACTATAGGTCTAAAGATATTAAGTAGTCTGAATGTCAAAGTAGGCCTAGCCTCAACACTGTATCAGTGGGTGCTATGCTGCAACTTAGACATTCGTACAGGCTAGGAGAGATGGTTTCTGCAGGACTAGACATTTTGGTTGGAAAGTCTACTTTTGGTAGTAAAAAGAAAAAGTGTGCAGGGAAAAACGTTCAGTCAGGGATGAGAAAGAAGTTTTTTTTTTCTTTTTGCCATACCGTGTATGAAGCTGGTAACAGATCTTATGTACATATTCTTGCAACAGGAGTAATTTTTATACATTTTGCATACAAATTTTGCTTCTCAAACATTTGGTAGAAAGTTTGCCTAATTGAGCCTTTACTGACAGTCTCTGTTCTGCCAGCTTGGCTCAAGAGGCCTGGGTTTGATTCTCAGTGTGGCCTGCTTGTTTTTTACAGTTCAGTTTTTGTCTCTACTTAATTTCAAGTTTCTGTCAACTTTGCTTTTTCATTCATTCATTCATTCATTCATTCATTCATTCATGTTCATAGCAACAATGTATAAGGTACATTAGTACTATAATGTAATCAACTGTTAAATTGTCTGATAGTGCACCTACAGGTGCATATCACATTGCACCTTCCACTAGAGTACTTGTTGCAATGTCACTGTTGTATTAATGTTAACTTGTGTCATATCTATTGCATTTGAATTTTCCTTACTGTTAGTACATTATTTCATTCAGCTTTACCTGCAAACCAAGGTTGATATTTATTCTGTGTAGTTTAATACATTAGCACCAGACTTGTCATCATTGTCAACAAATTGTATCAGTCTTCTTAAGTTGACTAGTATACAGCAGTATGATGGTAGTGTTTTTTCTTTTCCTTTGGTACCTTTGTTGATATCAGAGTTTGAGCCATTTGTGTCAGAGTTACCCTCTTTCGAGGCTCATCGGACTTACTTAGATTCCTCCTAAATCATTTGATTTTAGTACAGCATTAACTTCTTCATACTGCATAGATTCTACTTCATCCTTTTTTTACTCCCTTATTACATTGACAGCATTTAAAACAAATTCACCATGAGCCAAATGGCTTAGCAAATTGGTTGGGTGGGGCTTAGGGGGTGGGGGGGGCTGTGGATCATTGAGGCGCCGATTCCTCTTTACTATTTAAGTAGAGTGCCACTATGAGTTGGTGTGGAGTGTAGCAAGAAAATTTGAGATTTTAATCACTGCAGATTTCCAGAAATGGCACTTTTCAGGCTTAATAACATTCATGTAAAATGTGCTGCTCTGGTTAAAAAGATGTAATTTGATTTTTATTTTAATTCTCAAACACATTTCCATGAGGACGGATTAACTCAGCTGGCTGGATCTGGGGTTTATTTCATTGTTATATACAAACTATGACCTTGTTTTTGTATTGACCGCAAAGTTTGATTCTAACCTTCATCAAACAATACAACAAACGATTGGATTCCAACATTCACAGACAGACATAGACACACAAACCTGTCTAAGCTGCCCTTACCTGCGCACCCAAGTTGTGCACCATCTACCGAGGGTCTTTTCAGTGAACGTTTATTACCAAGTACTGTTCAGTTTCATGAAGCTAAAATGTAACAGACCACCAACTTTCAACTTGGAAGGAGGGTAAGACTTTTATGAGGGGCTTCGGTTTACTATCTGTAAGTGAAGCTGTTGGTTTTTGTGAGGCATACTGCATCTAGAAAATTTGAGACAGTAAATTGTCACAGATTTCAGGAAATGACTCTTGCCAGGCTTAATTCAACCATACAAGACATACAGTATTGGTGCAAAAAATGTAAAAGAACTGGTATCAACACCAATTTAATACACTATGCCCTTGTTCTTGCAGTCACAAACTTTCAATTAACATTTATCAAACAAATATCAAACAGTATTGCATTCAGAAAATGATAGCTTTTGTGCCTTGAATAGCCCATAATAAAGCCCATCACCAGCTATTCCATGTGAATCACTTTCTCAGACACAAGGATTTTCTAATGATAATTAACTATCAATTTTGGAGCACTCTTTGAAACGAAGTTCGAAGTACTGATTGACGTATTTTTCAACAGATTGTCTAATGGAGAGGGTTGCTACATTTAATTCTTTTCAAATCATTGATAAGTGAAGGAATTTTCAAATGTTTCATCTGTTCAGATTCAAACACATTACTCAGAGTCAGACTGCCACATCTGACTGTCAGCTCAGACTGTCAGGACTGGTTGTAGTAACGAATCCATTGTGGTCCTGTTCTCACCATGGTTTGGTGAATATTATTTCCTCTGCCATCCGCAGAGGGTAATAATTCTTTCGTGATAGACACTTTCTTTTACTGTTGGCAACAAATGCAATACATTGGATGATAGTGAACGGATGTATTGAGGTGACCAGTTTCATTTCCTCAACGTATCCTCCCTTTCTGATGATTTAAGAAATAACCAATAAATTTTTAAGATAAAGGTGCGTTCACACTTCAACGATATCGGATTAGATTACGATCCGATTTTTTTCATTTTTGTTAAATATCTTCTCCATCTCTGATCGGAAGGAACCAAAAATTTGCCAACTTTTGTAAATAAATGATTTGTATCGTATGACTAAGAAGATTAAATTTATACTAATTATTTCGTGACGTCACACCGACAGACAGCTTTTATCGGACCACGAGTGTCCGATAAAAGCCTTCTGTCAGTGTGACGTCACGAAATAATTAGATAACAGTTCATTTTCGTAGTCCTCTGGTACAAATCATATCTTTACACAAGAATTTTTCATTTTCAAGGTGAGTTGCAAAGTCAGTTTTTTGGGCCCAAATTGCCAGTGGGGTATGGGAGTCACAATGATTTTGTGGGGGACTGGTGCCCCCCAAGCACCACTGTAGCTCTGCCATTGGCTTAATACTGTATATGCTGACTATGTATTAACATTCTCGTGTGATAAGAAAAATAATCGCCATTTCCCAATTAACTTGAACGGTTGAACCTACTGCAAAGTGACTCATTTTACTTGTTCCCCAAACATATGTGCTCTAGCATATCAAAATGTTCAAACAGTCTTTGAAGAAACTGATGGGCCACTTTGCTCCATTTTGCTGTTATATTCTTGAATGCTACTCCTGACAGTTAGCTATGCCAAAACATTCATGTTTTCAAATTATGTTGCACACCACTGATCAAGCCAACTCGTGCTTTATCATGCTTCTTCATCAGATTGATCTATAAGAGTGTATGTAGATATCACCAATGAACAATTGCTGTAGTATTCGTTGTCGGTGCCTAGATTGTGCGTAAGCCTGAAGGGAACTAGTTGATATGAAATTCCATGATTGCATAATTCACATTGGATTTCAATTGTCACAAGATGATTCATTGCAAATCTTTGATTGAATACCAGGCATGCTTTTGTGGATTCAAGAATGACACATGTAAGGATTTCATTAAAAAATATCTGGATATTGAAAAATCAAAACCCTCAATTGGGGGCTTTGTGAAGAAGTGCACAGTAGCACATATCCCAGTGGTGAGATGATAGCAACATAGTTTTTGATTTCGTGCCGAAGGCAGGCAAGGAATCTATGCGATGGTGATGGCTTGTGTGTGTGTGTGTGCCCTTGTTTTCGGGTGGGATCGAGGACCGAAACAATAGATTTTAGGTCATCTGTAGAAAATTCAATAGATTTCTCCGGTCCTCTCTAGATTTACAATAGACAGTCTATATTGTTAAGATTAGGGTTGGGGAAGAAAAAACAAAGGAAAGCACAATGAGGTCCTTGGAATGAATGGATAAGAAAGCTGTGTTTGTGTGCATGTGTAAGGGTGTGTGCGTGTGTGAATGTGACGCCTGGCTTGTAAACACGATATCTCACGAAGGGAAAGCGCTGAAACTCCAAAGTCGGCATGTCAGTAGTCCATTGTGAGGAGATGAACCCTATTGTTTTTCATGGAGATCAAAGGTCATTTGAGGTCACCAGAGCATGAAATATGAAACCTTTTAAGGGAGATATATTAGCAATGGGATGTTGTTGGAACTTCAATCTCATATCAATGGTAGCACTTGATGAGAAGATGATGTCTAGCATTTTGTATGGAGGTCAAAGGTCATGTGAGGTCAGTAGAGGACATAGTTTGAAAACCTGTAAACACGGTATCATCAAGAAGGGAAAGGTGCTTGAACTTCAAAGTTGGTGTGTTGATAGTCCATTGTAAGTAGATATCCCTATTGGTTTTCATGGAGGTCAAAAGTCATCTGAGGTCACCAGAGCTTAAAAAATGAAAACCGGTCAAAGGGACATATCTCAGTAATGGAATGTTGCTGGAACTGCAAAGTGTTATTGTTGGTTGCACTTAATAAGTAGATAATGCATGTCATTTTTATGGAGGTCAAAGTTCAGGTGAGGTCAATAGAAAACATAGTTTTAAAATCATGTAAACACAGTAAAGAAAGTAGGGAAAGGTGCTTGAACTTCAAAGGTGTTGTGTTGATAGTCCACTGCAGGTAGATGTGTGTATCATTTTTCATGGAGGCTAAAGGTCATCAGAAGTCACCAGAGGTTAAAGTATGAAAACATGATCTCTCAGCAACTGAATGTAACTAGAACTTCAAACTCTCAAAATTGGCAGCAGTTGATGAGTAGATGATGATCTCTGTTATTTGAATTGTCTATGGGAGACAGAAAATCATGTTTTCATATTTAGTTAAATGTTAAAATCACAGAGTTAATGATATTACAGATGTGTATTTATAGCAAAAGCTGACAGCTGTGGACCTACTCGTTTAGCAGTTGTGTAATATTTTGGGAAAGTGTCACATTTTGTCATTACTGAAATGAAATAGGATGGATCATTCACATCTTCCCTCCCCACTTGCTCCTTACCAAGAAGAAGATGTTTAATGGCAGATAAATGTTGCTAACTCGAGTTTGGTCTTATGTTCTTCAACAAGCTAATAAAAGCCCTATTTTTTTGTAACCCTCTCAAATCAATCATTTAATATCCTTTCACTAGCCTCTTTAGATTTATCAGGTACTTCTTTGCCAGCAACTCCCTGTTACAATTCACAAAGTAGCTTTAGTCACCTTTTCCGAAGGGAACTACTAGTAAGCAAGGAAGTATTTTTTTGTGGCCTTTTTCAGACTTTGAACCACACTTTGGTGTCACAAACTTTCTGTGAACTTTACTACCTTGGTTTAGTAACAGATATCATAAGCACAATTTTCATATGTGGGCTTGCATTTGTGGTTTACATTCTTTTGTTCTGTTGTTGTTTTGCTAATGGTAGCTTTCCTTCTTCCATATGGTCGCTTTTGTTTGAAGTGCTTGTATACATGTGTTTAGAAAAAAAAGGAGATATTGGCAAGAAATCACAAAGTCCTTTGACTTACTGGTTTTTCTTTGAGAATTAAGCTACTTTTTTTCCTTAACAAAAGGCACACTGGTGTGAAAAGTTGATTAGCAGATTTTCCTTATGACAATTTTTGTTTGAATTAGTTAACAGTCATTCAACCCATTTTGAGAAGCAAATTGTTAAAAATTGTGGTGTGAATAAGTATTGAAGGGGAGAGGTTCAAGGCTTTGCCCTCTTCGTGTTTTTTTTTTTTTTTTGCTGTTTTGTCTTCCCTAGGATTCTTTTTAGGTAAAAAAAAAACAACACTATGTCACATGTATTTTGTCTGTCAGACTTCCCCTATTAATGTATTTTCCCCACCCCAATACTTTCATACAAATATGACTTAGCTACAGGCTGAAAGGACCTCTCAAAGAAGGACATGTTTCAAATTGCAGGCACATGCAACGGTCCTATTTTCATGAAATACTGTATGTCACTGTGTGCAAAAAAATAGGCTTGTTTTTGATTCCTTGCCGAAGGCAATAGATGACCTCTATCGATTTTCATGGAGGTTTAAAGTCATTTAATTAAGGACACAAGGGTTTAAGTATGAAAACACATTGAGGATGATATCTCACCATCTGAGAATTTTAGACCAGAGGCAAAAACTACCAATTTTGCATCTAACAAGATACAGTAGCTCTAATTTCAGTATTGGTATGAATACCATACTAGATAGGAAGGATATTCTTAATAGGACAGCCTGCAAGATTATCAGTTTTGAATGTTATGATTCATATTAAACAGTGACATATTTGTTCACTCATGTCTTTTTTTTTTCTCACTTCTCACAAGTTTCACTCCTCATGGGATAAGGACATAGTCAACAAGATCTATGCTTCACAAACTGAAAGTACTGAAGCACTAAAATTATTAAGCTGAGATTTACAGTTTTACCTGTCATAATTCTAGTTATAGCTTTAGTACTTTCTCTAAATCAAATTTCTTTATTCACACCAGTGAAGCCATGAACTACAGTGCCTTTTCAATGTAATCATCAGTGTGGAAAGTGGTGTTTGGTTGATGTTGTAACTTGGTTGCCTCCTGCTATGACAGTGAACATGTAACCAGGGAGTTGCTACCGCTGGCTGATGTAACCATGGCAACTGGTGTATGGGGTTCACTTTAATGTCAGAGGGTTAGTTTCTTTGAAGGCAGAGGGTTAGTTTCTTTGAATGCAGTAGTTATCTGAGACTGCTTGGCACTGATTTTGTGACTTACTCCCAAGACAGTCCACACTATTATACTAAGGTGGCACTGACAGTGCAGTTCAGTTACATTAGTGGCTGTTAAAAATCACAAGCTTGTGGTGAAGTAGCTGTTACTTGGCAAATTCATAAAAACGCTGTCTTCAGGAAATTACCTGTTTTATTGTCACAAAAGCACACTTATTCAATTAGGTAACTCCGTCTCTGAGACTAAGGGAAACTTGATTTCAACTTCATATTTATTTCATCCATTGTAACTACAGATAAGTCTAGACCACAACAGCTTGAGAAAATCTATACTGCCAGAGGGATTTGAGGAGCAATGTACTGAGATAATATAACAAAGTTAATAGTACATATGAAAAAGCGCCCTTTAATCACACTACCATTCCGGGTTTTCGTTGCCCCAGGCACATAATGATCAAGGCAACCTCATCATTCGAAAGAAATTCAATACCACTCTCCATTGGCTGACTGGCCTCTTTTTTACAAGATAACACACAAAAGTGAAATTTACAGTAAAATATGTCCAGATACGAAATCTAACGGCAATTTACCATTGAATTGCACTTTCAAACGAAAAATTTGGTTGGGTAAGAAACAATTTAGCAAAATATCATGGTCTTCTTTCGTTTTTAAATGTGTTCTTCTCGCAAACAAACTTCCTCCCCCTCTGTAGTATTGTCAATATCATTAGCTCAATTCGGACTGTACCATTACCGTGAATTTCCAAATAAAATATATGTTCTTGCACCCCATTAAGCATGAGATTTCAATGACAGGCTTTTCAGACATACTGATGTTATATTTTTATACCTTATTACATATATTTTATGGATTTAACTTCATAATTTCAACCTTAACATCACACTATAAATTAACACCCAAAGTTACATCGATCACACCTTAAGTTTGTGTTACCTACGTGGCGTACAAACTTCTCTACTCCAACAACGTTACACAGCATACAGTGTAGTCTTAATTGCACTGCACAGGCACTACACTGTGTACAACTGAACTGCTGCAGCAATGCTTCGCGCCAAAACAAACGTGTGGTAGGAGATATTTTGTAAGGAGGACGCACACTTAGGGAACAACAAACCTTAAACAATTTTTGTAAGGATTAGGCATCTGGAAGTAAGTATTTTGACGAATTCTGCACCAAATTGAAAAATTAAACCACATAATCGGGTGTAAAAGAGCCATCAAACACTATGTTGGTATCCTCCAGCCAATAACATGCAAAAATAGTGCCACATTTTGTTGTGTAGCTGAAAAATTCTGTCAGCATCGCGGAGGTAGCGGTTACGTAATACGTCACCGACTAGGGAAAGAATTTGTCCTTCAAATGTGAGTTGGAAGCCAGTGGCTTCCAACTCATGGCAGTGGAACTAAAGGGCGCATTCTCACATGAAAGAATAACAAACAGAGTCAAACAGGTGAAAATCAATATAAGTTTCAATGAGTGAGGAAGATATAGAAGAAAGATTAACGTCCCCGGCATCTGACAGATGAGAGTGTATTGTCCAGTCTTTAGCCATTCTCCGAAAGGCTGGGAGGGGTGGAGGACCTGCACAGTTCAGCAGCCCATTAGCTATAACAACCAACCTGAAGTGAACGTGACCTGAATCTGATAGCAGGAACCCAAATTGAAATCACAAAATACCCTCCCCCCCCACTTCAGTGCCACTGATAACATCTTTACTTAACAAGTAATTTTGAGTCCCAGGAAAATTTCCAAGTGATTCCACCAGGATTTGATCCAGGAACCTAAAGTGATTACAAGACAGACACTCTAACTGCCAAGCTAGCCCTCCACCCTCTTAATAGCACAAACTGACAAAGATGAATGGAGAAAGATCTCTTTTTTTTTAATTAAAAGCTAACACCTGGAGTTCTCAAGAATGTAATCTTTCAAAATCACAGATAAGACCTTATATACTGCATTAACTATGTATTATAACCATATGTAATTTCATAGTACAGTAAGTTACCCTCTTGGCGTTCCATGGCACAGGACCTCCAGTGTAACGATGAAGCTATGAGAAGTCTCGAGATATTCCCACAAGCTTCTCTGCACAGAAGTAGCATATGTTCTAGAAAGAACTGCCTTGTGAATTTAGTAGCATAGCATCAAACAGGTGCCTTTCAAATAGTCACTTGTTTATTCTCAGTGTACTTGCAAGAGAAGCTGATTCTTAATGCATGCACTGACGTAAAGATGCCAATTTCTGTTCCTTGCCCTGTGTGTAAATTATTGACCCACACTACAGAAGTCAATGGTCATTATTCATCACCTAGTGTCATCCTAGCCTACACTCTGTTCATTCATTGGCGTGTGACATTCCAATATTCTGGGACACTGTTTCTACCATCATCTCCTTGTCGAAGCCTTAGTTTACAGGTAATCATGTGAAGGGTGGTGTTCGTCGACACATACACCATAGGATTTGATTAGAGACTTCTGCGATAATCACCAGTCGTGTCCTATGTAGCATTAGATCCGGTGTTCTGGTTGTCACGGTCCTAGTATTTTTGTTGCGGTAGCCCAGCCAAATTACGATGATACTCCAACCCAAGGTCCAGAGCTGTGATACCAGTTGTACCACCCTAAAAGTTACGTTCAATTGATAAGCTCTAATTAATTGAACACCTGTGTTGTTATAGCCTAATCACACTTGTACATTGCAATCTGAATCTGCCTGGATCTGAAGATTTTATATTCTAATTGAAACTCAAAGTAACACTCTCATTCCATCTGTCATCTGCTTTGGTACTTCTCATTCTTTTCTCTTACCATTAGTTTGATTCTTCAATGCCTCCATCAAATTAATTTATCCATCAAATTACTTACATTCTTCAATGTACCCGTTAAATTACTTTCGTGGATACATGTCCACTAAATTAGTTACATTCTTCAAAATGTATCCTTTTTTTTTCATTAATGCAATCCAGGTATCCCTAAGAAGTATGATCCAGGATTTAGAGGTCCAGTGAAAACCAGGTAAGACAGCTGAACATGATGTGATCATGTTGTACCGGTTGACAGGTGAATTGTACCAGTATGTCATTGAACTCATTAATAACATTTTAGCTGGTTATGAATGAACAGTGCAGATTTTTGAAGTGTTGCTATCTAAAGAGTCTACAAAGGCCAGATATGTTTGAATGAATTTATTGATGATACATTATCCTTATGGATTAAAATCTTTCATCTTTAGTGTCTCATGCAAATCTCACTGCTGGAAGTAGTTTTGGGCCAATGAGACTTTCTATATTGTAATTTGGCACACTTATTATCAAAGAAGGGAACAATTAACAATTTTAGCTGTACTTGCCAAAACTTCATGCATTAAGGACACAGATGTGTGGTAGTGAAATTCAGAATTTTACCAAATGGATGCACTGTGTAAGAAAAGTGAATTTATCACTGTACAGCTTCTGGAAGTTCACACAGAAAAATGTCTTAAGCAAACACGGTTGTATGATCATCAGAACTGAGGTCATAAATAGGTCCTAATTATGTATGTATACCAGCTCTTATATAGCTGTAGTCTAGTTATCCTCTGTATGGAAAGTACTTTAGTATACTTTCACATTGTAGAGTTTCCGGTCTATAGTTCTGTCAGATTGTTTTATGTAAATTTTGTGGGACGTATTGGTGGCATGAAACTATTGTTTGTCGTAACAAGTTACATTTAGCAAAAGTACCATGGTTGTAACTATGGTGGTCAGCGATGATCAGCTTTAGCCATATTATTCACCTTAGCTGACCACCCATGACTAGAACATCTCGACAACCACTACTGTTGTCAAAGTCAAACTCCAATAACAAAAAAATCCCTCATGAGCTTACTTCGCTTTTTCAGGGTCCACAAATTAGCCACTTCTTTTTTCAAAACAACCCCCAATCCATTCTGTTTAGCTACAACCTTGAAAGGTACTATATGTGTCATACATCCACTCCTTGCTGCTTATGGCATGAAAGTCAAGGGTTGTGACTGTTGGTTTTAATCGTCTGGTCACACAGAACCTAACTCACTTCCCTAGCCCTTTGTTATAAGAAATGTATTTGGGCCACTATTGTGGTTATAATCAACATGAATCCATGGATAGTTTTAATGTCACTAAAAATGATTAAGATGCAATGTTGTTATTTTTGTTGTATTTCTTGTTTCTCTAGGAGCTGTACTGATATTATCTGTTGTTTACTCTTTGTGAGTTGTATCGGTGGATTGGGCTTTGTCGGTTATATTGGTAAGATTAACATCAAATGTTTGTCCCATAGACTTCATCAAGATTGAACCAATGCAATAGTGATCAAAATAATCTTGTGCCTTATCTCTATTCACTTTTGTGATACTTATTGGTTTGGCTACATCTGTTGTAGACTTATTTAAAGCTTTATTTTTTATAATTTGGATGATACATGAAATTTGTATTTACGCGAAATTTCTTGTCAATCATATTAAAAAAGTACATGTCAATATGCTTTCCTGGATATTTATTAACATGGATACAGTAGTATGTACACTTAGTGATCTAGATCAAGTCTAAAGTTGCCCTTTTTCCATTGCATTATGTTACATTTGTTCGGCTATTATTTTGGCTTTATTGTCATACTTTCTTTCTGACAGCCTGGACCTCAGGAGATCCATCCATTCTTCTCCATCCCACTGATTATCGTGGTCAAGTCTGTGGTAGAGATAAAGCAGTTCAGTAAGCATCAAATTGTGCCTTTATAATGTGCATTTGAAAAGTGTGGTAGTTAAATTACTATGCTGTTTTTATTTTGTTTTCCTCTAGTGTAGTTATTCCTTTGTTTCTCTCTCCTTTTGTAATTTCTTTTTCTGTCATGTGAGGAATCCATGAAAAGGACGGTGTTTATCCTTTATTATTTTGAACTTCAATATATCAATTTTGATAGAACATGTGATGGTGACTGTATCATATTTGTATAATGTGTTTTATTAGTGAACTAGTTAAAACTTCAAAAAGTATATCGTCCTTAATTTGTTATATTGTCATTAATGTGTTGGCCCTATTAATACATGAATGGAAAAAAGACCTGGGAGACCTAACTACTTCTATGAAGGTCTCTATACACCATACCTTTAGAAAAAAAAAAAACATTCAAATATCATTGTATACAGTGAAGATAAATGTTCGGATGATTTAAAAGCAAGTTGTATTATTCACTTCAAGACAAAAATTCCTGTATTATCAATTATGTATTATCAACAGATTAGGGGACCAAGATACAGAAAAGCAGTTTTAATTCCTGGTGAAAATAGTTCTTTTGTGGTTAAGAAGGGTGTGATGTACTAATGCTGTTATACTTTCTTGTAATGACCAAGCTATACCCAAAAGTTGGTTGAGAAATTTGTTGAATGAAATTAATTCAAACTGCCAATTACGATTAGTACATGCTAATATCATGACCAATTTTCATGCTTTTGTTTTCTCTTCCGTAGAGATAAACCATTGCTGTATTACTTTGACTACTTGGCTTGTGCAGACCTAACAACTTTACTAGAGTTTACTTGTGCTACACCACAGGTGGAGTGTAATCACCATACGTATCTGCATTGTTTTCAAGTTACACTAGTGTACTGTTAGTGTACAATTAATGATAACTAAAAGTGAGAATAGTTGGCATGACACCGTAGTTGCTGAAACTAAATGTTGATACTTATTATGTTATCTTGAGGTACATGGAGCCAATGTACAGTACAGCAGGAATGGAACTTGTAGGTCTGTAGGTGCTCATTACAGCAATATATACACTATAGTATGCAAGCTCCATAATAAGTCCATATTATCATTGAATTTATTAACAAATTTCATTCGTAAAAATGCAATTTATGAATTGCATTTAATACATGAGTTTGTCTCACAAGTTTGCCATTAGTGAAAAAGTAAAGTAACATACCTTTCCAATGTTAAACTTGAGCCCATTTTCTTGCATAGACCTATCTGCACTTAGTTTAATTTAATTTTCTTCATTTATGCCATCTGGGAGGCTTTAATAGGCCCTAGAACTCACAAAGTTATGGAACTTTTTGTTAAAAGAAAGAAGCCACCATACTTTGAAGAATATGTCTGTCCTGTCATATGCCTGTCCATCCTGTACTTCACCATGGCCCTTAAGTCAATAGTTTAAGTTGTTTGAGCATGGAATTGCTAAATATTAACTCCTTACTTTCAATGACTGCAAAGGGTGATAACTTTCAATTTCTTTTGGTGTATTTATGTCAGGTTCTCATTTTGAGTTTTTATTAAAAATTCTGTTTTGATCAACAGACTTAAAGATGGAATAGTTTAAATAAAATGTTGAGACAATAATGATGTTTCCTATTTACCCATAAAAATCAGATTGAGTATACTTTTCTCTTTTATCAAACTTATGCTAAATAGACAATGTAAAATTTCTTGGCCAAAGTGATGTATTAAACTACAAGACCAGAAAAGGTGTTGAACAGTTTTGGTCTTAATTTTTCAAGATGCACACAAGGAGTGTATCAATTTTCTTAATTGAAAAGAGAAAAATTAGTAGTTCTGATTCTATATCTTCTGATTCTACATATGTCAAAAAGAAAAGAAAGAAGAACTTTTTGCATCTCTTACAGGAGCATGTGGTAAGGAATAACAATTTAGCAATTGATTGTAGACAATCATGCAAAATAACAAGAAAATGTTAGACCAGAGAGAGAGAGTGAGAGGTACCTTAGAGGCTGTCTTGATGGATACTATGATAAAGTCATGAGCAGTGCTTACACACTGCTGCTCAATCACAGGATTCTTACCACATAAGTTCTCCACAATCTCTCACAGGAAAGATGTGTCTGTGAGAAACTCCCTCAACCCTCTTCTTGCATCATCTCCCAACCCTCCAGATCCATAGTAACATTTGGCTTAGCCACCTAATTCATTAGGTTTTATGTACTCATGAGTGACTCTATCACCAGCATATCAAATATGAAACCTCTCCAGGTTTCTTTTCCTGGGTCTGTCTGTTGTCAAGATTCTGAGATGTGACCTGTTTCTCTCCCCCTCATCGGAAATGACCTTTTCCACCAAATGCAATTTGCTTCTTTCACCCAACAAGGTCATATTACCAAACAAAAAGTTTCTCCATGTTTGTATCTGATGTGATGATGTGTAGCACACGTTTTCAATTTGACAATTTCATGAGTGAAAACCATCAGAGAGGTTCAATTGACGTTCTCATCAACATAGTTTTCATTAAGTTGGTTGCACTCTATGCGTTCAGCTGACAGTGATGTTCATTGCCTACACTAATTGATTGCTACTTGAAATATGTTACAATGTCCAAAGAGAGGTCTCTTTGATTACCGTCCCTGCCAGTGAAATGATCTTGCTGTATTCATCACATAATGTCAACTGGTATCAGTGACTGTCCTGTTAAGTTGTAACTCATTTGATGTCTTTCCTTTGTAGGTTTGCGTGTCCAAGTGTCCAGATTACGTGTACTTTCCGTATGCGGAGACCACTGTACAGTTACTTCCAAGTCAAAGTGTGGAATTGGATTGGTCAAAACTGATTTGTGATTATGGGTTTGACCCACAGGAGGAGTATTCGTCCGGAGGTTATGTAAGTTTGAGCGGTACTAGATGTGAATATGCATGTAAACATATAGTTGCATATTATGCAATACCAGTCATAGCTACGTATGT
The DNA here is from genome assembly GCA_021234535.1 of Stichopus chloronotus. NCBI lineage: Eukaryota > Metazoa > Echinodermata > Holothuroidea > Aspidochirotida > Stichopodidae > Stichopus > Stichopus chloronotus. The sequence continues at coordinate 17,820,987 of CM037840.1, read as the reverse complement.
ATAGCCGATGTACATATTAAATATACCACATACGTTGCAACACCACACAGAGGGACACTTGTTTTGCTATAAATTGCAGTCAATATTTTGGACTTGTGATTATGGGTCTGACTTAAAGGATCAGTATGCCTCTGGTGAGTATGTGAGTATGTCTCTGGTGAGTATGTGAGTATGCCTCTGGTGAGTATGCCGCTGGTGAGTATGTTAGATTTATCAGTAGTAGATTTACAATACCATATACCGCTACATAGTACACATGCTGCGAAATTCACCGACACAAAGAACAACTAAAATTTCCAAAGAAAGGCCGATTTTCAGGAGATCACCCAGACGGCATCTGCTTTGATCTCATCAACTTGAACTTTGACCCACCTTGCAGCTAAGACCCATTCATTTGTGAGTGCAGTTCTAGTCATTTGTTGAAGTTTGTTGTATCCAAACTGAATCTGATCAGATGAGGCAAAACAAGACCATTTCCTGTTTGCATTTTGGTCAAACAAAGAATTTCAGAGAGGCTTAGAGGCACTCTGTGTAAATTGTGGAGTGTTATCTTCTCTCATGTTTAAAGGGAAATAGGGCTTTTAAAAATATACCAACATCGGGTACAAAGAAAACAGCTTTAATCATTGTTAAACCTTTCAGTCTCATCAATAAACATATCTGCAAAAAGCTTTATCTCCTCAAACATTATGCATATGATGATTAACTGAAGATGCATCATTTGAATTTTGAAAAGTTTTGGTGAACAAATTATTGTTTAGTAACAAATAACTGAATTTTATCGATGAGAAACTCATTTCTTGAAAAGAAGATCACTGTCCATCCGTATTTTGAATAATCTATCATTCTGTGACCACAAACATTGTTTTTAAAAATGTGGTTGTTTTCTGTAAAATAAACGCCTTATTTCCCTTTAATTAAGCTTGACTGGTAAGGCAAGGCAAACACAGAGGTGTGAAAAAAGTAGTATCTGTGCTGAAAGCATGGTGACCACATGTAGCTACATGTAATATCATGTATAGCTGCAGATAAACATAATGCCACATGTAGCTTCTACACATGCAACACCACATACAAGTTACAAATTGTTTTGCCAGGAATTGTAAGTCAATAGTTTGTATTGATTGTCAGCAAGCCTTCTGCCTCCTCTCTATTCGCATTTCATACATTCATTCATTTTATCCTTGTAATATATGACCATAGAGTGTGTGAAGGCTACTGACAGTGTGTGCATTGTTTATAGTTTCATTTCATCAAAGGGGAATTCCAGGCAAGGAACATGTCTTTTGACTTATTTAAGCAATTTCAAACCATTTTCGTTCGTATTCTTGACGTTTTGAAATGATCTTCTCATAGACAACACAATATGTACAAACTTCCCGCCCAACAGAGTTTCTAACGCTATGCATTAGAAACGAAGGGAGCGGCCGTTACTCTATAATTCACCGTGATCTCTGTGATTTGTGATGTAGTCAACGCCCAGCTCTAACTTTACAACAACTTACCTGATTGTCCTAGGTAATGAGTAATTAGATGATTTATTGTCCTGTCTTTGGAAAGGATTACTACTGAATCCTTTGTACTTATTACAGATCACTTTTTCCAGTTTTTGATTCCTTGTGGAAGGCAGGCAGGTAATCTATGTGATGGTGATGTCGTGTGGGTTTGTTTAGGGTGCCGAACGGGGACACACACAGGAACTTCAAGCTTACAACCGGGTTACGCCAAAAAACGGGGATATCCCCGTTTCTGGATATTTTAACATAATGCAAATTGGAGTATCAGATATGCACCCTCAACTTTATAGGTGAATCTAACTTTTCCCCAATTACCTATTTTATGGATCTATACCTGTGTATAGGGGTGTATGTGTGTAAAACATTATACACACAATCCCGTTTCTGGTGTGAATTGGGGATACATGCAAGACTAAATACCACTCACTGGGGACATCATATGGAAAGTGGGGATATCCCCTTTTACGTGAGGAAAAGTTCCTTTCCCCGATAGGTGCCCTAAGCAGGTATGTGTGTGTGTGCTGGGTGCGTGTGTGCGTGTATATGTGACGCTTTGCTTTTAAACATGATATCTCAAGAAGGGTAACCATGACTGATCTCATACTTGGTGTGTTAGTTGGTCATACTGAGTAGATGATCCCTATTGTTTTTGGTCTAGGTCAAAGGTCATTTGAGGTCACCAAGGGTCAAAATGCGAAAACCTTGTAAACATGATATCTCAAGGAGGGTAACTGTGACTGATATCATACTGTATATATGGATTGGTCAAATTAATTATATGATCTGTATTGTTTTTGGTCGAGGTCAAAGGTCATTTGAGGTTACCAGAGATCAAACTTTGAAAACCTTGTAAACATGATATTTCTAGAAGGGTAACTGTGACTGATGTTATACTTGGTATGTGGGTTGTTCAAATTGAGTAGATGATCTCTATTGTTTTGGTCTTGATCAAAGGTCATTTCAGGTCACCAGAGGTCAAAATGCAAAAACCTTGTAAACAAGATATCTCAAGAACAATAACTGTGACTGATGTCATACTTAGTGTGTGGGTTGTTCATATTAAGTAGATGATCCCTATTGTTTTTGATCAAGGACAAGGTCATTTGAGGTCACCTGAGGCCAAACTGTAAAAACTTTGTAAACATGATATTTCCAGAAGGGTAACTGTGACTGATGTCATACTTGGTGTGTGGGTTGGTCATATTGAGTAGATGATCTCTATTGTTTTGGTCGAGGTCGAATGTCATTTGAGGTCACCAGAGGTCAAACTGTAAAAACCTTGTAAACACGATATCTCCAGAAAGGTAACTGTGGCTGGTGTCATAATCAATGTGTGGATTGTGTATAGTGAGTAGAATACTCCTTGTGATTTTGGTAGATGTCAAAGGTCATTTGAGGTCACCAGAGGTCAAACTGTAAAAACCGTGAAAACACAGTATCTCCAAAAGGTTAGCCATGACTGATGTAATACTTGGTGTGTGGGTTGGTAATAATGAGCAGAAGGTTTCTATTGTTTTTGGTTGATGTCAAAGATCACTTGAGGTCACCAGAGCTGTAAAAACCTTGTAAACACAACATCTCCAGAAGGGTAGTTGTGACTGATGTCATTCTGCGTGTGTGCCTTGGTCATATTGAGTAGATGATCCCTATTGTTTCTGGTCGAGGTCAAAGGTCACTTAAGGTCACTAGAGATCCAGCTGTAAACACAATATCTCCTGGAATCTAACCTTGACTGATGTCATGTGTGATGTGTGGATTGTATATACTGAGTAGAAGAATCCTTTTGTCTTTAGTGGAGGTTTTAGGTCGTTTGAGGTCACCCAAGATCAAACTGAAAACCTTGCAAACACATTATCTCCAGAATCGTGATGATGGCTGATGTCATACCTGATATGTGGGTTGGCCATACTGGGTAGGTAATCCCTATTACTTTTGGTGGAAGTCAAATGTCATTTGAGGTCACCAAAAATAGGTCATTTGGGGTTAAAAGGCTTATTAATGTGGTGTTTCAAGAACAATAACTGTAGATGATCTCATACTTGTCATGTCGATAGTTCATGCTTGCTATAATATAACCATGTTGCAAGGAATCGCAAAGCCTTTTGGTTTCTTATCTTCGAGCTATTGTTACCAGTGGCCTACGCTGTGTAATGTGGTCTTTTTGTGAGAAATTCCTCCTCTTATTTGTTCAATTGAGCCATTCATTCTCGTGACCGCCACAGTATGTTCTTTACTAATTACTCAGGGCAATCACGTTGATCGCCATGAATGAGTGCTGGGCGTCGACTATGTCTTAAATCACAGAGATCACGGTCATTTCCATGATAATGGCCGCACCCTTCATTTCTATGCATAACGTTAGAAACTCTGTTGGGCGGGAAGTTTGTATGTGTCTCGTTGTCTATGAGAAGACCATTTCAAAACGTCAAGAATATGAACAGAAATGGTTTGAAATTGCTTAAATAAGTCAAAAGACATTTTCCTTGCCTGGAATTCCCCTTTCAAGGGATAATGCTACACATACAATAAAGCTAAAACAATTCCATACGAATGACTGGAACTTGTATACCTCTTAGAGATTTGATGGTATAGTATGTATATTTTTTTTTATTTGTTTGATAATGCATTGCAAAAAAACTTGGAGTTCATATTGTTAGCACCCAAAATTGGAGAAAGACCCATCACTTAGTTTTGATACCATCTTTGATATCTTCTTTTTTCTTTCTTTTTTTTGTAAAGTTTTGTTCAAGTTTTTGTGAAGATTTTGAAAATAATTCATTGTATGCTGCATTATCACTGCTATATATCGAAATATATATCGCAAGTATGTTCTGTAGTCCGAGATCTTACCCAGAGAACTCAGTAGTTATTACCTAATTTGCATATCGTTAACATTAAATGCAGTGGAGTCTCCATACTAGTATACTTCTGTCGACAATGTCTGTTTATATCAAAAGGTCTTAATAGTTACATTCGCATTGTGAAAACGGGGGATAGTTTGCATCAAATTTACACCTTTGAAGGCCATAGCATAGTACCACATAGCCAGGGGGTAGCGGCAAGAGAAGCACTATGCTGACTAACATCATAGTTGAATCAGAGATAGATCTATGTTTGTAGGATGATATTGTCTGGCAAAAGCATCCCCTCTGATACTCATACAAGCTAAAATTTGTGAAAAGCATTGGGTTGAAAATGTTTTTTGGTCAACATTGATGTGAAGCATTTAAAGGCTGTTTCATGTAGTTTTACTAATAAATGTCTCAAAGTGCTTTTTGTCTTCTGTGTAGAGGTGATCTCTTCATCTGTTCTTGACAAGGAGGGTGTTTCAGGGTAAAAGATCTCAAAAGGTACTCGCTAAAACTTTCAAAATGTCAAGGCATTTCTTTTGTCAGACAATGAGTTACCATAGAAACAACTGCCTTAATTTTTGTAGTTTCTTACCCATTCATTTATGAAAGATTCAACAGAGTGCTTTAAACAGGACTGAGGATATTACCGTGGTAGTTGCTGAATGCAGTGTTACAATATACAGTACGTATGATGTTACTTGCAGTCATAATTTTTCTTAACTTGTCAAAGTCCTGGTAACACTGTATGTGCTATTGTGTTGAATCCTGTGTTTTTTATGTGAATCAATTAATTCTCTTTAAGATGTTTATCTTCTGTTATTTTTCTGTATAGCAAGATGTCTATGGATTAGAGAGGATGTTTACAGAGGAAAAGTGTGCAGCTTATTATTTACCACAGTCAGAATGTAAGTCATAGCAATGTTGAGGATTTGTCATACTATACTTAGAAATGGTCAACACTGCCATCTCATATTGTACAGTTTATTATTCCCCATGGTGTGGATGCAGGTCATAATTATTGATAATTATTGGTTCATCAATTAGAGCTGGACAGTGCATTACCTGGAGGATAATGCAAGATCGGTGGTTGATGCAAGCTATGCAACAGGGCACAGCCCAAACTGATGCATTCATTGATAGCATTAAACCCGAAAGTGCAGTATTTCTAGTTAATGCACAGGTCTAACATTGATTGGCCTTGCTCATTCATACGCAGCAAGAGTTTGATGAACAAAGACGAAATGGGAGAAACTTCAGGTTTGTTCATAACATTTTTCATTGAAAAAAAAAAAACAGAGAAAAGGGTAAATATGATTTACGACACACTGATAATGTTTGTGTGTGATTGATGAATCACCACCATTGTTTTGTGTAAGATGGCAGACGAAAAAGACACTGTCGAACTATGTTTTCATTGTGTTTATCAGCCAGTGGTTTTACTCTAAAATTTACAGAAGATAAAATTTATCCGTAGGGTAATGCACAGTCACCTGACTGTAATTGGCCAATATCATTTGAGAATTCTTACCAAATATTAATGAACAATGATTTATCACACTATACTCAAAAGTAATAAAAACTACCATCTCAGCATGTTGTCAGATAGATCAACATTTGAAGTGTTTACAAAAGCACAATCTCGGGGAGGAGAAAAGAAATAAATATTACCACATGTGGTGGTTGATGGATGTCAGTCCTTTTTTTTTCTCTTTTTTGTTGTAGATAAGAAAAGATGTGTTCCTTCCTTTATGGTGAGTGCTGTGAATTCATTGCAAGACAATCTGGTAACCAACAATTTGACAGATTTGCAGAACATTTCCCTCTCTGGAGAGTTTCACAATGCCACAGCTCTACAAGATGCCCTTTCAAGGTACTGAGATATCCTAGGCCATTTCATGTGTAATTTTTTTTGTTTACTTATTTATTTTTTTAGCCTTTTAATGCTGTCATTACAAATGACTTTCACAACTGATATTTGCATCACATTTTATGAAAATGGTCAATTACAGTTGCTTTTTTTTTTCATTTATTCATCTTAAATCATTTGTCATGGAAAGTTATTGTTTTTAGCACAAGTTGATTGAAAATTGATTTCCTAATTTCCTGTTGAGTAATAATATGACCTTACTCTCACAAAGAAATAAAAATATATGTTTCATAACCTGTTCAAGTTACCCACACTTCTGGCATAATACAGTTGATGTTGAACTGTTTGAATTGTGTGTATGTAGTAGGGGTTTCCCCGGGATACCTGTGTACCTGCCCAACGATGTTCTACCTGGATAGTCAAATTACTACCAGGGTAGCATTTTCACACTCACACAAGCATTGTCCTAACATTGCATCGTGTTGCAGCTTAGTAACAGTCTTTGCAAGTTATGCTGCAAAATGTCTCTTTTACTTACTTTTGCAATAAAATTGACATTGAAAGAATTGACTGTTTCTGTCTTTTTACTGCACCTGACTTTAGCTTAAGTTATGTCACAAGTGTGTTGCAAATCCCACTAGGAACAGTTATTTACCAGACATACAGTCACTGTTGTTGGTTTACAACATAGTCTAAGCCTAAGCCTACACAGTGACAATTCTGCATAAGAGTACACTGAAAGAACGCTCTCACAGAAGTGCATGTAGTGACATAAGTTATGGTGTAAACAGATGGAAATGAAATGTCCAGCCCCACGCTCACCAGATCAAACTTTTCCACCAACAGAACAAGTTTAAAGTCAAAACACACACCCTGTGATCATTTTGAATGTAGTACATGGGGCATGTTCCGCCAAGTTGGTATCTGTACAACTTGTTGAACATACGAACATGTGAAGTAACTTTACATGTATCTGAACTGGTTCTAACCGGATCTTCTCACGCTCGTAGCTACAGTATAAGCTAGGTTTAAGTTAGCATTGGTAACGTTAGTAGTAAATTAGTAATTCTGAACAAGCGTCACTGTACTAAATTTATTGTTTGTAGGCAGCATAAGTATTATGTATACTGTACTCGGCTAGGCTAAGTTATGTTGAATAATGCATACCAAAGAAACAAATTAGAGTTGACAAAATGAATAAAGATTCAAAGTTCATCGAAGGTGAGATTGAGGGAGTGAACTGGACACGCATAACTGTTGAATAGTTTTAGAGATATTTTGGCTGCCTGATGGGGACTTTAGATTTATCACATTTAACTTCACGTTTCTTTTTGCCCCATACTATTGTGTGTAGTTCACCTACGCAGGCCTAATATATTTCAATATGAGGTGACATCTTGTCCATTAGTACATTTATAGTTTCTTTAGGTGGTACACCTCTAATCAATTCTTACAAAACAAAAAGAAAAAAATCCAACAACAGCAACAACCTGTGAAGTAGGCCAAAAGCGCTCCATAGTTTGTTGTCTACTGTAGAGATATGGGAGGTGGATTGTTTTGTGAATTAAAGACTTAGGACCAATACAATTTCAAATCCACAAGCGAAGTTGCACATTGACAATCTGGTACTCGGGTACCCTACGGGTAATGGGTTCGGGTAACCATGTACGAATTCTCTACCTGGTGAAAACAATAGTATGTATGCATCCATCTACACACTACTGCCAACATTAATTGAGGCCTGGCTTAGTTATATACATCTATGCACTATATTGAATCTGCAGTTGTCTGCTATGTAAAAAGCAAACATTGATAAAAACACCAGATGCTAGTCTTACTGCTTGGCTGAATTTAATGTTGTGAATCGTTTTATTTCCATAATATAGGCAATATCCAAACAAATGTGGCTATTAAAGACATCTTTTAATAATGATCTGCACAAACCTTTTAATGTATGGTTTCTATGACAACATATATTTAACTGCCTTGTAAAGGGATCTGTGTTACTTAGAATGTCAGATATACCGACCTTATATCAATTTTAAACCAATCTTATATACTTAAATTTCCTTCCTTGACAGATTTTTTTCAGTTTACTTGGAGATTCAAAACGTTTTTGAAGTCATTTATGAAGACATAGTGGCATCATGGCATGTGATTCTAATGTAAGTTTATTGCTTTGTATCACTCCAAAGAGTGGGAAGTTAAACATCATATTGTATGCCTACAATAAATTAGAAAACTGATGAAGATCAGTAGACGCAATGCTTCAAGAAAGAAAGATTGGATTGATTTCATCAATAGTTGTCCTAGATATTGCATGTTAGAGCCAAAAGTGTTTGTTGGAGGTCGGTTGTATTGTTCAATACTCTGTTTCAAACAGCCATTGTGCACATTGAGGAGAACCAAATAACTGAATGACATCCATTTGAATCAAATTTTAAAAATGTTGTAAACATGCACACTGTAGTCTGTATACTGACTAGGAAGCAAGGGCACTTCATGTGTTGTTGTGTATTTGGCATAATAAATAAAAGGTCATTTGTGATCACTAGAAAGGAAAACCTTGTAACACAATGTCTTGTAACACAATTGCTTTTAAGAATTGTTGAAGTTTGATCAACTAGGTGTTGCTACAGAGAATATTATGTATCTTAGCAATCTTATTATTTTTTATGTAGTTGCCAATACTCTGTGTAAATTGGAATACTTTTCAGAGCTTGAGTAATTACAAGCTTTACAACTTCTCTTCTTCAATTTCTGTGGTTATTGATAGACATTAATTACCCAGTTGAAGTTGTTAAAAACCTGACGTAAAGTTGACTACATTTGACAAAAATATATAAAAGATGTGACTTACAAATTGATGGAATTAATCATGCAAGTTACAAACAAGTTAGTTTTTCAAGTTAACTGAATCATTCCTGTTTTTATGTTTAGTGATAACTAGAATGAACACATTTAAACAAGTACAGTAATGCTTTATTTATTGCATCATTCTCCTTTTCTTAATGTTTGAAGTGTCAAGACCTGTATTGTACTGCAACAATTTTGAATATAAACAATTATTTATTAAAGATGAAGTAAGCTTCTTCTCAGTAATATAGTGACATGATTAATGTGTCAGCTGGTTACTGTTAGTACTAGATTCACTTTCTTAGTTTTGAAGTGATTGAGGAGAATGTTAAGTCCTTAAAGGAGTCTCTCTCCTGATGGTTTCATTGAATTAATGACTTTCAAAGAATCCTTTGCATTGAAAATTATTTTGAACTGTGAAAGTGAATCGATGAGAAACCTGTAATCCACCACTCTTCTCAGGTAAGATGCTTGCTCCTTTCATGTACCTTGTATTTCTTTTCTGCTATTTTCCTTCTAGTGGTTTGTTCATTGGTAAATTACTTGCCATGCTCTACATAGTTGTGATGCGTTGGTTTGCTGGTGTTATAGTCTGGTCAACAGTATTGATTCTAAATGGAGCTTTAGGAGCAGGTAATAGTTGCCTCTGTTTTATAATCTTTTTTCATATCTTCTTTTCTATTCTTATCAACCTGATAAGCATCCATATTGACTGGTGAATGGTCCTTTTGGGAACACCTACTGCCTAAAGCAAGCATAACAAAATTATGAGTGATTTGAATCATGGTTTGTTCAATGCATCCTTCATAAAAACTAATGACACAATATGCTATAGTTAATCCAAAAGCTAATGATCTGGACTGTCAACCCTTGCACAAAAACCTTGTTAACCTGTGAACTGCTTATTAGACGTAGATATCTGTCCTGTGTTAACGACACACTACTGCATAAGACGGATATGTACGCCCTGCAGTATATGCACAAAATACATCACATAACCCCAGGTTAATCAGCAATGCGACTTTGAACGATCGTTCGCTGTGCACTGCGAATTCTTGCCCCATTATCTGTTTGCTATTTGGCATAGGATGGGGAATATTTGTCTTCAAATTCTACGTTGATCACAAAGAACCCGGAAGTGTTTTTGAGCTTGCCGCATTTGTTGTTCTTCTCTCTGCAAAGAACAATGCCCGATCTTTACGATTTCAATATTGCAATGGCCCTCTTATATATTTAAAAGGAAAGAATATTTTTAACCTAAGAAGCTTTGCTGGGTTTATTTGACAAATATATTCTGAGTCCAATAGTGACCCCGAAAATGAGTAAGAGACAGATGTTTAAACGGGACTTGTCATTTAAAAAGAACCCCTAAAAATAAGATGAAAACACTGTCTTTGGCATGTATTGGCTTCTAAAAAAGGAGAAAATCTGATGACATGTGTTTGTGTTAAATATTTACTGTTTAGTATTTTTCCTTCTGTTAAGTTGAATTACATTTTTGTGAAACTTAATTCCGCAGAGTGATGTAAGTTACGATTGAATTCCGGAGTTAACTTGTTGAAGGGATCGGCCACTGAAGAAGATTAATATAACACAGACATTATGCATATTTCCTCTCTTTGTTGGTAAAATTCATATTTCAACAGCATATTCCATTTTGAAATTATGAATTGTTAAACAAATATCTACTTGAAAATGGTACATTTCGTTGTAGTTAACTTGGTATATCTCTCAAGACACGACTAACTGAACGTGCTTTGTATTTGTTTATGTCTTGACTGTCTTAGAAGAAACATTACTACCCTAGTTTGAGAGATGTGACATTAATTTTCACAATATTTTGCAGTAAATATGCAATACACCCAATTTACATTTTCATGAGTGTCATATTAAAATGTTGAATGAGTGTTTCAATTTTAAAGAAATATGAAGACTTCTAGCAATAATTTACCAATATTACAAGGCATTTTTGGTCGCCTTGAGGCAACTAGAAATATTTCTTGACCAGACAAGTCTCTCTTCAAACAGCACTATCTTGAGTTAGGAACAAGATATTGGTGTGGGGTTTGAAATGCCTACAGTGAAAACTTATTCTCTTTTATTGCAGAACCCCTTTCAATTGTCACTAAAGTGTGCCTTTGATGAAGCAATATATATTCTTCATGTGTGCTTTTCCATGGTTCCTTTTATCTCTGGACACTTTGTTGGTTTACCCTCAATTGCTAACATGAGATTGGTTTTGAGAGTAAACTTCTTCTTCTGACACTTGCAGTTACCGGATACTGTTTCTATTACTGGAAATATCTAGAAAGTATTGAAGGATCAAACAGATCTCTGGAACTGACAACAAATATTCTCAGTTTGCTCAGAACCAGGTCAACATGGTTCATTCTAGGTATGTATCTTATTCTCACAGTTGCTACCAAGCTTTCAAACTCACTGTGAACTGTGACATGTGCTATGTTATTTTTATTTGTGAAATTTTTGATGTACCAGTTTTGTTATTTTTTTTGTTGTTAAGTGATTCCAGTGTTGTTTGTATTGCAGGCTGTGTATTTGGAACCATCACTACTGTACTCCTCGTGCTGACTCTTTGTTTGTGTCAGAGGATTCGCATAGCCATTGCTCTGATTAAAGAGGCAAGCAGGTAATCCACAGCAAAAGAAAAATCAGTCTTGATTTTAGAGCGTGGTACATGCACAAACAGATGACACCTGTGTTAAAAGCAAGATGGATTGTTCGACGGAAGAAAAAAAATTGGCCTTTATCGTTAATCTTCCATCTTTGTCTTTCATTTGATACCCACCTGAAGAGCAACATCTACTCCATGTTTCTTACAAGACAACTTTCACTTAATAGACTGTTAATGACCAAAGTTAGAAAGAAGGTTGATGTAGTTTATCAGGCTTAACTCAAACTTCTGTAAAAACTAAATGTTGCACGGAAGTTCTGCACATTTACCATAGAACCCGGTTTTGGTTTGTAATAACAATTTAACTTTTTTATTTTTTTGACAGGAAAATTACATTCGTACGCTCAGTTTTCAACATAGCAAGATACTCTTACGATTTACATCAATTCGCTTGCACTGGCTTGAATTTGATAGTACAATGCACTATCTTTGGTGTTTAAGTGACCTGTTTTTTCATTTTTATGTTGCATTGTTTGACGCTATTATTCTTCGGTGTGAGATGGCAATTTAGGTAAAGTGTATATTGAGTAGCCTGTGTTTCAGCTTGCTGGTGAAAACTTAATGTGCAGAGTGAAGATAATTGAAAGTTTTTTATTGATTGATCTTGTAATATTAGAGCACTATTGAGATGGTAACGTTCATTTGTGTGTGTGTTCAATTTCATAGAGCCAGTAGAATGAAAACAATAGTGCAATGCAAACATTCTGTATTTGGAGTCATTTTAGCTGTTCTCAGTATTTGGAGTCATTTTAGCTGTTTTCTCTCTGTTGTTTTGTCACAGGGCTGTAAGTCACATGCTATCTTCTTTATTCTGGCCAGTAATTCCATTCTTCCTTGAGGTTATTGTTGTGTGTTTATGGATGGGGATAGCTGTGTTTCTTGCCACCTCACACACTACTACCTACAACTGGGTATACTCTGACACAGCAACAGGAGAACCTCTGGTGAATGGAACAGAATGTTCATTTAAAGTGAGTTTTATTTTGATGTAAATGTAAGCAAAGCAAGGCTTGAACAGGTATTTGGAAATAGCAAAATCACTGTATTTTATTACAAAAAAACAAGCAAAATATATTGGAAGGTTCTGTTTGATAGTATTGTTCTATAAACTGTCGCTAGATACCATTGTTACATCCTGCTCCCTATGTAATGCTGGCTGTGTGATGTTGTTGATACGCCACAACTGTCACAGGTGTGCAGCTAGAGAAATTAGAAGCGTCGCTTGTTTAAATCTTCATACCCATTGTGTGTGTAGTGAGCATGACCACGCATGGTGATTTGTTAGGCAAGTCGCATTTAATAGATGTAATGTAAAAAATTTGTTATTGAATTTGATTTGAAAATATTTGATTGAATAGATGTAGTGTAACGTTGGAAAGAGAACATAAAATTGTGATAAAACATAAAGTAGAAGTATTAAAATGAGGTTACCATTAGAACAACAGGGTTGAAAGATACTATCTTCTATACACTGAACATTGCAATATTGTAATGACTATCTGCCTCGCTACTTGTTGCAAGATTGTAACACTATCTTCCAATAACTCTACAGGATGTCAACCAGACTGCTGATGATGATGATGAATCAACTAGATGCCAGTTTTCTGAGTATGCGCTTCCAGATTACTTCATATATCTCCAGTTTTACAACCTCTTTATGTTATTTTGGTTGGTCAACTTCGTTGTAGCTCTTGGTCAGATGACCTTAGCAGGAGCTTTTGCTTCTTACTACTGGGCCTTTACTAAACCACAAGACATCCCATCTTTACCTGTGTTTAAAAGTTTGAAGCAGTCTTTGAGGTGAGCAGGAAAGCTGTATGGCATTACAGTTCATTGACTTAAGAGTTGCTACACTTGATTTGTTTATGCTACTATGTTATTTTCAAGTCTATCCTTGTGTTTTGCAATTGAAACATCTGTACCAAGTGATTTGTTTGGGTTTGTAGTTTCCTAACTCAAAGTAACCTGTACAAAACATGTTTAAATGTGATAATCCTTCATATTGATTTGTTGTTATTATTGGTATTGTAAACAGACACACATTTCACATAACTTAAATCTTTCGAAAACAAAGAGGAATGTATCAATGATTTCTACAAACATTTGAAAAATTAACTACTATCAAGTTATTACTACTAACTACTATTAAGTTTTGTGTAATTTGTTAGAATGCCAACCAGTTTGTTGCATAATAGATATTATTGCATTTTGTTCCTTTCAATTAGACCAAATTTTAATAGAAGAGTACAAGATGTACTCACAGAACTATTCAGTCTAACAGTGACTAAGAGGCCTTTAATACATATAACAACAGTTAATTGAACTCTCTGTCTGGGGTTGAGAGTTATCACTGTACTGCCCCAATGATCGTTTTGTTGAGTTATACATTGTGATTGTATGTGATAATGCTGTCAGTCTATTTTAAGGAAATAATACTTGTCTTTCTCTCTCTACATCAGATACCACCTGGGTTCTCTTGCCTTTGGTTCCCTCATTATAGCAATGATACAAATAATACGCGTCATCTTAGAGTATGTTGAGAAGAAACTAAAAGGTGTGAAAGCAAATCACAATATCTTTAAATCAGGATTAATAGCTTTTGTAGCTTTCATTTTTTTTAATTCATGCATTATGATGCAATAGCAAAATAGAAAGGAATACACTTTTGCAAAGGAAGGATTGTATGCAAACCATCAATCGCCAAGAAAAAAAAATGATGATGATTTACTCTCATAAATCAGTATCATGTAACAAATGTTTCAGCAAACATTTCATCTGATTTTGGGAAACCTCATCTAGTAAAATATCAAATTTCTTTTGAAAGATCTACTTTACTACATAAACTTCACCCAAGACAACTCATGAAGTTTTGTTGATACTCTAGATAAAGTTTTTTTTCACTTTTGACAGGAAAGGCAAACAACAAAGTAGTAAAATACATCATTAAATGTCTGAAATGTGTCTTTTGGTTTCTGGAGAAAGTGATGAAGATTATCAATAAGAACGCTTTCATCATGGTAAGTATTATGGTCAAGCAGTGTCCAACACAAAACCATTGCTATTTAAACTGTAATTACATGAGAGTATGCATATACAACTACAAACAGTATGTTTAAATGCATTATACTAACTTCATCTTGAGCAAAAAAAAACAAAAAATGCTCAGTTGTGTATCTGACGGTCTGCATCTTATTCTCAACTATAGGTCCTATTTGTCACAAGTCTTTGTGTCATACAGTCTCTCATCTGAGTTAGTGCTATGGTTACTTCCTAATCCACTTTCAAGTTTTAGGTCTATTTAGGTTGGAGAGTTAGCTTGGTGGTTTGAGTATCCGTCTTGCAATCATTGGGTCCTCGGATCAAATTGGAAAATGTCAGGGGATTCAAATTTGGCTTGTTCAGTAATGCCGTTTGCAGTTGTGCTGAGGGAGTTTATTGGGTTCCTGTTGTCCGATTTAGGTCTTGTCCACTTCAGGTTGCTTGGTATAGCTGATGAGCCGCTGAGCTGGGCAGGTTCTCCACCCCTCCCAGCCTTTGGGAAAGTGGCTAAAGATTGGGGGACACACTCTCGTCGGTTGGATGGGGACATTAAATGACGGTCCCGGGAGCAGGCGTAGGTTTGCATTGGTTTGCATTGTCTGGTTGCAGCCCTGCTTCAATATCCTCTGGACACTCATCGAAAGGGTTGGCAAATCTCGCCGGTGTTCATCCACGATCAACATGATATAGGGTCCTTGATGAGCCCATACAGGTCTTCCCGACCCTCAACTTGCAAATTTAAAAAATTCAAGATTTTCACATGATAGAAGAACTGCATACCTCAGAATCATTGTAAGTTCCTTGATTTAGAAGGATTAATATTTAATCAACATCCACTCTCAAATTTACCTAACATTAGTTCTTTTCAACTTTCCTGTCCAAGACTGATTTGATTGCAATATTTATTTCTTCTTCAGATTGCAATTTATGGAAAGAATTTCTGTCATTCAGCCAAAGAAGCATTTTTCCTCCTTATGAGGAACATTGTGAGGTAAGTTTGAAATAAGAAAATAAAAAATCCATTCATGTATCCATGTCCCAATGTTGACATGTATGATATTACAGAAATGGGAAATAAAAACTCCAATTCATGTTGACTCTGTAACTATAAATTTAACTGTTATTTATTAGATTTATTACCATCGCACTCATACTTACATGACACAGTTTCCTTTTATAAAGATGAAGAAACTTGTAACATGAGTCTGAGGATATCATGTAGCTAATGTTTCACCCCTGCGATACTGGGTTGTATTTGCATGAATCATCAGTATGTCAATGGGCGTTGACACTAGCCCATTCCCTCTTTTTGACCTCTGCCATTGTGACCCTTACTGTCAAGATGTCATTACTAGGTCTCTGATAATCTGCAGAATTATTGCAGAAAACTCATGGATAATGCTGAAATGTCAGCACTATTTGTAGAACGGCTTTTTAAAACTGTTTGAATAGACCTGTCTGAAAACCATTTAACATGAATCACCTTTTGGACTAGTACAATACTCTGCACATTGCTAACATGCAGAAATAATTCATCTTCCTATAATTTTTTGGGTGCCCCATACTGAGTGAGTATTGTAAGTGATGGATGTCAAGAACATAGGTGAGTATGGTATCACAAGAATCCATTTTTTAACTCCCTTTGTTTACATACAAGGAGCAGAGGTAATCATAATAGTTCATGTTACCTCAGCCGTGTAACCAGTATGATATCAAATGCTTTATGTGTTGGCAATGATTAGCACTGAATGCATTTTAATGTTTCATCTTGCTTTGGTAATGCCACTCTGTTTCGTCCATCAGAGATCACACCTATCTCTCTTTCTGGTCCCTCTGTGATTGATCACATACATCTTTTGCATCCTCATTGGTCTTATGTATCTTCTGCTTCTTGATCACAAAAATTTAGGTTATTCCTTGATAATAAACTCACTACATTGCCACATTTTCACAATTTGGTTGTAACATCCCAAATACCTCAGTATTCCTCAGTATATTGTTCTTTTTGTTTCTTTGCCTAAACCATTCTCATTACTCTTGTTACCTGCTTTCCTTGTTAATGTCAGTTATCTTACAAGGCTTCTTAAAAATAGGTTTGTGGCATGCTCAGCCTTGCATATTTCTTTCTTTCTTTCATGGCAGGGTTGCTGTTGTTAATAAGGTCACAGACTTCATTATTCTAATGGGTAAATTGAGTGTATCTGTCTTGGTTGGTGTGGCTGCATTCTGTTTCTACACTGAGAGGATTCCTTTGGTAGCTGACTTTCTTCCAGTCCCTGAAGTGTCTTTCCACTGGACACCAATAGTGGTATGTTACTTGAATGGTGTATCTGCACCATTTGGAGATGAACTTAGGACAATTGAACAATTATGATCATTCCGGTAGTGATATAACAATCATGAGGACAAGTAGTCTTAATTTTACTTATTTTTGAAATGTAAAACAATATATGCATTTCCCTGACATTATCTGAAAAGGAAACATATTTCTTGAAATTTATAAAACTATAGCCCATCATGTCAAGAGATGCTCCATACAAATTTCTACAGAAATTGTGCAGTCATTCATACAGTGTTAATTCCCTGATTCCTCTGACCGATTGTTCTCATTTCCTGTCTGCACTTCAACAACCCAGGCTGATCAAAGGCTAATATATTTGATATATTTAGAAATCTTCCTTTCTGTAAGGGGCCATTTTGTGGCATATTACTCTTTATTGTTGTATGTGATACTACTTTTTAGTGTACTCATTCAGCTGCCAAGTTGCAGAGTATTGCCTGGTATGGTAACTATGTACATAAACTGGCAATCAGTATCACCACAGTATCATTCTCTTTTATGTGAATAAAAAAATTTAAAAACAATGAATTTGGAGTCTATGCTAAAGTGGAGGAGGGTCCTGTTACCTATGAATCCTGTATTGTATAGCATCACAAATCAAAGGAATGATGATGCACAATTAACAGTTGCATTTCTTGCATGCTATTTTAAGTTCTATCTTTATTCATACCATCTCAATTTGTTATCAGATTATCTGTGTTGGAACCTATACCATTGCTTGGTGCTTCTTCAGTGTCTATGATATGGCAGTGGATACACTTTTCCTGTGCTTCCGTAAGTAACAGTACATTGCGTTCATTTGAAGATGACGAGTTTTACATTTTGCGAAGTTACATGGAGAGAAGACTGTATTAAGTTTGGTTCAGCTAAACTTCACTCATACCATCAGCCATGTCTACCCAAGTGCATAAAAGTCGAATCAAATCTTTGCTTGATCAATTTGCTGATATTTGTGTATTCATTGTGACAATGTTCAATGTACTGCTCACTACTTGTGGCTAAAGCAGACTTCCTCAATTGCATTCGATGACATGCCACATGGCAAAATTAGGTTAATGTAATGTACCCACTGCAGGGAATAATTTATCCAGTACTGCATCTCATTTTCCTTCACAAAAGTGATAAGATTGCTACACAAATTGAATATTGTGTAGCAGTTTTTGTACTTACAACAGTAGGGTTTTGCAACAAAATGCCAAAGAAACCCCTTGACTGCTATGCAAAGTTTGAACACTAAGTTATTCCCTGCACTGATCACAGTCCTGGAAAGGAATAGAAGGAGTTTTCCCCTTCCCTGATAACCAGTGAATCCTTCTGTTTCAGAAAAGATTCAGATGCAAAATTTGTTCACTTTTCCTAGCCAAATTTTTCATGAAAAAAGCTTATTTTGTGTGGTATGCAGCTACCTCAGTCAATTCTAAAGGACCTTTTGGAAAAGTATCAATAGTGGGAACTTTTCAAGTAATATCTTTCATTTTTTTTTTCAATATTCTTCCAGAGGTTTTTCACATCACTACAAGTCATGTTGTGCACCTCAAGTGGTGCACACCCTTATTTGAGAAAGCCGGTGCCATAAAGAATGGAAAGTTGTGTTTTATGCTTATTTATCTCTTCACTATTTTCTGCATTTAGTGGAAGACTTGGAGCGGCATGATGGTTCTGCTGAGAAGCCATATTTTATGTCGAAAGCCCTGAAGAATATTGTTGGGAAGAAGAATTAGGACATCCATTGATATATGCAGTATAAGGCTGAAATAGTATGTACAATGTAAGTGATTTGTTCCAATGTATAGGCCTAAGTAACATGTAACATACATGAAGCGGCGATGCAGAATATAACAAGTGCTTCATTATTGACAGCTGGTACAAAGCTGAAGTTGAAAATCAGGAGTGTCTGTAAGCTGGTTGTAAAAGCAGTAGAGTAGATATTGCACATGAAGGGAAGCTCATCTTTGTGGTAAAAATTTTCAGTATTAAAGTTTTCTTTTGCCAGAGTTATTGAGAATAATAGTGGCTATAAATAGAAGTGTCTGTAATATTTAGTGTATTTAAACACTTTTGAGTCTTTTGTAAAGTATTAGTTAGATCTGGAATTTATATTTTGTGAGTGTGTGTGTGTCTGTTTCACCTTGCTGGCATTTCTTGAGATTATTTGCTGAAATAGTTGCAACATTCCACTAATAGCCTTCATTGTTGTATTTATATTTTTATACTCCTGTCAAGTTTATTAAGTGCCTTACTGCCAACATTAGCCTTGCCCATTGAATGAAATGATTTAAAGTAATAGGTCTTTATATTCCAAATGGTTGTTATTATGATAAAGCAACTCATGTTTGGTTGCTTACAGTCAAACCATATAGTATTATTTTGTGTCCTTTTTGGCATAATATACACCTTGATATTTCATGATTCCTACGGTAATTCAGTCTTTCCAGTATGTATTAACATTCTCATTGAAAGTATTCTCAATAGCAGTAAATATTTCAATTTGTGAACATGTGTGTTTAACAGCTAAACTGTCAGAATTTTTTTTTACATCTTAGCATTTGATTTTTAAACTTATTATCCAGTGCTGCGCAAAGGATTTTAGTTATCATATGATTACTTAAATTATTTAAACTGGGTTTGATGAGTTGTTAAACATTCTGCATCTTTAATGCCCTTTGTTTGCCTTTAATGAAAGGACCATTTTACATACCCTCTTTATTCTTAAATTTGTATAATAAATTTCAAAGCTTGACTTTTGCTGTGCTAATTTTTTTCAAAGTCTATATAGCAGCATTCCATCCTTCTTGTTTGTTGATTAATAATTATATTTTAATTTGCTTATTTGCCATTTGCGGTGATTTGCAAAGTTTTATTGCCTTCGTGTGATAGAGATTATTGTATCCATAATTCACCTCAAACTCATTTGAAGTGAAAATATTTGCTTTACATGTTACAGAGAAATGCTTAAAATTTCAACACACTACAATGATATATATCTTACTTTGGATTGAGGAACTGAAGGCTCAAAGTCTTCGCTTTTAATCCTGTGAGTAAACCAACTGTTTTAAGTAACTAGAATTCCATAATTTTAAAAACTGTCATATTTTTGGTGACTGCACAATGAAACCATTTGAATGAGTATGTATTATTAGTGGATGAGAGTTATCGCTACTACGATCCATTAAACTTAAATTCTATGTAGCATCTTTTCAATTTAGTCAGGAGGAGCACAAGCAACTACCATTCCACCAGATACCAACAACTTTCAATAGCAGGAAGAGTACGAGTCTAAAGCAACACCAATCATTAAAGTAGATTCCATTTCACTGCATTTCAACAACCTGTCAATGGACCATAGTGTAAACTTGTCAGAATGTTGTTATGAAATGTTATGTTTATGTTTCTAAAGCAAATGTAAAGTCTGTCAATGTTAAATGTTCTTTACCCAGCCAAATTTGTAATTCATCAGTCCAGGGATATTTAGGACAGAAAAAAAAACATAACACAGTTCTCTTGGTGTACATAATTCGAATGTGAGAATTTTTTCCCTGTAAATGGAATGCCATAATTTGCATGTTATTATTTCGCAGATAAATGATTTCTTTAGTAGGTTGTTTCTCACCAAAAATAAAAATGCTTGTAGAGTTGGTTAAGATTGCGCTTTCCTTTGTTCGTGGCATTTATATCAGACATTGAGAAAACTATGGTAGGAATAGATTCTGCCTATTTATGCACAATTTTGTATCCGTGTTTCTCTGGTAGTATTTGTTTTATACTAGTATGTATTTATATGGTTCACTATTTAATAGTTTGAACATCAATGAAAGTTAAATTTAATTATAGCTCTAATTTGTCACTTTATACTGAAAGGGATAGTGACTTCCAGAACTGGTTGAGATTTGGCTCAAATGATATCCATTTGTTGTTTAGTGCAGGTAGCAAATCTTATCAGATAGTAGCCTATGAAGTTTCTTGAATATGACAACAACAACATTGCAAGCTTAAACTACAGAAGCCATGAAGGAACATGAGTGATTCCATAAATTCAGGTGCCAGTAGATTAGGTGCCCTATATTATATTGTGACAGTTTTCACTTTTAGATTGACAGGACCAAAAAGCTTTGCTGAAGTAGTCAGAGATGTTCCTATTCACATGCTTAGTGGTGCTGTACAAATCCTCAAATCAACAAATTCTGTGCTTAATGTGTTATGACATGTGTAAAAACATTGTCTCACAAAGGTTGAGACTGCAAGACATAAAAGCACTGTAAGGAAAGTTATTTCCCAATGTAGTAAAACTGTGTAAATATTTGTGTCCCATTGAAAATAACCATCTGTCATTTGATGACAATTTAACAATTTGTACAAGTATTCTGATATACTTTAATTGTACTTTATAGTTACTAGAACATGCTTAGCTTGTGCATAGTTCAGTTTTGAGAGTCAGCGTTTACTTAAATAAATGGGACACCAAATGCATTTCCATTCCATGAAAGGTCTTACAAAATGCCATCTAGAATGTTACATGCTTTCTTTTCAGAAAAACAAGTAGCAGTTTTGGTAGCTTTTAGAAAATCTGAGTTTGGCATCTGTTTACATTGGGAAAATTGAACCCTTTTTTCAAGCATGACATTTTCCATTGATATTTTTCCAATTTATGACATCGTTTACAAAATATAAATACCCATACATCATCTGAAATAAGACCACTTGTTGTTAACCTTTAAATTTCTGAACTAGAAATTTTGCTAAAATGTCACAAGTTGGACCCCCATTAAATTCATACAAAAAAAGGAGATGCCAACTTAAATAATTCATACTCATCTTGAAACAATCATCAAATTATTTGACCTATCTTTAATACCTTGAATAAATTTGTTTAATTTGAAATTCATTCAATTAGATGGCAATATTTCCCAAATTTTGGTAAAACGTTAACTACAGCTTTAGGCTGGCTGACCTCTGACCCATATTTCAGTAACTTACCGTTTGAGTCTGCTTGTTCAGATCTAGGTGATTACACAATGTTTTATATCTTGGAGTGGGGAATAACTATACTAGTGAACATAAACATCGAAGCCATTGCGCAGTGACACCTTGTTTTCTCAAACCAAACGTTACTTGTAAAGTATTCTAAGGATGAACCGATAATGGGGCGATGTTCACCACTGTCAGTAAAACATTGGATCGGCGAAATTCATATCCTGATGTTTGACAATATGCAGCAACCTGAAAATATATTTGCATCGAGGGAGGTATTAATTCGTGAATTAGACTAGGAAGTGATAAATGTCCCATGAAGGTTATTCCCTATCTGGATAAGTATGGATATACCTGTAAAATATGCGATGATTTCGGAATGGTGAAAAAAAGCACCCCATATCACATCATACATAGCACATCATACATTAAATAAAATGTTTTCAGGAGAGAACACACTTGATAGCCAAAATACCGGAATGGATATCGGCCGATGTTGTGATGAAGTCATTGACCACCAAATCGGGAAGAGAAAAGCTACGTTGGTAAACGTCTAGTATGTTCCCATGCAATTTAAATTCTAGCCTGTATTTTAACGCATCCCAGACCCTATTGGTAGGCCTATACAAAGAATCAGTTACACCCAGAAAGTTCACTGTCCAATATACCTGGCGTGTGGGCACACACTAGTGAGGGGGTGGTCCTATCGAATATAAAATCATCCACAAGACTACAGTAACTCAAGGTATGCAAGGAAGGAATTTAACGGTTATGGTCACTCCCCACCCCCCCCCCCCCACACACACACACATGCATGCTCTAGAAATAAACGAAGTGAACTCTATATATTTCTTATTTACATGAAAACAAATTACCCCAGAAGATCCCCCTACATACTCCAGCATTAATTACATCACACTGATTGTAGTGCGTATAACATACCTTAAATTATAACTTTGTGTTTTTTATTTCTTACAAAATTAAAATAATATAATATTGAGGGGGGGGGGGGGCATGCCCTGCTGGTACATGATTAAATTTGGCACTGCTTGCAAACTGACTTAACACCTTCACCTTCACCATGACTGATGACTCTTTTACTACATTGTGATCGCCAGTCTTAACACAGGTTCTCTTACAGTCTTAATCTTCAATATATATACACCAAAGTTGTACTGGTCAGGCCCATTCTTTTGGTCACATCCTGTTTCAGTGACCGACCCTTGATTGCCAACACTGTAAACTTCCAACAAGGTAAGATGCCTTGGCCCCACCCCACCTCCTATCATTATTACATTTATGGTTAAAATTGTTACTTTTATGGTGAGTCAGTTGTTACATTTAGTGTTAGATGTTGTTACACTTATGGTGGGTATAATATATATGGTCAAAAATTACTACATTTACGGTAGGTGTAACATTTATGGTTAAAAATTATTACACTTATGGTGGGTGTAACATTTATGGTCAAAAATTACTACATTTATGGGAGGTATAACATTTATGGTTAAAAATCAGGGTAGTTGACTTTTTTCTTTTTTAAAATAAAAAAATCTGATTTTTTTTTTTATTTAACTCGGATTTTTTTCATCTTTTCAAAATCACATTTCAGTTTGATAGCTTCGACCTTATTGTTGCCAAAATTATCTTGCATGCATGTATACTCACCCCTACATTACATTCAGAATACTTCACAGGCTAATTAAACCTAGGATCTGGTGCCTCAATCCAGTATTTTTACAAACGCAGGATCCTGCGTCCTGGACGCAAGTTTTCACCCAGGGACGCAAATTCCTCCAACCAGGGAGCTGTTATTTAGATGGAGAGAGTACGGAAAATTAACTTAATGCTAATACTTTAAGATCCCCCCAATTGAGTGATGATAAGCTGTGCAATTAGCTCAAAGATATTTCTTTCCCTTATTCGACGTTAGCAGTTCAATACAATTTACCTAGACCCGTCATTGACGTCAACTAATTCTTGAACAAGAAGATCGCTCCGAACAATGCTTTGATATGTAGGTTTGTACCGTCATTTCTTAAAGAGCAGATGGCACGCAACTCAAAACGACTGTTTAATAGAAATGAATGATTACCTTTAGCCCGTTCTTTTAGAAGTTAGCGCATGCAAATGAGCTACAGAGGCAAAAGTCTATGTTTTTGACAAATAGCGGAGAAGTTTCCTCAAGTTTCCAGAAATGGCGAGATATCGATTCTTTCTCATGGTTTGATAAACAATCCAAATATTGGATGGTCATACGAGTCGCCGAGCGTCGACAGGCCGAAAAAAGCATTTATTTTCGTGACGACTGGCAATGTTGTAGCAGTAGGGAAAGTCAAAGTGAAGTTCTGTTGCCGTAGCAGACGACAGAGCTGTTATTGTGTTTATCTGGTAATCCGGTGTAAGTCCTTAGAAATTTCAGTTACTACACAAAGAACAGATTAAGTTATGACCTTGGCGGCACGAACCTCACTTCAAAGCGTACTGCCTCCATCTAAATAACAGCTCCCTGCTCCAACTACTTGCGTTCAAGGGACACAACTTATAATGCTAGCTATCTTGCTTCAGAGATTGCTATTTTCGTCCCCATCCAGTGGATGGAAGTCAACATTAAGCCTCATCCACCCCACCCCCGTCCCCCATCCCAGATGAACCAAAGGAATGGTCCGTCAACACTGAGTTGTGCTGGAACCAAACTAAGGAACATCCTACCTTTAAAGTCTCAATTGATTCCATACATAGCAAACTAGAAACCATGACAATCAAAAACTGCAGTGAACAGCATGCATGCCTTTAATAATTATTTCATCTGCATGCTATTACTTCCACTACCATGGCATCAAGATGTAGCAAACTACTGTGCATGACATTACTGTTTTGGTAGTTTTGCAACAAATTCCTGCAAAGTGAGCCTGGAACTCTTGTGGGTGAATGTACTACAGTGTAGGCCTGTGTCTGGTTCCAATGATCTAGATCTAATTCTTGTACCACAGACAGCTGAGGTCATGGATGTCTTACCTGTGCAATCAATTACAGTATTCATTCTTACAAAATTGGTGGTTTGGAAAGCTTATTTTAGTTATCTGAAGCAATTTTTCAAATAAAAAGTGGAACAGTAAAAAAGTGATGTAAATCAAACAACCCTGTTGAAAATTATTACACTTATTATTAGTATAACATTTATGGTTAAAAAATTTTACATTCATGTCCCTTTCCCTCAGTGGCGGCGCCAGGATGTCAGACTTGGGGGGCAAACTGAGGGCAGAGGAAAATGTTGGGGGGCAAAGATTTTTGCGCGCTGCGCGAAATCGAGCGCGGATCGTGAGGCCTTGCGGGTGGGGCCCCTGGTGGGATCCAGGGGCAAAGCCCCGTGGGGGCCAGGGTCCCCCTGAAGTTCTGAGGTTTTAGCATATCTCTGGGTGGAAAATTAAGCCCCAAGAGAGGTATATTATTTATTTTTATATTATTTATTTTTTCGGTTGACCGTACTCCAAGGTTCCCAACTTTTTTCTTTGGGAGTACCATTTCACATTTACGAGGTACCACCGAGTACACACACGCACACACACACACATATGCTACATACACTTCCATTCCATTCCTATATTTAGGAAAACAACGACATTCCTATATTTAGGAAAACAACCACATACCCACCCTTCCCTTATGCTGGATGGTAAACATTCCAGAGAAAATTGGTCTGACCAGGCTGACCTACTGTTGAAGTGGCTACGGTCATGATATGAAAACTGGCAGCCTGTGAAACATAAATTAGGCATTAATCAATCATGGTTCCCCGGAAGCTGTTCTTATTCAGTCCAATGCCAATACATAGTTTTGTGATTAATTTTGGATGAGTACAAGATCTGATTGGGAACGGTGCGAGCAACTGGGGGGCAAGGAAACAATCTGGAGGGGCAAATGCCCCCTCATGCCCCCCCCCCCCCAGCGCCGCCACTGCATTCCGTTCTTCAACAACCATTGTGGGGTCCTTGCAAGAGTGAAAAAGGCGTCAGAAAGGCAATATCCTGCGATCTGAGGGAGTTTTTGAGACAATTTTCCGGCGCTCTGCCCCAACCGATGCGTATCATCCCTGGTGCGAAGTAAAATCATCGTCTTGCGTCAAGCCAGAGGCAAAGTGAAGCCGAGTGGGGGGGGGGAGGTCGACCTCATGGAAATGAACTCAAAAAATTGTCGTTACATGATCTATGATGATGAATTTAGAATCTTCCAAACAGTAACAAAACGAAGACTTCTTATGTTGTCGATTCAGTTTCTTCAGAATCATATAGCCACACGAAAAAGGAATAGCCTAACTGTAAAACCTTCACACAATCACCATGTATGAAACGAGTGTCAGACTAAAGCTGTGTTTACTTAACACGCGTATTGCGGAACGCGGAAAGAATTCTTTTTTTTTGTTTTTCCAATGACCTGTTTATTGGGCACGTCGATTGCGGAACCATCGCACGTGGATTGCGCATCGAATTCTCCATGTCGAATTCTTTCCGCAATCCGCGCGCGTATTGGTGACCACGTGGACACCGTGTATAGCTTCCAGTAGGATTTCTCCACATTCCCCGGACTTCCCATACTACGTCGTACCATATACTGATAAAACGGGGGAACTTTGGCAGGTTTTTTATGTTTTATTGTGATAACTTCTCACAACAATGGAAAAATGACTGAAACTTAAGTACTATGAACCAATTAACTTCCAGTCAATAAGTAGTATGTCTATCAGTTTCATATCTTTATCCACTGGGCTATAGTCATCCATGAAAAACTTCTAAATGACCCAAAGCAGCTTGGGGTAACATTGGCAGGCATGTAACTTATCAACTTGCCTGCCCCCTGCTCTTCTCCCTCCCACCTGACAACATGGATCCCTGGAAACTTCTCAATCGCAAACCCTTTTCTCAAAATTTGATGAGGTATTCTGCAAGTTATTCCCTATCAGTTTGTATTTAAAAGACCCCATGCATATATTTGACTGGTTACATCATGGCGTGATGACACTGGTAAAACAACGAAGGCCCAACATATTGGCCCTTGGTATAGAGATCTTGACTCACCTCCGATTCACATGGAGCTATAGCCTACCTCAAATACCACACAGATGTACGCGGATTGCGGAACGATCCGCGTGGGGTGTTTATTGGGCACGCGGATCCTTTCCGCGTTCAGCATTCCTCGTTCCGCAATACGCGTGTCAAGTAAACAGAGCTTAAGGTAAGTGTCAGAGTGTCAACAGGTAACTGCAGATGAAAGCGCGCCTACCCCGCAAATTAGAGAAGAAAGTTACAGAAAAGAAACTTTCAATATTGAGTTTTTTATTACTTTTCCCCCAGTCATGGCAGAAATTTTCTTTTCTATCGATCTTTCACACGGTGTGCACAGTGGTCGTCACACACCTCCGTGAGCCACTGGCTGGCTAGGGGCCTGCTGTTAGAGTTAAGTCTGGGGATGACCAAAGAACTAGGGGCTGGGATGACACACTAAACATCATTGATTCTTCTTACTACTAGACATCATGTTACAATACATACATTCGCCTGCGTTGCCTAAGCCTAGGATGAGTCTCACTAAGTTTCGTTATCAGTCCATAAAAAAAAAAAAACACTAACGACGTCACTTTTCAAGCTTGGGGGCGATGGCAGTCTATGCAATATAAGTGTAAAAAATTAATTTTAAAACACGTGAAAATTTAGGGAAAGATACTACTCTAGAAACTGCTGGGTACGTATGAGCTCTGCTGAGACGAGGGTACTTTTTTGGACAAATTTGGCTTCTTTTCCCAACAGCGCAGTAGGAGGCAAATGTAAACAACCTCGGGTAAAAGTAGTATGTTTCCAACGGTTTCTAGAGTGTAGATGTCACAGATGGTGTAAGAACATTAAGTCGCTACGATGAGATCACTGTATGTGTCTCCATTAACAGTCCACATACCTAAACAGTCCACGCAAAGTATACTGACATTTCTGGCGACTTAGTAAGCATTGAACTCAGTCCACATTGAATTTCCCTGGGTGGGGATGGGGTGAAGCCTAGTAGGGTATTTACTCCTCAGATTTCCCTCCCTCCGCCTTGTTGATCTCACCCTTCCCATGCATAGATCTGGTGCTCATCCAAAATTTGACTAACTTTAATTACATATAATTTTATGACTGAATAAGTACAGGCTTCCAGAGTGGACCATGATTGATGACTGTCTCTAGTTTAACCTAACATATCATATACTTGCAGTCACTTCAAAAGTAGGCGGGACTGGTCAGGCCGATGTTTCTCTGAAATGTTTACGTTCAAACACATTGGGAAGGGTGTTTGTTTATGCAGAAGTGACAATGGCCAAATGATCAGCCTAAGATTAGGAAATCATAATATGTTTAAAGTACCTTTATATCAGCATGGAATAGAAAGGACATGGTAAGTAAAAGATAGCAAAGACTGGCGAGAGGCGGGAAAAAAATGGCACAAAATACATACCCACGTCGCTAGAAATGGCGCTTGTAGCTGAAAAGGTCTACCGCATTAAACTAAGCAAATACTAGCAATATCAAACAAACATTAAAAAATACCCAAATATGCCCAACGGAGGGGACTGGCGACTTGCCTTGGCGTCCGCAGAAAAAATTAAACGGCAAAACTTTCAATCGATTAGGTCAGTTTCTTTCCTCTCATGGAAAAGAATTTTGTTGCAGTGATGTAAACAGCCTTTGCCATCGGGGAGGGAATGGAAGGGGCACAATCTTGGGGTTCCCAACATAACACGCCTAGGCATTTGCTGGCGAGTAGCATGCCGAGAAAATGGTTAGCCTCTCCCTTTCCCCTCCGTTTCCAAGAGAGGAAATCAAGCCAGAGAGACTTGGAGGTGCGGTCCTGCAATCTTAGAGACATTTTTATCACAAATTTTCTGTATGCTTCGTGACAAACGATGGTGGCCCTTTTGCAGAAATGGAGTCATATGCTGGTTGCCCCTCACTTCATCCATCCCCCCCCCCTCCACCCTCTCTCTGATTCAAAAGTCTGTTTACACCACTGATAGGACAGAAGTTATAATCCAGGTCCCCTCCCTCACACTGCGTTGGTACCTGTGTTCTAAATTGTCACCGAAATGTGTGCTTCTTGAAGGATTTATTATCTTGGTAGTTGGTAGTTTTTTTTTTTTTTCCACAGGCATGGGCGACGATCCTCAGGGATAGGGCAAAATGTCCCTCGCAATATCTTTAGTGGGGAACATAATACCAAATGTTCTCCCAATATTTAGATTTATGCAGAAGAAGCAATGTCGTCAGAGACAACTTTAATATGAATAACTGTCGATCGTATTACCCTATTAATTTGCTTTTCGGCAAATTTATATCAAATATAGGATCCTAGTTTATGGCAGCAGATGAAGGAGGGCGGGCGGGCAGGAGTGTATATGTAGAGTCAGTAATATGTGATCGCTATCCTCTAAAATGCACAAAATCGCTTGGATTTGGACCTTAACCGAAGATCTACGGATGCTTTCTCCTGGTCGGAGGTACAAAGCCTTTCACGCGGGCAATTCCCCCTCCCCGCTTCCCGTGGTGAAAAAAGGGGATGACAAAAGAAGAACAAAACTTAGGAAGACAAAGAATGAGAAGGACTAGAAAAAGAAGGTAAAGCAAAATGCAAGCTTGTGTGGTTTTAGTTTCATCGGCATCCTGTGAATGATTCAACCTTTAAAACAGAAGCAAGTATCTTAGTATAATTGGAAAGTGTCCATACATATCTCACCAGGCTTTAAAGAGAAACTCCCAATAAAATACTAACAGCACCATTTCCGGGAGCTAAGTTTTTGTTTAACATCTAAAGAGCGATTTCCGGCGATCTAGGAGGTATTTTCCAAATATTCATTTCCTGGTAGGCTCCAAAATGGTGGTGCTCCGATTAGATAGTGTTTCCTGTCACTATCATTTTCTTTTTTAATAACAATCAGATTTCTACGTTGAGGCCTTATAATTAATGTGCTCCGCCCCCCCCCCCCGAAGCAAAATTCTAGCAATGCCACCTACGTCGACGGAGTGGGCTAGAGTCCCCTCCAAACAACATTTGTGTATTTTCTCTAACAAAGTATATAAAGTTCATATTTGGTACATTAGCCAAGAAACAAAATAAAAAATTCGCACAAATTCAGATATTGTTGCCACTAAATAGCATATAAGAGCCGCAAAGTCCTTAAAACCCTTCGATCCTTTAGACCTCCCCTCACAATCCACCGGGTTCAACCCCCCCCCCCCACCTTCCTCCCGACAAAAATTTCCTTCTTCACTATGAGAGAACTAAATGTTTTGATAGACCGTTTTTCAGAGTTGACATTTTCCCCTGAAAAGAACTAAATAAACATCTTTTTTTTTTTCATCGATTGAACAACAACATTTTAACTGCTGTTCTCACTTCTGTTTGGTCAATGATTATTTTTAGCACTATCAATGCAACGTATAGCAAGTACGTGATGAGAGTACTTCCTCTGAAGCTACATAAGTCGTGTCCTTGACAGATGCTACAACATGATTTCTCTGTTGCTAAGAGGCATCTTGAGCCTAATGCTACCTTGAGGAGCAATTGAGAGAAAAAAGATTTACACTAGTCTTCAGCAACCAATATGTTGCACTATCTAGTTCAATTATTTTAATACTGTAATTACTCACTATGGTGATAATTCAGAATCCCTCTGTTTTCATGTTTCTACAATTTGTGTGAAATAAGTCGAAAACAGTTATTTAATGTTTTGCAAAGCGAGCCAGAAAGATTGTCTCCACTTTATCAATCGATATAGTTTTGTACGGGATCCTATTGAAAGCTGACGTTCTATTTCCTTTGTTCCACCAGTTGTCCAAATTGTTGCGTAATACTGCCATTGTGCAGAACCTAGCAAGTTGTAGCAACGGTGTTGCAAGTTTACATGATGACGTACTCTCCCCTTTGTTATGTTAATTTTTCCCCTGGAAAAGTGGTTTAGGTACGATCATCACTATCAGGCCAATTGGCTGCGTGTACCTTTTGCTACTGAACATAAAGTTCTGACAAGAGTCGGTAGAAGGATTTATCGAGGAAATAAATTTGATTATAGGTCTAATACATTCACAACTGACTTAAAATGGGGAAAAACAAAGTTGGAGATAAGGAAGAACTTATCGACGATGGTGAAAAGAAACCTAAGCAAGGTATTTTTATTCAACTTAAGTTTAAGACAAAATAAGTGAATGTGCTATGGTTAATATTATAGCGCGAGGTCTTGACAACTTGAGGCATCATGTATGCGTTGCTAAGTAGGGGCCTGAAGTGACTCCTGTACTGTACCTCACCTGCCGCGTACTGAAGGGTGTGTAGACCCATGAAGAAACTACAAGAAACACACACGTGGCTCTTTATAACTTTTTTATAAGTTAGGCCTAGGCTCCCCAAGTAAAACTGAAAGTGATCATCTTCAGTTGAAAACTTATAAAAGAGTGAGAGTCATGATAAGCCAGACGAGCTAAGTAGAGCTACAGTAGGCACATACTCCAAACTTCGCTCACTGCCAAACTTCGCGCACTCCTAACCAAAAAAAAAAATAAGCTCGAAAATGCAATGGCCTAAGCAGCTTGACAAAGTTTGTTTTGACAATCACACAGTGTAATGGAAGCTGAAACACTGTTTATTTTTATCGCTCGTGCTTGATTAGTCATCTTTACGGTACTACATTTGCACAGGAGAGGTACTAAGCCTAAAGCATCCTATTTGCAGTTGCAGTCTCATGTTACAAATTTCCAAATCATCAGTGAACTTGTTCATGACCATTTTTTATCGCCAGCTTCTTCACACCTATGAATCACAATTAATCGCTCTAGGTTTACATAAAGGATTTGTACAAAAGACACTTTTCATGTAATGATTGTCTGTGTCATGCTTACGTTCTTGAGGTACGGGAAGTTTGGCAGGTTTACACCGTATCGTTAACTCAAGCAAATGTTGGTTAAAATAACATATTTCAAGGTACAATTCCTATCAGATTAGATCAAATTTCATTAAAAAGGAACTTAAGACTTGCGTCAAGATCTTAAGTATACAGGGATATTGAATTTCCAGCAGATAGAAATTCCAAGGTTTTTACTAGCTGGGCAATGTTTCATACATCCATATGCTATTGGGTATAACTCTTTAGATCCCTGTCCACAGACACAAGTTTAGTCTTGACAGATAACTTCATGACCTTAACTTAATAAGACCATACCTCAAAGCTAGTCTAAGTAAATTAGGCCCAGAAAAGATAACAAACTCATCAAATAAGGCCAAGTAAAAAAAATTATTAGTTTCTCGTACCCGCCTGCATGCACGCTTCTTTCACACCGCACGTAATTTTTTTTTTTTTTTTTGATTTTTCATGTATAAAAATATAAATAAATAGTATAACTTACATGCAGAAGAATTTTGGGATCGCGCAAATTAGCTCCGCGAGCCACTCGTATTCACTGGCAGTGTCTCCGAGTTGAGCCTATTCGAAAGCTGAGCATGATAGTAAACATATAGGCCTACAGAACCTGCATACTGCAGTTGCTGTGCTGCCGAAAGTGCCATTCAGGATTCACCGGTAAAAAAAAAAAAAAGGCCCTCATGCTCAATTTTTCTCAAAAGTTAGGACGAGAAACTAATTTTTTTTTTTACTTGGCCTAACTACTAACCTATTGGCCTTAAGTAGGCCTAGAGCCCTAGTTAGGCCTTGCTTTCACGACCGCAAATTTTAGTTTGTACTTTAGAGTAGGCCCAGCAAACTGGAATTTTAAGCTTATTATGATAAGTTTACATACTGCTGCTCTAAATCTGTTGCTTGTAGACATTTACTTTCTTAGATGGGAATTCCCCAGTAGAAAGCTTGCTGAATGCATAAGGGTTCTATATTCTTTTTCTGTGACTGTCCAATAGTGCTGAACTACTTGCATAGTGGGGGATAAATCCCCCGTGCACAGCATACTTTCAAGTCTGGGAGGGCTACCAGAAATGTCAGGGTTCGATGACTTTTTAATGTTATAGAGGGTAAAAATTTTTGGCTCGGCCTGTTCATTATCTAAGATTAC
Organism: Stichopus chloronotus; assembly: GCA_021234535.1. Lineage (NCBI taxonomy): Eukaryota > Metazoa > Echinodermata > Holothuroidea > Aspidochirotida > Stichopodidae > Stichopus > Stichopus chloronotus. Next base: position 17,787,774 of record CM037840.1, on the reverse strand, counting down.
CACAACCCTGTTGGACAGAAATTTTAAACAAAATGTAGGCCTACCTCTCAGAACCCTGGAAATGGCACTCCCCAGCCCCCTGAGCTTGGTATTCACTTGCATCAGAATGGCATTTTCACAAGTTCTACATAGGCCTACTGTAGGGCTAAGTAACGTTGGTTCAAGACTGCAGCATGTAGTGTCTTTATTTCCTATATTGCTGATTTGGAGATTTTTTCTCCAAACTAGGAATATTTCATTTTTCTCTTGTATTTTGGTTCTATGAAATGAAATTTATGCTAAAAAGCAATAATTCATATTTTCCCAGAGAAACCTTTGATGAGATGGGAGAGTTTTATTGCAGGGGGAAAAAAAGGTGATCGGGAGATGACCTGAAAATGTTGATGACTTCCTCCCAGTGCGGGTTATTTGACAGGTCTGGGCTACCAGCGCCGTATGTCTACATTTACGTGCATCACACATTTAAGTGACTTTAAGGGACTTTACGGTGACTGCATTTTCACATTAATTTATGTAACTGTTTTTTGTGAAACAAAAGTACATGGATTAGCTTTTTTGATTCCTTGCCGAAGGCAGAGGAATCTTTGCGATGGTGATGTCGTGTGTGTGTGTGTGTATGTATGTATGTGCGTGTGTGACGCCTGCTTGTAAACACGATATCTCAAGAAGCGTAACTCTGACTGATCTCATACTTGGCATGTAGATTGCCCATATTTAGTAGATGATCCCTATTGTTTTTGGTGGAGGTCAAAGGTCATTTGGGGTCACTAGAGGTCAAAAGGTAAATACCTTGAAAATTGCTCGTAAACACGATATCTCCAGAAGAGTAACTCTGAGTGATCTCATACTTGGCATGAAGGTTGCCCTTATTGAGTAGATGATCCCTATTGTTTTTGGTGGAGGTCAAAGGTCATTTGGTCAAAGGTCAAATTGTGAAAACCTTGTAAACACGATATCTCAAGAAAGGAAGCTTGTAGAAATCTCATGTTTAGTATGTAGTTGCACCATGTTGAGTAAAGGAACTCTATTGTTTTCAGTGGAGGTCAAAGGTCATTTGGGGTCAACAGGGGTCAAATTGTGAAAACCATGTAAACACGATATCTCAAGAAGAGAAGCTTGAGCAGATGTCATAGGAAGTGGGTAGGTGTATCTTATTGAGTACAAGGGTTACCAGAGGTCAAAAGGTAAATACCTTGAAAATTGCTTGTAAACACGATATCTCCAGAACGGTAAATGTGACAGATCTCATAGTTAGTGTGTGGATTGTCCATATCGAGTAGATGATCCTTATTTTTTTTTTGGCGAGGTGAAAGGTCATTTGGGGTCATGGGAGGTCAAAATGTGAAAAACTTGAATCTACAATATTTAAAGAACAGTCCTTCTAGTGAATTTTATACTTGTAATGTAGAATCCTCTTGTTGATTTGAGAACTTCTTTTAGGACATACCAACATAGTCTCTTCGATAACCATAAAGAAAAGATGAAGACAACATTAAATTTGGTATCAAAGATTATTATTTGGCAAACCTGCCACTATCCTCATAAGGACATGTGAGCATGCATGAATTGTAAATTGGAATTGATTAAATATACCACGGGTTATTAGCTTTATAAAAAGAACTAAATTACTGATCATTTGGATCAAGTACCCTTGAGCGTGCATGAACTGTGATTGCTTAATTGAATGAATCAAATTGTAACTGACCCCCCCTCTGTTCAAATTGGTCACTGTTATCTGACATAATTTATCACAGTTGACTGCCAGTAGAAACCACAATGTCCAGAATAAATCATACAGTCTGTTGAGCCAGGTGCACAATGGACTTAACCATTTACTTTATAAACAGTGTCTCTGTTTAGCCCTTAAAGGGAAATAGGGCATTTGTTTTACAGAAAGCAACCATATTTTTAAAACCATTATTTGTGGACATAGAATGATAGATTATTCAAAATAACGAATTACAGTAGCCTTATTTTCAAGGAATAAGATTCTCACAGATCAGAAATTTAGCTATTTGTTGCTCAACAATAATTTGTTCACCCAAACTTTTTAAAATTCAAATGATGCATCTGTTACTCATCACATGCATAATGTTTTGAGGAGATGAAGCTTTTACAGATATTTATTGATGAGACTGAATGGTTTAACAATGGTTAAGGCGAATTTCTTTGTATGCCATGTTGGTGTATTCTAAACGCCCTATTTCACTTTACAGTAGTTCAGGTAAGCTTTAAACAAATGACTACTGTGTATCAAACCAGGGAAACTTGTACTGTGTGTTGTGTCTTTAAGCAGACTAAAGGCAAAATTGCAAGTCGTGCTAGATTCTTGTTTAATAGGAATATCAGTTTTTGCTAATTTTCAAGGACCTCATAGCCATTGGGAAGGGCATCATGCCAAAAAATCAAATATGAAAAAGCTGCCACCAATAGCTGTAACTCGACAAAATAAAGTGCTATAATTTTGATTAAATATACATGTTTACCTTTTTATCAAGTTATTAGACACGACAAAATATAATTTGTTCCCCTGCAGCATCATATCCGTTTGAGAGTTTTCTCATGTTTGTGTAGGTCAAAGGTTATTTGGGGTGACAAAAGGTCAAAACCTTGTATGCATGATATTTTAAGGGTGATAAATAAGAGGGATCTTATACTTAGTTTGTGAATTGTTCATATTTAGCATGTTGATGGCCATATAGGGTAGGTGATCCCTATTGTTTTAAGTGGAGGTGAAAGGTCATTTTGGGTCACGAGATTTCAAAAGGTTTTGACCTTACTAAGATGGTATCTCAAGTAGGATAACTGTGTGGGATCTCATGCTTGTCATGTGGGCGATTCATGTTTGTTACAATATATATCATGAGGCAAGGAATCACTAAGCCTTTTGGCTTTCTAGTTTAAACTTACTGTATGCACATATGACACTTCAGTATTCTATTGTAATTCATGAAACATACCATCAGCAAGCTTGTTAACTATTCTATGTACACCTATGCCCATACTGCTTCATAAACTATCATTACATAAAACAACCCAAACTACAGTACCTGAAATGAACACCACCGCTCCTTTTAATGTAACTGATCCAACTGCGAGATAAAAATGTTCCTAAATTATTGAACCTCATGACTTATTCCACTCTGTAGCAGCTAATTCCTTCTCTAAGGTAGCACGTACCATTGTCAGGGCCGGACACGAAATCACAGCAGATGTTGGAACAAAATTTTGCCCAACTGTAAATGATTCTGAAGAAATAATTAATCATTTGGGATGATCATATTTCAGTTAAAAATGGACACTGTACGTGACTTTTCTGAATTTTTCCCAACATGAATATTAATGAAATCTTTTACAGTACATCACTTTTGAGCCCACAATGCTGTCCCTCATGGGGGACATCCTTATATTCCGACATCTCTATGTTTCGACATCCCTGTATTCCAACGTCTCTATGTTCCGACAACCCTATATTTCGACGTTTCAATATTGCGACGTCTCTATGTTTCCACGTCTCTACATTCCAACAAAAATTTACTTTGGTTCCGAAAATAGTATACTTTGCCGCCGGGAATAATGTGCTTGTGTGCCGGAAAAGTACTTTGGCACCGACAAAAAGGTACACTGATCGGCGCCAAGAAAAACGTACTTGGGCACCAAAGAACACATTGTTTTCAGCGTCAAAGTGCATTTTTAGGGCGTCAAAGTACATTCTTTACTGGCGCCAAAGTAAGTTTTTATTGGTTCCAAAGTACACTTCTATCCGCGCCAAAGTAAATCATTTGTCAAAGTATAGAGATGTCGGAACATAGAGAAGTCGGTATAAAGAGTTGTCGGTACATAGAGATGTCGAAATATCGATACGTAAATGAAGTCTCTATATTCCGACGTCTCTATATTCGGTCGAAAAATGTACTTTGGTGCCAATTTGTCGGGAACATAGAGATGTCAAAACATAGAGATGTCAAAACATAGAGATATAACCTCTCTCCTGAGATCTGTGTTCACAACAAAATTATCATACTGTTAATTTATGCATTTGTTCAGAGAATGAGCATTAATCAACCAATTTGTTCACCTGCAACCATCTGCTGTTTTCATTCTAAATTTTTGTTCACAAAAGCTATAGGATGAAGTATTAACATGTTACAGGATAACTGTGAGTCCAGTGCACCTGTATTGCACAAAATGTTTCTACTAGTATAAGAAGACTATAACCCTTCATTTATAACTCAACAGAAATTTAAAGACATAAATCTGTGATTGGAATTTATTTTAATGCAACCATGTGTTACATTCCCGTAATGATACAAACTAGGCCAACGAGACTCAAGAAGTCCAACATAAAAGTCATTAGAAACATATCAGTAAATAATCAGTAACTTGTCAGTGTTGGAATTTTGTTATAATAGCCTACTTCAGAGTGCCTGCATACCATATGACCAGAGTGTAATTTTCACAAACCAACAAATATGAAATGTTTATCAGGGTTATGCAAACAGTCCATGTACTATGGTAAACAGTAACCAACTTTTCACAAAGCCATCCATTGTGGAAACTGCATCTCACTTTCTTTCTTTGTGAATGGGTTCTTTGTCCATTGTTTGGCTGTCTGAAATATTTCCAATTGTAGTAGTAATTGAAGCAATTTGGGAAGAAAAAGGCAATTAGAGAAATATTTACACAACTGATGTGTGCCATCTTGGATGTGAATTCTTTTCAAATCAATTGTTGATTCAGTGTACCACTATAGCTAGCGAAGTGACTATATATGGAAGGTTAGAAAAACAAACCTAGATTCTAGGATAAAACTAAATCAGTGTAATCAAATGAAACTCTTCTCACTGTCTGTATAAAGTTCACTTCAGATGGGACAACCTAAGATAACTCTTTGGATGAAAAACCCATCCTACTGTGACCAGCTGGCTAGGGATGGAGCCCAGAACATCCCAGTTGCTAAGCTTCATTGCTTCAAATTCCACCACTTTCATCCACTTGGTCTCAGCACCAGCATATACAGTACACTTGGTACTGTATACCAAGGGATAATGTGGTTGTGCCTGTGTTTTCGGTGCAGGTTGTATTAGAAATTGATAATGAAGGACATATTTATATGGATGGATAAAAGGCTTTTTTTGACACCCCCAAGACCATCTGAGAAAAAGAACCATGGCAATTAAATGCAGTTTACATTTTAATCAAAGATGATTCGGCTACATCCCTATGTTCTATGTCCTATGTTCCAACGTCGCCATGCTTCGACAGCCCTGTATTCTGACGTTGCAATGTTTTAACAGCCCTGTACATTTTGACGTCTCTATATTCTGATGTCTCTATGTTTTGACATCTATATTCCGACAAAAATTAACTTTGGCACCAGAAATAATGTACTTTCAGTGTACAATGTAGTCTAATTATACTTCGGCACTAAGAAAACTATTTTACTTTTTTGCCAAAAATAATGTATTTTGGTGCTGAAAATAATGTTCTTTGGTGCTGAAAGTAGCATTACTCTTAATGGTGCCTAAGTACATTTTCATCGGCGTCAAAGTACATTTTCAATGGCATCAAGGTACACCTGTACAACACCTAAGTATAGGTGCCAAAGTACCCACTTTTTAGTGCCAAAGTGCACTTTTAAAATGTTGAAACAAAAAGAAGTTGGTATATAGAGGTGTCAAAATGTCAAGTCTCTGTGTTCCGGCGACATCTCTATGTTCCAACAGAAAATGTACTTTTGGTGCAATTTATCACAACATAGGTATGTCGGAACATAGAAATGTCGAAACATAGAGATGCAACCAGATGAGTCTGTAATTCTTCCAACACTGAGAGAGACAACTTTCAGAAAATTCAGACTTTCAATGAAAGGTTTCTGAAGTGCGTAACCCAGGGAAATACTGTTTTAATTCTCATAGCAAGTAAAATTTCAAAGATTGAGAGAATATACAGTGGTTCTTTAAAACTCAGAAGGTTCACTTGGAAACCTTACATTCAAATCTAAATGTTTGCCATCTTTGAAAAGAGAACAAAGCAATTTGATTTTTCAAACAAAGAGACAAACAAGTTGATAGACTGGAAGCAAGGAAAATTTCTGAGGCGATTTCTGAGAGGTATTATGCAGAAAAGTACTGTACCTGTACATTCATGAGCAGTGTGAAAGTTATATGTCATTCATTGGTTTGAAAACTTGAAAGTAAATGAATGTAAATAATGAACATGTAGTCACAGTGAGGATACTAACATTTTTTTGGTTTTGTTGTCAACACTTCATATCTTTGACCTTTATTTAACACAAACACATCTCTCAAATTGTTGCATTAAAGTTGCATACAGAAGTAGTCAAGGAGGACCTCTGTGACATCAATATTGGACTCAGTAGTGTTCTTGTGATATTGTCCTTTGTTCTCTATTGTCAGCTATCTATGAATTGAAAAATGAACGTGCATGGTCTTTGAAAGATAGCTAATAACATAAAAATAAGATACTACTAACTTTGCAAATGTAATTTTGTCAATCATTGCCATTTTCTCACAACCTTTCCTTTAATTTTTATTCTCTAGGAACACCTAAAGTATATGATCCAGAATTTAAGGGGCCTATCAAGAAGAGGTTAGTGGATTATCAATTCATGAATAGTGATAATTATCAATCAATGCCACAGCTGAATTTTAATGCTTCTGTGGCTGCCAGCTAGAGCAAGTTGCCTCTTTGAAACATTTTCTTTTGTTAGTGCACTGAACAGGAGGAAACATTATTGTTAATTTTTCAAAAAGAACAAGTGGATGACAAATCGATGGATACAGTATCCGGATGGGATTCTGTAATCAGTTGTCAATCATATGGATACATTGTCACAGGTCTGGCAGTAGTTCCTGATTGCAAAAAGAATAACTATGGTAAATGTAAGCAGAATAATTTTGTGCTAACTTTAAATTACTAAGGTGACATTGTAACTGAGCCATGGCATTAATCTGTGACATTCATTGTCAAATTCAGTAATTGCTAAGTCTCTGGTTAAAAATACAGTTTTAAGTTTTTAAGTGTATGTCTCTTATGTTAAAAAAGAAGTTGAATTTTTATTTTTCCTGCAACTTTATCATGTTTTTGGTCAAAACATCAGCTTTTAAATTCATTTCTACTGATAATTTGTGCAAACTGAATGTTTCTAACCTATTTTGAAGAAATTGTACAGAAAGTTTTGCCACGTCTTTCCGTAAACTGCTTATCCTGCTGCTGTTTTATTCCTATACTTGAGTTACATTTTCACATGATTAAGAAATGAAGTACAGTCCTACTACTTTCATTTCCTATCTATTTGACAATTATGGACTTAATATTGATTTTCTATTATATTCTACAGAGGCTGTACTGACATCATCTGTTGCATATTTTTCATCATTTGTATCGGTGGTCTTGGATTCGTGGGCTATCTTGGTAAGGATCAACAGGATCAGATATGGTTTACAAATTGTTTATTGTTTACAAACTTGTTTGTACATTGAGTACACATTACTGTCCTTGTAGGAAACGTTTGTTTGATCTTTATCACTATCAATATTATGTACTACAGTCTGAAAATATGTGTTAACATATCAATATACAATGAAATATGAGTTGATAACAATGGAGGAAACTTGAATGCAGTATAAACCTATTCAAACTTTTCCTGTGATGATTGGTTTTGTTCTGGGTGGCCCCTGGTTTATTGTGTTTTTAATTGACAGAGTTTTTTTTTTTATTTTTGTATCGATAACTGGAAATTGGTTAATGTTATTCAAGTTCACAGTGCAGTTAGAGTGATTGTGCTCATAGGTGAAAAGTAAAAACATTCATATTACATCTTCGAAATTTGTTACTGTACAGTACTGTATGTCTTTTAATTGTACAGTACCATTCAAACAATATGGGAAAATACAGTGAACAGGTTTCAAGTGATAAAGTTTGCAATATGATGCCAAATTCTTCTTACATAATGACAAAAAGTATAAAATACGATAATGTAGAATTTTCAAAGTTTTCATTCAATGTAACCGTGCACTTCTTTGAACAGGCCAATGGAAACATTATTAGAAAATGAATATTCATTTAATCCAAACAGCCAATCACTGATGTTGCAATGAGGTGATCATTCAGTTAATCCTAAATTCTTGATACCAATCAAGGTGACACGACTTGAGTTCTATGTTTTTGATACACTATTAATCACTTAGTCCTCATAGAATTTCCATAATGTGCTAAACTCATGTCTGCAAAACACCCTTTCTGCATGCTACAACATGAGGTGATATCGAGACATACCATAATGGTTAGAGTTTATTCCTTCGATGAAACCTTATCATGTGTGACATCATGTGAGGATTGGCTGTACTAATGCTTGTTCTGTTATATTCATTATGTAGGCACTTATAGCAAGAAAGTTACTTTTCAAAGATGATTTCTGCTTTCTGCTGGTACAGCAGAAGCTGTGCTTTATCTAAGTTCCAAAAGATGTCACTGACTTAACTTGCTCAATTCAGCATTTATTCGTTTTACACTAACCATTTCATAGGTTACTTCAATGGAGATCCAACAATTTTGCTGTATCCAACGGATTCTGATGGAAACGTCTGTGGGAGGGATTCTTCTGTTTCGTAAGTTTGTGGTGAACTTATTATTTGAGAGTGCAATCAGAAGTATAGGCTAGCATGCATTGCAAAGGGATGTGTAATGGTATGATTCATAAGTGCTTTAACACTAGTAGGGTTTTATGAGAGAAAGTTCTTTATTTCATGCATACATAGTTTAATTTCTCATGCTCATAAATCAGGAATATTCTTCAGTGACAATTAAAAAGAACAGTAGTTCTTAAATAAAGTTGCATTTTCACTGTAGGAAAAAGGCTGTAGAGAAATTTGTTAAGTTACAAACAGAACATGTATTCACATACAGTGCTGTTTACACCAATCTAGGTAGAAAAGTTTCCCTAATCTTATTCTTTTCTAAGTTATTCTTTGTAATCATGGTTAAAAAAGAACTCATTTTATTAGTGTTGAGCTTTTGGTATTGTTGTTACTTGAGGTGTTTTTTTTCTTTCTACAGTGACAAACCGTACCTGTTTTATTATGATTACTTAGCCTGTGCTAGTCTGGATACACTGGTTGATTTCAGCTGTGGTACACGACAGGTGAGTCACAATTAAGTCCAATCTAAAGCTTCAAAGTATTGAGAACTACAGTATAATGTAAAAGGAGAATATTAAAATTGTACAAAATGCTAGAATACTCTTTTGTGTGGTCTTGTATGAGGCAGAACATGTAGAAGATAGTGACTAAAAATTAAATTAAAGCAGCCATACACTTAGCAAGCACTTCCATGAGTTGACAGGAATTTGTGTATTTCCCAGGGTGTGTGCTCTCTGTTGCATATTTTGCCCAAAGTTACTAGCATCAAGCAAAATTTTATTCAGAGTCCATACATAATGTGTGTGTATAGTTCAATTGACAATACACTACAGTACACAGAACAGACTTCACAGTGTGACATTTTTACATGTATGTTAACATTTTTAATATGCGTATCTGCATTGTGTTGAGTTGGCAAATGATTACAGTAAGATGTGATTTTGTGACTATGTACATCTTGAATAAGAATTGATTGCTGCTCTTCATAAATAAATTTTGTATACTTGGCATCTAACATTTATTTGTTATTATTTTTAAGCTCTGTGTTTCATCATGTCCCAATGCTACCTATGCACCCTATGCTCTCGTCTCCCTGCTCGGTGTTACCGCTGCAGGCATCTTGGACTGGGACGCTCTCGTCTGTGACTACGGGTTTGACCCACAAACAGAATTTCTGACGGGTAGCTATGTAAGTGGTGCTTAATCTGGAATTAATTGAATGATTGCTGTTATTATTACAGCATCAGCTTTATGTTAACTTGATTGTGTCGTCGTGTTTTTCTCTTCCTAATTGTACATTATAAACAGAAAATTCTTGTGCATTGCTGTCTCTTGCTTTACTGCAAACTGTAGCTGATTATAGAAAATTTTCTTCTTCAAGCAGGGTTCAATTTGATGCTGATTACCCAAACATTGAGTTAGTCAATTCTACTGCTGTTAGAACTTTTTACATGTAAGACGATGTGTTATATAAATACCTGCAGCTGAATTTTATGAGATACTTATAGGATCAGGAAAGGTATCTCTGTTGGCAGCTTAATCATTGCGTCTGATCATAGTTCGGAGGATCAACCCATCCACCTTGTCTTATGCTTTGCTTTTCTTTTCTTCTACAGCAAGGGGCTTTGGGATTAGCCAAAATATTTGAGGAGGAAAGATGTGCTGCATACACACTCCATGAAAGTGTTTGTAAGTAGAGAACACTATTAACGACATTTAAAATAATAATGTTGACATCAATGTATTTCATGTTTAAATTAGCCAGCTACCTGTTAAGGGAGTCCTATCATCTTGTTGCATAATTTGTGTTGGTCAACATTTTCAGTGGTTGAGTTCATGTTGGATATGTTGCTGCCATGCTTAAGTAATTATGTTCTGTGAATGTTATAACATACATCCATAGTACATCCTCTGGCCTTCATCGCACAAAACCTTCATTATCTTTTAACATGTTGGATTTCTATTATCCAGATATGTGCTGATGTGTCTGGTATTCATATAGTATTGTATCCTATCCAATGGTAACTTGAAACAACTTGCAATTTTGGTATGTTTTCTTTTTTTTTTCAGATGCTCAACGATGTGTTCCCACTATACTAGTACAAGCGATATCATCTGCAGATAGCATCTTCACCAACACTACTTCATACATTTTAACGTCTGATGGTGTACAACAGAACAATGCCACTGCACTTACCACAACTTTGTCAAGGTATCAATTAAACATATTGAAGAAAGTTTATGGTCTCAAAAACTATTGTGTCACATCAGCATAAACACTCTTGTGTCTTTCTTATTAGCATAGTGTAGCTGTAGTAACTTGTGGCTCAACATAACATATTTCAATATTTTAATGTTGCAAACTCATACTCTGAAGTTTAAATTCTATTGTAAGATTGCTCTAAATTAATGTGGAGGATGCTCAGGACAGGATGAAGTGGAAATTGGAAGCGTTACCATGGCACGAAAGTCAATAACGTCTTGCTGGAGTAGAAATGATGTTGATTTAAAGGCTGTAATGCATCACCCCAGACAGTTACAATTCTCCCAACCACCTACCTCTAGTCCCTCCCTCAGCCTGTCTTACATTCCTCCACATGTGTAATCAAAACAATGGATCCCTATGTACGCTGTGTAATACAAGCTGCTCTGCATCGCTCGAATTTGCTGGCAATCTAATAGTACTGTAACTTAGAACCAGTTGACAATTTTCCTTTCAGGGAGGTAAAAATATAGCTTAGGGTGATGCAATACAGCCTTTAAGTACTGATGACAATGGTGATGATGATGATGATAATGATGATGTTATTGTCTTTTTCAGTGTGTTATCCATTTATCTACAATTACAAGGATTCTTTGAGGTTCTCTATGAAGATGTGGTTGCTTCTTGGTACATCATTCTCATGTAAGCTGCATTCCTTTTACTTTGTACTTAATTGTATTACCCAGCTAACACTATTTTAGTATAGTACTTCAAGAATTGTTCAAATGTGACATGAATGTGTAGCTGTATGTGACCTGATGGGAACCCATAAAGGTGTTGTCATGTTTGACTCACCATTTGTCACGTCACCTCTGTTACAAAATAAGAAGTACACATAGCTGTGTATGATGACTAATGTTATCTGAGAATTGCTTCATTGATAGTTTTAATAAAATCTTCACTGAAGTAGTCAAATCATCCATAAAAAACATTTATTTGTTTATTTTTCAGTTTGATGCAGTGGTAATGATTTTTCAGTCATTCCATAATCTATATTAGATACTCATGTTTTATTCATACCAACCTATTTAATTTGGAGTGGTAGTGCTATGTTTGGGGGAACGTGAAGTATTCCTACATACCCTTTCTCATCAGGTGCCAGCTGCTTATCTACAAAGTATTGTACGGTTTAGCCTTGTCATTGTGTAATAAACTTGTTTTAATGGTTTGTACCTTCATTGGTCTACATTATACACCTCTCCCATGTTTTCTAGTTATTTACTAAAACAGCACTTAACACTGTATTTTTTTTTTCTCTTTTCAGAGGTCTGTTTATCGGAATGCTTCTGTCAATGTTATTCATCGTTGTGATGAGATGGTTAGCTGGAATAATGGTTTACCTCAGTATGATAATTCTCTTCCTGCTGCTTGGAGTAGGTTAGTAGCCCCTCAAGACTATTGTTGAATTTGAAATTCTGTGTCAAGGACACTGACTTCCTTAAACTTTCATGAAGCATTGTCATACAGATGATGGTTGTTGATTCTCTTCAACTTACAGAAGTATTTACTTCTCATTTGTCACTGCAGGTACATTTTATTGTTTCTGGTACTGGAAACAATTAGAAGGTGTCGAAGGTTCTGATGATGCCATACAGTTCACCACAAACCTTTTGAGTTACCTCAGACTGAGAACAACTTGGCTTATCTTTGGTAAGGATGGCAATGCAAATGCTTTAATTATCATAGATATTGGCATTTAAGGTTCATTGTTAAGTGTAAATAAAATTTCACCTAATTTTGTGTGCAGTTTCTTTCCAACTGACAAATTTAGTTGCTTATTAATGCCCCTTAAAACTTACTGTAATTATGAAACATCCACTAGAAATTTCCCAGGTCAATACTTTGATATTTCATCTTTTCAATAGTAGAGTATTTGATGTCAGATTAATAATAATAATAATATGTGTTTCAGTGTTTCTCTCTCTGTCTGAATTTCAAATAATATCCTACATTTTAGAAGTCACTGTGTATGGTGGTGTTTATTGATGGTACAGCTTTCTGAATTCTCCTTTACGTTACAATACCAGAATGTGAGGTTTGTCTTACCTATTGTAAATTTGTTTTGTTCTCTTGAAGGTATCTTCCTTGGAGGAGTTCTGTTGATTCTTCTCCTCATCACCATCTGCCTCTGTAACAGGATTCGTATTGCTGTAGCTCTCATCAAAGAGGCCAGTAGGTAAGAGATGAAGTCAACAAACTGTGGCATCAGTACGGTGCATTGTCTCAGCAAACGGACTCTGTAAACTCTTTGCTCTTTGTTTCCTTTAATACTATTTGTTCATTGTTGTAATAACAACGTTGGTCTGCTTTCACTAATGTGTTCAGATGTCAGTATTTGATGGAGTAAACACAACCATGCTGGGTGATTAACAACAGTTGCATGTAATTATCAAAATCTTTAAGGAGTTACACTTTAGCAAATATGGTGTTAGAAGAATGACATGACTACCAGCTCATGTTCTCCAATACAGACATAGATTCATGCCATTGTGTACACCTGATGTGTATCAGTGGTATGGAAAAATACTTTGATGAAAGGAGGCCACAAAAAGAAAGTGAACATGAGCGCATTAACATTAAAGATGTTAGATCTTTTAATTTTTTATCTTTTTTTTTAAGCTGCTGTAACCATAAAATATATGTCAGATGGTTTCCATTGCCTAATTGCATGGATGGTTTTGCACTTTTTAACTTTGTGGACTGAAACTTAGTGATCTCATCAGGTTTCTAGTCATGCTGGTTGGTGACGACCAACTTGAGCCAGCACTGATCCTTGCTAACCCTTCATGAAAATCAAATCCCTACACCTCATGTCGCCACAAAATTCGATGAAAATTCCACAGAAGATGGCTGAAAATTCATGAAATTTTTTTTTGGCAAAATTATGCCCCAAACTAGGAAGAAATGAAAAGAACTAGGAAGATTTGATTGTTTGCTGGCTCAGCATATCCTACCTGCAAAAAATTACAACAGGGAAGGAGAACAACCAGAATGGCATTGACACTACACTGTCAAACTGCTGCAGCCACTGCTCAGGATCTCCTTGTTGGTCATCATACTGTATATGAAAATCGTGTTGCATTGTATTATCCTTTGCTATCTAATAACAATCTCTTATAAATGTAAGTATTTGTGTATTCTCTCTTTCAGAGCTGTTGGTCACATGTTCTCAACGCTGTTTTGGCCAATCATCCCATTCATTATGGAGATATTTATCGTTCTCCTCTGGCTGTCTATTGCTCTATTTGTGTCTACATCATACAGAAACCATTACACAGTGGTTGATGCACCCTCTGACTTTGCAATTGCCAATGGTACAGACTGTGACTTTGATGTGAGTAGTACATGCAAAACACATTCTCCTCATCTGTTGGTTATAATGATATTTTCTTTGAAAAGCCTTCAATTAAGTTTTCACAGTAAACTGGCTGTATAAGCGAAGCCTGTAATTACCAGTTTTGATTCGGTTTGATTATTGCATTGAGAAAAATTGAAATTATTAGTAATATCCTAAAAATCGAGAATAAAAATGTGATGAAATATCAAAAATAATCATGAATATTGAAAATCTGCAAATATTGAAAGTAATGGTAAGATATTTGTAGAAGTATTAGTTAAAATTAAAAGCAAACTGATTGAAAAATCCCTCAAGTTCTGCTGAGATTTTACTACCAACAACAAATCTGCAACTATGGAGCCTTTGCTGATAGTTGCTGTGCCGATGGAAGTTCAACCTACAGAGTGTTGGCGAAGCCAGTTTATAGCTGATTATGCCAGTTTCCAGATATCAGTCTCTTTTAGAAATACCTTGAAAGTTTACTCCAAATAATTAGTTTGAACTAAAGCTTATTGAGCTCATATTTAAGGAAGTTACAGACTAACCAATTAACATTATGACATTCCTTTACTCTCTCATTCGTCTACTCTGTTCCTTTCATTAATTGCTGATGTCTAACTTCAACATCATTTCTTTTTGTCTTGCAGACATTTAATGACACCTACCCCAACACCACTGCTCGTTGCCAATTTGCAGAGTACGCGTTGCCATGGTATACAGTGTATCTTCAGTTCTACAATGTCTTTATGCTGTTTTGGCTCGTCAACTTCATCATTGCCCTCGGTCAGATGACTCTGGCTGGAGCATTTGCATCTTATTATTGGGCATTTACCAAGCCACAGGACATCCCTGCATTCCCTGTCGTATACAGCCTTTGGCGTTCTGTCAGGTCAGTTAATCTGTTATGTTGACATCATGTAAATGTCCTGTAGATCATTAAATGTGTTACTTGCTATGGAACAA
Organism: Stichopus chloronotus; assembly: GCA_021234535.1. NCBI lineage: Eukaryota > Metazoa > Echinodermata > Holothuroidea > Aspidochirotida > Stichopodidae > Stichopus > Stichopus chloronotus. Next base: position 17,772,548 of record CM037840.1, on the reverse strand, counting down.
ACATATAGGCCTATGAACTGTACTTTGCATTATGGAAGTTACCAGGGTTTATGATCTCATACCCTATTTTCCTTTCCATTTTTCAGGTACCACCTTGGCTCTCTGGCGTTTGGATCACTAATCATAGCCATTATTCAATTAATTAGAGTCATTTTGGAGTATGTTGAGAGGAAACTGAAAGGTAAGGGTTTTATATAGAGGTAGCAATACTTAAAAATACATAAAGGGGACCTTGAGGTTTAGATTTTCTATGTGTGCTGTGAATTGTACTGCTCAGAAAATTATGGATTGTGGTAGGTGTGCTATTTAATTAAGCTTCCCATTCTCTATCTAGGTGTGCAAAGAATTGCACTTCTCGTAGTAATTTTAGAGTGAGTGATAGTGTGTGCAAAATTCAAGGCTTAAATTGTTTGTTTAATACACATTTTATCTGACAATGGATGGCAGACTGACAAGAGATAATGTATGAATACGACCCGGGTCCCAGCAGTCAGTGGAGTACTAAAAAACTAAATTATATAACTTCCATTAGTCTACAAGTTTGTTGCACAGTCATAATATGACATTTTACAGTGCACATTAATACTACAACATGAATGTTATGTACAAGCATGACATGTTCTTATTGAGGCATACATGCTGAAGTTTGTGCAGTGAATGATGCATTGAATAGGTTTAAGAAATGCCAATCTGAGGAAAAGAAGTCTTTTGTCAAATGTGTTAATAAAACTTTGGATCTGGGAAGCTATTCCAGAACTGGGTCCTGAAATCGGGCTTCCCTAAAGATGCATCCCATAAGATTAAAAATTTAGAAGTGTCTCTCTAAAACCTCTAAGAAGGTTTTGATTGTATCGACAAAGATATTGTCATAAAGATGATTTCGAAGATTGTAAAAGTTGGTCTCATTGTGTGATGTGGTGGTTAAATTTATATTGTTCTTTTTTTCCAATTTTGTGGACAAAAAAACTTGATGGTCTGATTCAATAGCAGCACTGCTTTTTTTTTTGTCTTTCAGGTAAAGCCGACAATAAAGCGGTGCAGTACATCCTTAAATGTCTAAAATGCCTCTTCTGGTTGGTTGAAAAAGTAATGAAGTTTATCAACAAAAATGCTTATATCATTGTAAGTATACATAATGGCTATACTGTACATTTTTGTGAAATGACACTCACTTTGAGCCTTTCTTTATATTATAATCTTTTTTTTGAAAGATCAGGTTGATAGACAACAAACTGATTTTGTAGGCATTGTTCTGTCTTTGTTACAGTGTTTGAAGTCTCTTTTACTGTCACAGTGTTTGAAGGCAGTCAATATGAAACTTTCTAAATAGGGGGCGGTATTAAACTAAGCATTAGTGCATGATTGTGTTCCTTTTTTTCATACATTATTAGGGAGTATTCTATCATTCCCTATAAACTGCAGACTGATTTAATTAATATTATTTCAAATTTCCTACACTTTCTATCATAACAGATTGCCATATATGGTAAAAGCTTCTGTCCTGCTTCTCAGGAGGCTTTCTGGCTCCTCTTGAGGAACATTTTGAGGTGAGATAAATGTTTTGTGCTATTCTGATGTTTGTTTTTTAATGTGTGCTTTTTGCTTTTATTATTTTTTGTACCTTTTTTTGCTTTTGGTGATCTTCTTGTTCTATTTAACTTGCACATGTAAGCAAATCAAAGACACAATGTAGAAAAGAAAACATGTATGCTTTCTTTGTATCAATCAATTAAAGCATATCTGATTCAATCAATGAAAAAGGATTACTGCTAGTGTATTAATATCACACAACATGAAAATGACAAATTCAACATGACCCAAATGCTTCACAATGTTCTCCATTCACATTGTAGGTAAATTTGGATGGAACTTTCATGTAAAGTATCTTCTGCATGTTACTTCTCTGCAAAGCAATACATGAAGTATAATGTTATAGTGCCACTGAAAGCCTCTAAATATTTTCTTTTGGTCCCACAGAGTTGCAGTAGTAAATAATATCACCGATTACATTCTATTACTGGGCAAGTTTATGGTAACAGCACTGATTGGTCTAGCTTCATTCTTTTACTTCACCAACCAAATCACCTTTGTGAGTTCATTCCTTGGGATACCAGATGTCACATACTACTGGACACCTATCATAGTAAGTTGATCAAGACAAGGCATCATTTCAAACTTGTTTCAATATTTTGAATTACTTTTATATCAAACATATGCTAATTTAATTTTCGTAATCAATGAGTAATGTCCATTTGATCTAAGGTCCATTCTTGCATGTTGTTTTTTCTTTCAATGTAAGTGTTTGGAAGGACCATGTTTTACTTTGCTAGTCTAATAGAATATTTGGCATTAAATTTATTTCAAAGATTTGCTTCTTGTATTTTCATAATCAATGATGGATGTTCATTTGTTCTAAGAGTGCAGTGTTGTATGGTATAAATTTCATTCATATGTTTCAAAAGAACTGTGTGTTGATTTGGTCATCTAACAGGATGTTGCATTTTTCTTTTCACAGATTATATGCATTGGTACATACTTCATTGCGTGGTGTTTCTTTAGTGTGTATGACATGGCTGTAGACACACTGTTCATGTGTTTCTGTAAGTATTGCTATGTTTAGAATTATCCTAAGGAGTGGGGAAGGGAGGGGTGGTTCAATCTGCTTTTTGTGTGGGACAGTATTGATCTTCCATCTTTCTTTGTGGAAAGAAATGATCCTACCAGGTGATAAACTTCGTGATTTTCCTTCATGATCATTTATTTCCTGATCCAATTAAGTCAACTATAAGTTGATTTCAAATAAAAGGTATATGTAGTACTGACAAACAACTGCATAGTTCAAAGGACAAGACCAAGACTTCTCTTAATCATGTGGGACCATGAGGGAAAGCAACCAGAATGTATACAAGAGAATGGAAGCCAAAAACTAGAGAATAATTAATAAATGCATGCAAGGGTGTTACCTCATGACTTAAAAGAATATTCCAGACCATCCAAAATAAGTGTCAAAATGGAGAATATTCAATAGTGACCATACAAGCCATTTTCCCATAAAAACAAAACCCACTTGGTCCACAGAGATATTGAAGTTGTAATGCATTTTACAATAAATACCATTCCAGGTTCCTCATGAATAAGTCATAATCACAGCATGATGACGTAAAAGTCACACAACAGTTTTGTTGTCCATTGTATCTCTGAAAAACTTTTTGCATTTTCCAAAAATCTGTATCTACACACGAAACATGAAGCAGATTGAAAGTTGTTGACATGTAGTTTCATATTATTATGGACTTTAAGAGAATATTTTTAATATTGCGTTGCCTATTGTTTTAACTGTCCAAAGAGAGCTATGGATCAAAACTAAAGTCAGGACTGTTCAGACAACACAATGCATTAAACTTGGTGTGAAAAACTAATCCGTGTCTCCATGACACTGAGGTAAAAAGACTAAGGGCACCTGAAATTAAAGAGGTGAACTTGCTATAAAGAGGCATATAGGCATACTATTACTGGAGGGTATGATTAATCACCTAGTTCTCTACATTAGGGTTTGCATGTGCAAATTTTTACAAAAAAATATATTGTCACTTACAGAGTTTTGAACAACACAGAAATGCATGAAAAATGTTCAATTCCTGCTGTCTAGTGTACATATTAAAGTGTCCAATCAGATCACTGCAAATAGTTATTGAATATTCACGGATTCTCACAACAATAGTATTGTCATAAATGTTTGTCAGTGATAGAAGTATAACCAAATGTTAGTGAAGGATGTGAAGACTTTCTAACTTGAATGCACATCGTTGCTCTGCTTCTCTTTTTGTCACCAACGACCATCCTCTGACTGGTGCTTTTTTTTCCTTCATTTTTGTTTTGTTTGTTCAACAGTGGAAGACTTGGAGAGACATGATGGCTCAGCAGAGAAACCCTATTATATGTCAAAAGAACTGAAGGGCCTTGTGGGTAAAAAGAACAACTTTGAGGAACCATCCACTGATGAAGAGTGAGAACCACTCTAGACTGTTGAAAAGATGCAGCATTGTGAGTAGGGCAACATCTGAAACACCTAAGATGGAATTAAATACCCACTGAAGATCCAAGTTATTATTCCAAACAATTGGTACTATAACACAGGGAGAATTCTACACAATACGTCAGCAACAGAGAGCAATAAAGATAGTAATGATACAGTAGCTTATGCGGTTACTACATTAGTGGAAAGATACATAGCCTAAGTGTTTATGTAATAACATGATGTGCGGTAATGTACTGAAACTTTAGTAAAAAAAAGTTAACTGATGAATCACTTCCTTTTGCATGTTGTTAACAAAATCATGTTATGTTATCATATTAATTTAAAAATTGAAAGTTATGAATGTAAGAAGTTAATATAATACTACTATCTACAGCAAGTAACATTCAAAAATATGTTCTACATGATATATGGTGCAGAGAATTACATTCTCATTTTGGAATAGGACATTGACTGAGTAGTTGAAAGGAATCAAATGTTCAATGTTCATATTAAAAATAATATAAAATGATCAAACACATTCACTACCATCCTTCCATTTGTACATGAAGAAGTTAGTGTGAATGTATTATCTTTGTAACTTTCCTAGACCATGTTAGCCAAGAAAATGAATCATTGGTTGTCAATTCACTCAAAGTTTAAAATACTTGGTTACTTCTTCACTTAAAGCCGTATTGCATCACCCTAATGTGGTGCCAGAGTGGCAGGTCATGCGCGGGTAACAGTTAGGGGGCGGTAGTTATAGTAGCAGACAGTAGGCCGACTCGTGACTCGAAATTAAATATCTCTTCTTCATCTATTACGACAGTCGGTGGCACTCAGCCCAGACAAAACAGCCCTGAAAATAAAATTAATGAATGACTATAAAAATGCGAACTATACTAGCTAGTAGAGTAAAAAAAAATAAAACAAAATTTAAAATATGAAAAAAAATCAAAAGTGACGGAAACAGGAAGTACCTAAAAAAGTTGTCGGAAGCAATTAAAGCAATATGTCGAATGACTAAACCTACACTAAAGCAATGGAAACCCAGGCATAAAATTTGTGGTGCCTCACTGGTTCCCAGAATATTTTGTGCCGCCAAGAATTACCAAAGTCAAATTTCCCAAAAGGTAATAAATTGTAATCAGCTGTTAATCTGAACTCTTTAAAATATGCATCCCAAAAAGGACCAATTCATCAAAAACTGTACCAAACATTGTACAATCACATAACATATACGGCATTATCAATGAATTAACTATCAATAACTACTGTCACATGACTAGCTACAGTACATGCTAACGATGACCATCTTAACTGAAATGATCCCGAAAATTGTATAGTTCTTTAAATTTACTTCCGTGAAGATGTCGCTGAACCTCAATCATACTTATACAGCAACCTGATCAATTGAAAGTGGGCCCAAGCATACTTTAATTGGTACACAAATATATGTGTCGGTTACGCTTAACGAGAGATGGGCGCAGCCATCTTGGAACGGCCATATTGAATACTACCTTTACGGAATCGAGGGCGCTATTCACAATTAACATGAGTTACCATAGTGAGTACAGCTCTCATACTTGTAACACGCACACACCTATAGTTAACAATACTATAACACAATCGATGCAGTGCTTAACGTTACACACAATACATACGTTCAAGACAAGCAAAGCCTACTTGAGGAAAGTTACCGAGATTTACTCTCTGGTCGTTTAGATCTGTTACGATTCCTAAACGTTCCAATGCTAATGATCTTAGAAGTATATATTTACCTTCAATGAGCTGAATTGTCATGGCCACGTAAGTAAAATCGACTAAAACGAAATTGTACAGGGTTTGCTACGAACATGCATCTGGTGTAGTCAAATTCTGAGGTGAAAGTGACGCTACCGGAGTAGCCGGTGCAACTAGCAAGGAACCGGGGAACAAAGGGGTGCATTGAATGAACAGGATGTTACGCCGAGTAAACGGCTAACAAATCTGCATAGTTACGTAAAACGCCTGATTTGTGAAGGAATACATTAAACAGAGAATTTCCTGCGCTGAAATAAACAAGGACTAGACTTCTGAAAACTAAGCGCTGAAATCGGAAACAGTCAAACAGAGAAAGTCTAGCGCCATCCAACCAGGAAAAGTGGGGTTCCCTACACTAAGCTATATTTTTACCTCCCTGAAAGGAAAATTCTCAACTGGTTCTAAGTTACAGCACTCTTAGATTGCCAGCAAATTCGAAAGATGCAGAGCAGCTCGTATTACACAGCGTACACAGGGATCCATTGTTTTGATTACACATGTGGAGGAATGCAAGACAGGCTGAGGGAGGGACTAGAGGTAGGTGGTTGGGAGAATTGAAACTGTCTGGGGTGATGCATTACAGCCTTTAATCAGTTTATCAGTAGGTTACTTATGTTAAACAAACCCTTTATCAACTGTACTACAACATGTTTTATGAGAGTTACATACATTGATGAGCTGAACACTGTTAATTAATTTGCCAGTCTCATTTGAAGAATGGCAATGTGTGATTAGTGTCACACTGCACTGATATCTAGTACCTGTGTTTTGAATTTTCTACTAAGGTCTAGCCAGAGTGTTTAACCTTAGCAGTGAGTTTGTATCTTCCACCCCAATTACAAATTTTGGTTGACCTGGCAGTTAACTTTTAATGAATAGTCAATGCAAGCTACAATGATTTGAACATGGTAATGACTTAAACATCAGTGCAGACATGTACCAACATGTTCATGCTTTTTGAATAGTGTATCCCACTCATAAGAGGAACTTTGCTTCTCTTGGACCAGAAAAATCACCTTGAGTATACTTGACCAGCTTCCTAGAATTGATAGCTTGACGATAAGCTTTGGTCATTTTCTTTTTTGACAAAATATGAAAACTTATCAAATGTTACAAAGGAAGTGTCAGCAATTAATTGACATTTCATTTAGGTAGACCATCAATATATATAAGATACAAACATCTTATAGCAACTCCAAGGATCATTTACTGACATGGGCAAATAATCACATGTTCATTGTACTTTTCTCTGCATTGATTAAAATTATTTACCAAAGGATGCCCACAGTTAGTGGAGATAGCATACAACCACTTGTAATCCTTTGCAATATTTTACATTATTCTGGTCTGCCTACTCTTCCAGAATAGATTGATCTAAATTTACAAACAGTAAAATTAGTTGGCTTCACAGACAAAATATGTTGGTTTACAAGACTGTGCTATTGTAATCAGTATCTTCCTTCTGCCAGTGCTCCCACTTTATACTGACAATATAGTAGTTTTTGAAATTTTGATCCCTTTTATTGGCAGTTAGTTTTGCCCATTTGGGTGTTCCAATAGCAATAAGTATGGCCTACTTCAACTTGTTGGAGACATTAATCAACTTCTTTTATTATTGTAAACTGTCATTACCGTGATACATGACGGAACAAACGTTGTAGTTAAGTTGTATTCTAAAGGTTTGTTCAGGAAGTCTTTTGAATGTGAACCAGATGTTATCATGATGATATAAATAGAGCTAAGTTACCTTGTTAGGTTAAGACAAGTACAGTGCAAGAAAAGAATATTATGTATATATGATGTACATATACGATGTAAATATTTCTAATTTTGAAGTCTGAACATCTTGAAAATGAATTGCAATTTTCTTATCGTTTCAAAATGCTGATTTTATTGGGTTCAAAATTACTTACATGTACATGTATATCAAAATCATTGCATTTTTCAGTCATAACAATTGTAAATAAATATTTGTGAAGGTGAACTGTATCTTAAAGCTTACATTCATTTCATTAACCTTAAGGGAAAAATACTTGTAGTATTAACTGTAGCAACAATGTTATTGGTTGAGTCTGTCCCCACGCCCCCCCCCCCCCCCCCCCCGTTGCCGCAACATGCTTGAAAGCTGCAGGTATTGAGAATCAAAGCATTGAAACATACTTTGGAGGATTTTTTTCCCTAAACATGGTGATGCTTTTTACCCAGCCTTTCATGCAGTGCCAACTGTTTAGCCTAGCATTTTGGTTTGAAGAAGGGAGTTAACTATTAATTTTTACTGTGCAAACTCCTTTGCACAACTGAACAGTACACAGGTTCAAGAAAAGAAAAGAGTCATTCTAATATACAAAATGTGTGAAGTGGAGGCCAGGGTCATAGCTATAGTGGTGTGTAGGGGGTGTGACACCCCCCTGCCCCGAGCATGTGACTGTCGGCAAATGAGTGATCCACTCGGCAAATTTTGAAACTTCCAATAATACAGGAGGAGGGCCAGGGGTTTATCATACAACAAAATACTGACACTGACATTTTCAGGTGCTTCAAGTTGCCAAGGATGGGAAGGGTTATATCTTTCTATCTGATGGTATTTTAATCCAAAAATTTTCTGGTATGCTGCATTTCAAGTGATGGTGGCACTCTGCTAAGTCTTCCCACAATTATCCCATTTGTTCGAAAACCTGGATTTACAACTGCAGTGCCACGCTGTAACTTTGTTTGAAACGATCCTCCATGATTTCTTGTCGAGGCGACCTCATTTATTTGCCACCCCCCTCCCTTCAAAACAAACTTTTAGCTACGCCCCTCCTTGCAAGTACTGTTTTAGTTTTTTCGAGAGAATGTTTAGGTCCCTCTTTTGGCACTCAACATAAATCACGATCGCATGCTCTTACTCATCTATGAATTATACACCATTCGTAGTGAAAAAGTTTCCAAACCTTTATTCTACAAAATAAAGAATAATTGAAACCTAGAAGGCCAGAGAGGCATTTCCTGTAATTTTCTGAGAGTCATTTTATATCAGAAGACTTCATTGTTTGCTACAAGTCAATTGGTTCGATTGGTTGGTTCGATTGGTTGAAAATATGAAATATTGACGTGCATTTTTCTTGTCGTGACAGAGGGCCAGAATTTAGGGGATGCGGATTGGTTTAGTTCTGTGTACCGACTTGTTAAATTTTCATCCCAAATAACCGTATGTAAGGTCCATGGATGGGTATTTCACCAAACAAATAAAAGAAGAAATCATTACTTAAAAACTGTGAATTCTGGAGTTGCATTCTGGTCAAACCTAACATCAAATACAGCACCATTTTGCATTTACGAAAGCTAACAGTTTCAAAACGGGACACCCCTCCTTTGACCTATCCATCAGGAGAGCCATCACTCATCCACAAGCCATCGTCAAAAATCCCCTTTGCAATAAACCTAAATCGGCTGGGCCCTGAGACATCTTACATAAGCAAAAAGTTCAAAAGGGATCTAGAGAAACCATCTCCCGCCCCTCCCCCCCCCCCCCCGGGTCAGCATCCACTCGGTCATCCATCCGTATTCTGCTTCAAATATCCCTCCACTCTCAAAAAGGAATCGAAATAAAATTGGATACTTTTTATACATTGACAATGCAGTTTAATTTGACCTTCATCTATTTGGCTGCCAGTTGTAAGTTTTTCTTCCTTTTGATATATGTTGGGACGATTTTAAAAGTTTTTTTTTTCAAATTATCTGGGTTTGATAAGACCAGCCATTCACTGCATTTTTGGTTCTATCTACTCACTTTCAGTGGCGATCGAACCTGGAGGTAAGGGAGGGAGGGCCATGGGACTCAGTCTCTCGATGAAAACAGGTAGCTAAAAGTTTAGCTTCCCTCACCCCTCAAATTTGCCAAGGGATGGTTGAATAAATTATGCATAATTCAAATTGCAAACATGAGATCTCTGTTTTAAGTCTCGATAAATACATCACAAAACACTTGAGAAATGTAGTTCCGCCCATCTGGGTGACTTAAGAAGCCAGAAATTTCCGCGATAATGATGGTGGTGCTCCTCTTCAATAATCCTATCCTCACTCCTCACCTTGTCTAGAGTACCTTTCTATGGAGAGTAGCGACAACTTAAAATTGGACGCCATTTTGTTTCCATTTCCTGCATATCTAGAGCACACTGGGCATGACTGAAGATTGACTTTAAGCGTTGCGGGTTTTCTTTTGTCGTATTTCTGGTCTCTATTGAACGAGAGGGGTGGGGTTTCGTGTACAAAATCTGTGGGGAGTCACTCACAATGATATGGGTTCGGGGAGGGGGACAATTAATGTCACATGGGGCCAGAGTAGACATCCTATTTTGATGACTGCATGGTACATACAGAGTACACTCTTGATTTTAAAGCAAACGTTTAGAATTTATATTGGTACCACGTCAGGGGGAGACAAAACATTATTCGCTGAAGATCCCTCGAGGCACAAGGAGGAGAACAAAGAGGGGGCAGGGGCTGCAAATGGGAAGATGCCCCTTGGCAACAACAAAGGCCCGAAAGGTCAGTTAAATTCAGGTGAACTCAATTGGCTGGAAAATTTGTGATAGAAACATTTAGAATACATTGTGCTAGTTTAAGAACCCCCTCCCTAGTTTGGGCCGGGCCCTTGGATCCCGGTCCCACCAATTTCGAAGTAATACGAAGTATGACATGTGAGGTATCTATGGATAAAGCATTTGAAGAAACATACAAAAATATTGTTGTCTAGAATCAGAGCTTCATTTTAGAGTTCTCCCAACATTGGGCCCTGGGCCCGATTGTCATAACATATTAGAAAGTATAGCACGAAAGGTAATTATGAATAACTAGTTTGAAGGAGAATATAAAACTGCGGTCCTTAATCATGTGTAACTTGACCCCTACACATTTCAGTTTGAGTGAATAAACTTCAACATTTTATATCTCAGCTCAGGAATGCCCTATGAAGATGGGAGTTGGACTGTTAGAATTCACTCTTAATGGTCTTTAATTTTGGATTTTTGACTGTAGGTACACTTTTATCAAATTGCCAGCAAACATTAGAAATTTTGACAGCATACATTGTATGAAACATAGAAAGACGTAGAAAAAAGCCCTTGGGGAGACTTTGATCTGAAAGGTAGGTTATTGAGGTGAATCATGAAGGTATCTAAAGTTTATGCAAATGCCAGCATTATTAACTATTTCTGTACGTACATACTAAATTACAACCAAGGATGAAACAGCGAACAAAAAAAAAAAATAGTGAGTGAACACAAAACTTGAGAAAAATTGAAAAAAAAAAGACACTTCAAGAGTATTTCACTTTCTTAGCTAGTGTACCCATAGTCTTGCTGACAAGTTCACCATGTCTCTTCTGTCTTGCTGACTCCTTCAACAGTTCCTAATTTCTTTTTTTTTGGAGAAAAAGTGCAAGTGAACATTGATGAATTTACTAATGAGATTATGTTTGAGATTGTGGCAGGGAGAGATCTTGATATCTTTGGTCAGCTGTTCTGCTTCAATGACAAGAACATCTTTGATATTGGGTCCCTTAATGAGATTTCTTTACTTGCCCCTGAACAGAGTCTCCACTTTAACCAGCATGTTAAAGGCTTTTTCAGACACATGCTGCAAACAACCTTGTCTGTGCTCTCTCAAAAGGGTGAGCATAGCTGCCTCATGTGGCCCATCCTGAGGTCCACTGGTAACCTCAATCAAACATTTGTCACAAGCCTTCTCACTTTTCTTGATTAAGACAGTGCCCAGCAAGGTTATAAAAACGGTCAAGTTCGACTTGGGGAAGGTTTGAGAAAAGCTCCTCATCTGATAAGCTAGGTTCAGGAATTTCTGGCTCTTGTTGTGGCATCTGCAAATTCTGGTTGAAGAACTATGCCAAAAACTCTCCATCATCTTCGTCATAGCTTCCTGATTCCTTGAGAGTGAGGAACTGTGCACTACCGATTAATTTCAAGGCATAATTGAATTCCAGTGGTGAAGGAACAGCTTCTTCAGACGAACTACTGAAAATCAATTCTCTAGTCTAGGCAGTCCTGAGTAAGTGGAGATGTGCAGAGAAATTTGTTCCCAGCATTGAGCAACTGATGCAGAATAGCAGTTTAGTTGGTTAACCAATCCAATGAATTTTAGTAATACAGCTTACTTTGCCAGATAATGGCTAAGCGACGGTTTGTCCCGTCCTACACAGACTAGGGTTCCTTTATAGAGAAGGAACCCTAACACAGACGAGCCTTAAGTTAGGCCTAGCTACCCTTTTCGTCCTGTTCACAGTACGTTAGTAGCCTATGCCCCTGAGTGTTGAGTCTACCACCTATAACTTAATTAGTTCAAACGTTACATGGCAGAGAAACGACGTTGGTTGGTTTCCAATTGACACGGCTGACTTTTTTCTCCTAAATCTTTCTTCTCTTAGTATTTGTGGAAAATCTGTACATCCTAAACCCTTTCTCGGACCGATTATGGCAACTAAATGCACAACAACCCGTCCTTTTCTTGGAGAACTGGAAAGTTTAAATGTAGTCGCTGTCATTGACTGCGTGCAGCCAAAACTTTTTGGAAACAAAATGGCTCCTGTAGTCACATGACCTGTAATTTTTGGAACGTCAATGTCGCTACTACTCTCCCTATAAAGGTACTCTACCCTTGTCCTCCCCTCTGCCCTCAATCTGTCTTCGTCCCGCCTTGCCCGTTCTCCTCTAAGCAGGAAGTGCGCAATTCCTTGCTGTTTATACTTTTGATTTTGAAAGAAACTATAATGGTTCAAAATTGCTTTGAACTTGGTGTATGTTAGTATATCACAATGCACGTTGCAATCTGGGACCAACTTGCCTCCTGAGCCTGGATGCAAAAAGTAGTCTAGCCAGCTACGCCCCTGCTGGAAGCAATTCCTTGTACAGATAGTCAGTGGGGAGATTTTTAAGCCAATCAAAATACAGTTTATCATCGTAATGAACATGCACAAAACATAGCAATGTATTAGTGCCGGTGTGTACCACTGAACTAAAAAACAATGGAAGGCTCATTGGCCGGAAATAATATCGCCGCCGACGACATGCGGCACGTGACCGCGGCCATTTTGCAAAGCCCTTAAGAAGACATCGATATCATATCGACACACTGAACTTAAGGTCAGTGCAGCAACACTGTAGTTATCTGTCACTTCCACTAACTTTTCGAAGTACTTAACTTTCACGGAATGACTGGCTCTTAGTTTGGCCACAGAATTTAACGAGAATGCCTGCTTGTGTAGCAGTGAATTGTACGAATCGTTCCGATCAACGTACAGGGAAATCTTTTCACAAGTAAGTGAACAAAATAACTAGAATTCCGATCACGCCAACATATCGCCATGTATTGCGTCCTATCCTAACAATAGATTGTAGTGACCACAGGCTATCGGTAACAGTTATGGATGGAAATTGAATAAGTAATCTGACAAATCTAACTTCTTTGCACTAGTTTCATTGTTTGTAGTCTAACATGTTTTCCTTAATTTGTCCTCCACTAAGACCAGTATCCAATCAAATTTTTTTCGGATTGATAAACCAAGGCTAGGTCCTAAAGTTAGGCCTACACTAATTCAATACACTGGTCTCAATAGTCACTGTCTAACTAACTGGCCAGTTAGTTGAAAACCAGTATGGAAATGGAGCCACCGGACGTTCATTGTTTGCATCGTTCATGTAGGCTACGCCTTTTATTAAATAGGCCTACTAATGCTTCAAAATTAGGCCAAATCACTTTTATTACACCTTGGGAAGCAGGAATGTGCATCAGGTCAGAAATTGAAATTAAATTGTATGCGAAGTTGTAGGCCCCTAGACCTACACCAAAATCATTATGTTTGCACACAGGACATGTCCGGCATACAACCTCTAGTTTCCAATCTGGTTTCCACTTGACGTGATCCTTTGTTTGCATGTTGTTTAAACTAGGCCTATGAGTTGTATATTTTGTGAAGGATTATTTTGATGAAGGATTATGAAATATGAACGACCATGCTCGAATCACCCAGGGAGCTGTTTTGCTAGGCCAGGCCTGATTGTGATTTTGGAAAAAATTTACAAATTCTTGACAAAAAGTTATCAAGCCACATCTAAATTTAGGCAAAAATCTTGTCAGATGGAAATTGGGGCAAGCATGAAAGATTGCCATCCTTGTCATCTTATGTTGCATCGATGGTAGGCCTAATCCCATTTTCTAAAGGTGGCACTGATGAGTGACAATTAACTTTAGGGTACAGTAACATTGTGTCATGTTGTCTAGAGTGTGACTCCATTCAAATATGCATATTCCAAACGGCACATTACAGCACTCCTCAAAAATCATATGAGTTAAGAACTTGACACTAGTGGTTTGTGATTATTAAAGTTTATTATGTTTGCATTCAGTCTGGTATTTACTGTAGTGGGACCAGATTGTTTACAAGAAAATTAATTGGCATTTGTTGACTGTGACAATGGATCAACCGTGATCATTACTTACCAAAGGAACATTTTTATACTACACCAAGGATATGTTTGTATTTATTCCATCTAGGTTTCCCCTCAAGAATCCATCCTATCTCAAAGAATGGCTTGTGAAGATGAGAAGGGACAAATGGACACCTACAAAATACTCTGTCATCTGCTCAGACCACTTTGAGGGGCAGTGCTTCGACCGCACTGGCTAAACAACAAGACTGCATGCAACCGCTCTACCAACTTTGTTTAGTTTTCCGGCACATCTTGTCAAGGTAAGTACTTTGATGTCTTGGCTGGTCACAGTTATGTCAGCTTATAACAAGAATCTTCGAGTCTACAGTCTTGGAAAAATTATTTTTGACTCTTGCTGGGTGGTGCATATAGAGTTTTAGGCATCTATGTTGGGGCTTTATTATCAAAAGCCTAAAAAGTATGTTTTGGCAGCAACAATTTGTGGTTTGTTGGTATCAAACTTTTTGCACCACCAACCCCATGCCACCCACCCCTGTAAATGTAGTATTGTAGAATTTCACCCATATCTTGCAAATTATCTCCAACACTGCAAAGGGAGCAGAGGTGTCCAAGTAATCTTTTCCAAGATTGTACACCTATAGTCACTATAAAGTCAGCCCAGTGACGCTTGGAACCTGCCTTCCCCCTCCCCCGCACCCTCTCGCACCACAGTCGTTTCACTGCAATTTTTAAAGAAATCTTCTCAAACTAAGTTTTAGCTAATTATTGATTAAGTATTGTGTTTACATCACTTCAGGTGAACTGTGCAAGCTACTCACTGCAAGAATTGTTACAGTGTGCTTTCACATTATCATACTTTTTCAGATTGTGAGATCTCGTAAGCCTCCACTGGAAAGGATATGTGAAACCCAGGACCGAGAAGGAAGTCGCTCTGAGTTCAGCTGCACCGAACTCACTGATCTCATCAATCTCAAGCCCAACATCAATGAAGACCAACTTTCGAGTGCAGATGCGACCCAAATGCACACATATATATTGCCCATCTGTGTTGGGGTGGACTTAGGGGAAGGGGCAGGGTGATGTCATTTAATCTGGTAAAGTGAAAGACCAGGGAAAGAGAGTTTACACATGATTAACATTATTCAAATTATGCACGTTTATCGACATATTCATTATCGTGAAGTAATTATCATGTTTACATGCAGTAACACTATCTGAATTGCTTAGCATGGAAAGTTGGAGACCATTTTCTATTGTGAGGCAATGTGGAAATAGTAATATAATTATCTCCTCAGTTGGAAAAAAATAACAATAAATAATCCTTGACTTGTCAAATCCAGAAATGTATCTGTCAACATATGTGTGTATGTGTCTGTATGTATGCACGTTTGTGTATGTGTTTGTGACTTCTAAATAAGTAACTTAAACAATTTGTCTGATCTGAGTGAAACTTGGTGTGCATGTTCTCCATATATGGTTTTAACCAACTTGAAGTGTCTCAGTGGGTCACTCAACTAACTTAACTGGAGCACTAGGGGATTTTGATGTATTGTTCGTCCTTTCACAGTTACGGATCTAAGGATCCTGGACTCGGACCATTGTGTTGGAAGACTGCAGGAGCCCTTTGAATTTGGGCCATGGGCCTTTTGGTCACAACTCCAAACAGTCATCTGCCCACCATCTGGACCCTTTCCCCCTGACTGTCCCCTCAGATAAGCTCAACAAATCATTAGCTTCTGCCCAATAGACTGGAGGCTTGACACACACCCACAGATTGAAAATACATGACTCTTTGTGGCTTTTATCATGACTGACATATATGAGCAATGGGGTTACAATGCCCTGTTCTAGGACACTGATTGCGGGGCTCAATCTCTCTTGTCAGTGCAACTTGGGTATACACCTTAAAATGCCCTCTAGCTGAGTGTATAAAGTGACCTACTGTTTCAACAGAAGTATCTTGATCCTAAATTGTTGACCGTATATAACAACATGAAACTTGTGAATGGAGAAATAGCAAACTATTGCAAGAATAGTTTAGTTTTACACAAATTTGAGTATGTTGCATATTGGAGTTGAGGGAGGTGACCACCCATTTTGTAACAATTGACCAAAATCCAACAACTTGGTTTAAAATGTAACAGCTTCATGTCCAAAATGCAATAAC
This sequence comes from Stichopus chloronotus, assembly GCA_021234535.1. Classification (NCBI taxonomy): domain Eukaryota; kingdom Metazoa; phylum Echinodermata; class Holothuroidea; order Aspidochirotida; family Stichopodidae; genus Stichopus; species Stichopus chloronotus. The sequence goes on along the minus strand of CM037840.1, from coordinate 17,756,119 downwards.
TATATAGAACTTGGTCCAAAATGCAACCGACTTTTCTGCCCAAAATGTAACTTTATGTGAGATTCACATCAGACGACATTTAAAAAATCCAAGATCGTTGTCATATTTTTAAAGTGCCATAACTGAAGCAAACAAATCATCGAACGGGGAGTTGCATAATTTCTAATGGCATACTCGACACCTAAAATATATATTTGTGGGTGGCTTCTGTGTGGTTATGAAAAATCAAAATAGCCACTGTAACATCAGTTCGGGTTGAAACTTGTTCCGTCGAACTCGGCGTGATCTAAAACATCTAGAAAGTCTAGTCCCCCTTGAACTTGGTGCTTTGTGTGATGTCACAGAAATTAAAAATGGACGACAATGGCGACGAACTAAAGTAGGACGTACAAGAGTCAAAAAGTGGGAGCGAGTTTTACAATGGGATGAATATGACATTTCCAATATATAAGTTTGAGGTAGGTCCATTTCAAGAAATTTCCTTGTCAACCACTTCTTCTGGTCGCAAACATAGCTAAACAGTTTGTTAGGGCAAATCATGGCCATATATACACATGTCAACACCGGGCTAAGGATTATAGCGGGGCTTGCTATATTACGTGTTTCAAATTCACAATTGCAAACAGCAAGCTCTCAAACAAGCGACTTAGCGCCATCATTTTGGACAGGCGTTCCCAAGTTCTCTTCATTTTGCTTTAGCGCCCTTATTCAAACATAATTTTTTTATTTTCTGAGGCGTATTTTTTTTTCAGTTTCGAATGAATAGTTACTCTGTAAGTTTTGCAGTTTTATTCAGCTGAGATAGACAAGTGGTAAGGATGGAAAGCTCACTCATAGCAGATAACAAACAAAAAAAAACAATGTAAATAGTTTGTCATTGTGCTGTGTACTTTTATATCGTGGAGGGGAGGGTAATCGAGTATAGCATGATGTAATTGATTGCAGTTTTAGAGAACAACTGCTGAACCGCTTGCCTCATGTGTATCTTGACTTACTTGGCTATGTAGTTTGGAGACCACTCAAAATCACACTCAACTAAAATGCCTGTAAGTTTGTACTTGCGGACATTCGTTAAGACAAGTTGCTTTCCCCACCGCTACCGGCTATAGTCACTGAAATTTCTAAATCTTATGTGCCCTGTAGACTTGTGCTGTTCCCTCATATTTTTGCATATCCACGGGATTTGCATTGATGCTCATGCTTCGCTGTCGTAGAAGCATACCACTAACCCTTCCCTTTTTGTACCCTCACAATCATTACTTTCCTGTGCAGAGATTACAGTGTCCCAAGGTCTCAGTCCATGTATGTACATCACCTGCAAGAAACAACCTAAGTTTGTTGCTGTCAGCTGTTTTATGGAAATTTGAATTTCTGGAATACTGCCCAGTGCAACATTCTGGTTACGTGAAAGATGCATTGCTCAATATTTCAAACACAGGGCAGCGCTTCTATACTGCACAGTAGTTTGAAACTTGCATTAAATTAATCGATCAGACTTAGCGAGAATCAGACACAGGGATTGCAATAGTAAGTCAGCGGACCGCAGAGATTTGTTTGCACAAACGTTAGCCGCAAAGACCAAGTCATGTCAGAAAGGACTGGAATAATTCAGCGTAGAAATGTAAGTTTATGACAACTCGATCAAATTTGAGCTTGCCTCTCTGCATTTTCTTGGTCGGGCACTTGGCACAATTCAGTTGGAATTATGGAGACCTAAGTTAGGCTTATGGCCAAAACTCAGCTGTTGTTAATGAATAATGTTGTTAGTGTATGTCGCTGTAACTTAGCCTTTACCCGACTCCAATATATTTGCAAATAAGCTAACCGAGCTATGCGGCTAGTGTACGTTTCAGTAAAAAACTGTGAGGCAGGCCTTTGCTCAAGCTACTGTTAACAGTAAACACTTAAATTAGGCCAATGACTCTAAAATTTGTGAAAGCTAGTACTATTAAGTTTCCTCCTTATCATCAGATGTAGCTTGTTTCAATTCTCAGTGGGCCATGGGCACACGGAAGATGAGTAATATTCTGATCACTTAACATTTGCTTTTTTTTTGTACTGTGTCTTGAAAGATGGGTACAGTATGCCCTACTGTAGGTAGTAGTGGGTTTCTAGGCCTATTTTACATGATGCTGAACAATCAACAAGGACATCTAACTACTGTAAGCTAGTATTTAACAACTGCCTTAAAGTCAGGCCATTGAAAACATATGCATGTAAGTTAAAACAGTTAACACATTCACAGTTCACACTAAATCACCAAGACTAAGACCTACCGTCCACGTTCTATAACATGCCTAGCACTGGCCTCTCCTAAGTTAGGCAATGACAAAAAAATGTCTCTTGCACCTGCTGGCTACCTCTTTTTGTAGCTCACACAGATTGATTTTCAATTTCAGAAAAAATACTGTGATAAAGGATTAAAAGGATTGAAAAAAATTAATAGAAGATTTCCCAAAGCTTAACATACAATACTTTAACAAGACTGCTTTTCTTCATGTAAACGTATCACAAATGAATTGTTCTTGCACATGCTAGCATTTTATATGATGACAAATTTTACACTAGATTTAGGTTAGACAAATCTAGCTAATAAGAACATAACCCTATAAATGATTGAACAGCATCACTTATACTATTATAGTATACATTCATTCAGTTACCCCTGCGTACAATAACCATAATGGCAGTGTGAGTTTTGTCTGAATTTTGCTAAGTGGCCTGGTGTTAATGTACCAAGTTTCGACCTTGTGACTTCTTGTGCAAATATTTGTAGTTTTGTACCAATTAAGCATCAGACATATCGAGTGATTAATGTGATAAAGTGACGTCACATTGCGGTGGCATCAACATTAGAGTGGCAAGGTTAAATTATTGTCCATCAGTGTTATGAGTACTTGAACACTTTCTTCAGTTTTGTTCAACATCTTGAGATGTTAAAACATATCTGTCCGTTACCACAAACATAACTGAAACTTGCAATTGATGTATATTGATGCTCTGACTCTGGGTCAGATTGTTAATATGATTCATGGATGATGTTGCTTTAAGGACATGTGCTGTAGTTTTGGGAAGCTGTCAATAGCAAAACATCAGTTAGTTCATTTGTTCATACTAGAAAAAAGATGTTAGAAATAAATGTATTGTTTAGAGACTGTGTGAATTACAGTAGATTCCCTTACCTACGATTGATTTGAAAGTTTTGTTTTTGTCTCAGTTCGAGCTGATTGGCTCTTTTGTAACAAGCTGTACAAAGTTGCTGGTACCCACATTACTGTATGTATTGTTCATATTGCTGAACACAGTGGAAGCTTGTTACAAATGAATGTAGATAACATATCGATTAGAACTGTCGATGGCTGACAACTAACTGGGTGATATTTACAACCTTCAGTTGCAGTCCTGATCCATAGAGGAAGGAAAATGATAATTACAATGTTGGCATTTGAACGAACCACTTCCAGTTTTCAGGACCAAAGGTGTCATGATTGCCAGGATATAAGCAAGGCCAATTTTCTTGGTTTTATTGTTTGACACTAGTTATTGTCTTTGTTATTTATAGCAGGCCTACTAAGTTCATCCTTTCAAGGTTCATACCTTCAGTGGATTCATTTCTGGTATTATTGGTGCAGATTGTGACTTGTCTATAATTTTCACTGAAAGCACAGTTGTGTGAGTGTTTTATCAAACCATAAAAAATTAACTTGATTTTAATAGTCTTAATGGGTTGGCTGTATCTGTGTGGTTGAGTGCAGGTTACTGTTGGTCATCAATTTAGTCATAATCAGGGTTGTTGCTAGACAGAATGAAGTGGTGGTTGCATTGAGAAAAAGATAGTGGGTAAATATTTTGTTCACCCTGGGAGGTGAAGTGAGTCCATGAGCGATTTTTTTTTATTGGTCTGCGATACCAGTAGTTGTCTGTGTGATATTCTAGTTGTGGTCGGTTTTGTCTCTTTAGTGGTGGTTGGCAAAGGTGAGTAATGGCTAAAGTCAACCACCGCCAAACACCATAGCTACACCCCTGGTTGTAATATACTTTAGTGCATTTTTTTAATATATGCAACTTCTCTAGTTATGATTCAGCATCACAGAGATCATCTGTGTTGTCCATGCCACAGTAGAATTTTATTTTATGTATGTAACTTTGTAAACACTCACTGGTTGGATTCATGCAGTACTTGAATTGATTGTGACCATTTGATCAATTATAGAGAGTGGGAAAATGCTAGTAGAAACATGAATGTATCCACCTGTGTGAACAGCTGACTGAATTTTTCTTTTTCCCAGAAGGTAAAGAAGGTTGCTCTGTCTGTATGTGCTACACTGTCTGTAGGTTGTGGATTCCAAAGCACTGTTGACATTAGTGCACAGGCAAAGTACAGTAGGCTACATATGTTGCATACGTAACAGTTCTGCAAATGTTCAGTATGGCACTTTGGCATCACATACTGTAATCTGTCATATCTGAGCAAACAATCTTTATTATTAGTAAGCAGGTGAAGTGAGGGTAAGGGGCAGACCAAGCAATGCATTGGTTAATAAGGCCATCAGTCTGTTGTCATAGGAACTCTGCTGTTACTTGTTCTAATTTCTTTTTAATTTACAGGATATGCATGACCACGTAATCTTCATGTAGAAAACCAACAGTTTGCATTTTCTAGGTTTGAAGTGGAATTATTTGATGTGTTTAAGAAGGCCAAATGGTAGAAAAGTAACACTGGAGCATGTTATCTAATGCTTGGTTGATTACAAGAATCGTAGTTTGATCGAAGTTCTGTAAGGGGCGTTGGGTGCATAGCTATGCATGATGGTCTGACTAGTATTTGTGAACTGAACCATAGCAGGTACTAGCTTTGTGCATTTACCAACTTGTCCTTATCAATTCAATACAAGGTCACATCTCAGGTCTTTATTCTATTTAGTCTGCATGCTAAACTCATCCATTTGTGTTTACATAACCTTATCATTAAAAGCTATGAAAGGATACAGAGATGTATGTTAAACATGTGTTGAAGGACAGCTTTCCAGCTCTTTCTGAGTAGTACTAGTAATCATAATCCATCAACACTTCTTCTTGGGCAGCTAATTGCTTATCTTTCAGTATTGATCAAGCAGACAAGCGTGGGACAAAATTAAGGCAAAAACTTTCCAAAAAAGATTGAAGCTTTCTTACAATGCATTTAGTTGTCTGAACTTCTACTTTCTGTATGCCACTTTTGGTTCCTGGACAATATCCCCCCTTGCAATTCTCCTATAACTTTCCTTAACCCTTCCCCTGAAAGAATTGTGGGGGGAGTTGTCCACGAGGGAATGTTGCAGCTTAAGAATTGTCCAGGAGGGAATTGTTTGGCACAGATCGTCCAAGGGCAAATTTTATTGGAGAAATTTTGCAGATGGTGGGGTGTCAGGTCGGATAATTTTCAGTTGTGGTAACTAAATAATTCCTTTTTGTTTTTACTTTATGGCATTCACAGGATACTTAGTGCCTACCATGTGACGAGAACAGGATAATGGTGATGAGTCAAGAGTCTGGCTTTATAGACAAACATACAGAACATTTAGTAGTTTCTCATTCAAGTTTCCATGAAGATATAAAAAAGTATATTGGATGTACTAAAACCAAGGAACAAGGCAAAAACAGAAAAAACATACTTGTGAAGAAAGGTATGTTTTCTATGATTAATTTGTAATTGTTATGTTTGCCATCATGGTGGCATATTTATGTTTATACATCTGCAATACCTAACTACATGAATGCCGATTATTTGGAGATATTGTACGAGTGTACGTGGTAGGCGTGTACAGTGTGTCATTATGTAAGCTTGTTCATTACTATGTCACTATTTAATTAAAGGTAGTGTAACATGCATCTAGAATTCTTAGTTCGCTTCTATTCAAAACTTGTAAACTGAAACCCTGAATTAAAATCTGTTTGAATTGTGCTTTTTATCTGCTACCATTTTTGAGATACAACTATTCAAAGTTTCTTGAAAATGCAAATATATGATAATGTGGAGTGTTGCACAGTGTCTGTATTTCTTTTGTTAGGCCTGTTTTTTCACATAGATTTGTAAGTGATACCAATATTTGTAAAGAAGGAAATATATGCTTCCAGAACAAAGAAGGCATATAAAATTTTCACTTTTCATTGGAATAAAGGTTAAGTAAATCAAGGATAACATAAGACATTTCGAGGGAATCCATCTCTTGACATAAATTTGCATACTTAGCGCATGTTTGTTCATGCTGCAGATGTACTGTAAGAAAGCCATTTTCCTGTGAAGTCATCGATAATTGATGAATTTTGGTGGAATTTGTGGCGTTTTCAACATTTTTAATGCTCAGTACAACTACAGCCAATATTCCAAAACGTCTTTTTCATGTCACAAAATCTTTAAGACACTTTACTGTATGCATTGAATCAACAGGTATCATTCATTTTATATAGTTTCAAAAGAAGAGAATCTTCCACAGATGTAATATTTGTGACTTGTTTGTGTACAGTACAGTAACAACAGGAAGCACAAAGGCTGAAATAGCTTTTGGGATGAAAATGTAATGTAAAACATTCTGCAATATTGCATTCTGTGATAATTACATTCGGTAATAATTACATCATTACATTCTGTAATAATGCAAGTAAGTACAATCTGTAATAGTGATTATATTCTGTTGTGTCATTAATGTAAATTTGCTCTTCTGTTGTATGTGACCCTGCAGTAAGTAAATGGAATAATGAAGTGATATGACAGTTTCCTCAGTTCTTGAATGAAGCAGCATATATCTCTTCACTGCGAACTTCAATCCTCGCATCAACTTTTTGTTCATAGTGCAAGATGTTTAATGTGTCGTGAAGAAAGACTAGCATAGTATGCCTACAGCAGTATGAATACTTCTGCACATATTTCAGTGTCGTGCTTCAGCAAAGATGAATTTTACTCCCTGAAAGAAACATTCCACTGATAATTGATGGAGTTCTCAAATGAAAGAATAATTTTCCATAGCAGGCATTTCAAACCCCCTGCCAGTTGCTTGTTCTTTAACTCAAGATGTATGCTGTTTGAGGAAAGACTCACAGTATCTGGGCAAGATGCCCAGTTGCCTTTAGATTACCAACAGTGTCAAATTGTTTCAAGAAATCTTTGTTTTTCTTTGACATTGGAGTCCTCCTTTTACTTGAAATTTGACGCTAGTGAACATTTTGGTTGGGTATATTGCAGATTTACCTTAAAATATTGTGGCGATCAAAGTCACATCTTAAACTATTATAATTTTTCTTTTAAGACAGGCAAAATTATAAAGAAATTAATACAAAGGATATTCATGTAGTTAAGCCTTTGTGACTCCACAAGTTCCTGATTATGCAATGTACAGTACCATTTTGAAATCACTATTTCTTCAAAAATTCATAACTTTTAAACTGAACATGCTTTTGTGATTTTTTTTTTAATTAAGAGGGCTATACATATTCCTAATTTTTATGAAACATCAGTTTCCTACCTTGACCAATCTCTTTAAATTTCTTGGACAGTGTACATAGTCCAAACAAAAATTGAGTGTGTGTTGTGCACTGACCTTATGCGGTGAGACAAAATTTGTGTCAAGCTGTTACGGAGACAAGGAGATACAAAAGGTTAAACTGTGCTTTACAACTATTGTGCTGGAAGTTGAACTTAAAGGCTGCTTCCTGGGCTCATCCCTGTTTCAAGGAAGGAGGAATACATTTCTAGATTAGTGCTACAGGCAATAATTGATTAACAACAACGTTTTCTGTACTGAAGAGCAGAGCAAAGACTTACTTTCTTTGTTCTTTGCTGATGAATAAAACTGAAAGTGCACCATGTAAATTTATAATATTTTGATAACTCCTCCTTGTTATACAATAAGTCATCATCTTTGGGCATCAAAGATAAGTTTTGAAAGTTGACCCCTGACCTTGTGATACTCTGCTATTGATTTGAAATGTGTCAGTGTGTATTTCAGCCTGGCCACTGTGTGTACACCTTTATGCATAAATTTTATAGTGTTGAACAAACAATGTTAAATCTACAGTTTTTTTTTTCAAATGCTCCCAAAGCAATGTGAAATAGAATTTTCTTAAGGTGAAATCCCTCTGTGTTAATTGAGTATTAGATAATCAAACTGTTCAAACATACATGTCTAAAACTGTTCTGTATGGATGTCTGGAATTTCATAAAGAAGCCCAGGTCTTATAAACTTATGTCATCAAAGTTTGGTGCCATTTTTTCTGGTTCGACCTTTGCGTCTTTCTACAGTTTATGAACGAAAGATAGGATAATTGTAATGAGGATGTTCTGATGATGAACACTTCCTGGAAATTGAACGTGTAATGAGTTTTCTATTGTTTCCTTCTCAAGTTGATTTCCATATGCTGAAGTCTTCATTTTAAAGTCAATGCACTCTACAGAGGCATAGAGTATGATGTGTTATACCTGTAGCTACCACATTCAGGTTTGGTTTGTGGTAAATGGATTACACTGACAAATTAATTAAAGGAGCTCATGGAGTAGATATTGATAAGTTTATGAGGATTTTGAAGGTTGCAAATAGATGATAATGCTTATTATTAGCATAATTAGTCAAGTTTCACATCCAATACACAGTTATATGCAAATGGTCAAAATTTTTGAATTTTTGATCCTGACTTGTACTGGCTGTGTGCACATGAATAAGTATGGTAAAGTACCTATGTGAAACGTGTCTGGTCACAACTTTTAAAAAACCTAATTGAATTGCTAATTACTTACTCATTAATGTTCCTTTGTGTGTTACCGCAAGGGATCGTCTTAGTTTTAACATTTGTCATTAGTATGTTGAGAAAACTTGAGAGGTTTAGTTACAGTTTGTGAATTTCATGAAACAGCTCAATGTGCCTCTTTAAAATACAGAGATTAGTGTTGTGTTTTCATTACATAACATTACATCCCCCTTCTTTACAAGTGAGGGCTTTACTACACTCAGCATATGACTTAATATTACTATAATGAAAATCGACTCGCTTCATTAATATTATTATAATGAACTCCACTTGCTAACATCAAACGAACATAACTTCAATGACGTCATAAGTCTAAAATATCTCTCTCTTTGACTCTGCGACCTGACCTTGTAACATAGCCAGTTTCTTTGTTCTGATTCACACCTGAATCTCCATGTAAGTCCTCTGCAATTTTGTCAGTACTATACCGAGCTAAATCTGCATTATCTTGAGTGACTGATTGCATAACATGATCACTTTTTTTATTTGTTTTGGTTTCTACGAAGGATAGTACCAGAATCTCTTTCAACCTCATATGATCTTGGCTCAGGTCTTTTGTTCAGGATTTTACCGTGAGACCACTTGCCTGACACCTGATCCTGGATGTAAACATTTTGGCCCGGAGAGAGAGATTTAAGAGATTTTGACGTTTTATCATAATAGTACTTTTGGCATTGCTGTTTTTCCTTTAAGTTATTAAGTACTTCTTCATGAAGGTATGAGTGCCAAAATGATGAATTCTACTGTCATTATAAGCCATAACCATAGTATCATTTACTTTAGTAGACATTGGATATGGTCGACCATTTTCATCTACACGGTCGGGGTACATTCGTCTAAAAATGCGCAAGGGTAGAACATTCCCTTCAGCACCAGTATCTACCTTTACCTTTAAGGTAGCTGGTTGTTGACCAATAGATATATCCAAAACAGCAAAACCTTTAGTATCATCTATTTTAGGTGGACCATTGATGTCGTATATTTGCACCAAGTCAAAATTTAAACTCTCTATATGGTTGTTTGACATGTTATTTCGACTTTCTTTACCTTTTGGTGCTGTCACTTTTGTAGAACTATTCACGTTTTTGACTATGTGACTTTCGACTATTGGGCCTTTGGTTGTCGCCCTTCGTTGGAAAACTGCCTTGCTTAAGTCTACAGACAGATACCCAATGGTTTGGCTTCTTACATTGCTTGCATGTTGTACCCATTGCTGGGCACTTTCCTTTGTGTGGAAATTGAAGACCACATCTATTACATTTTTGTGCATTTGTTTGTTGTTTCATTTTATTAGGTCTAGACCCCTTGTTAGGTTTGTATACATTGCCTACTAAGACAGACGTGTTGTGCGAACTTAATGCATCCATATGAGCCTTCATGGCCTCGTGTGTATGAGCAATATCTAAGGCTTTGTCTAGGGTTAACTTTTCGTCTTTCCCTAGTAGTTTGTGACGAACACTTTGATCTGATATTCCTATGATTAACCGTTCAATTAGTCGGTTTTGCAGTTCTTCATCATGGAATTTACATTTACTAGCTTGAGTTTTACATCGAGTAATGAACTTGTCAACAGTCTCTGAGGTTTGTTTGAATTTTTGCAATTGGAAACGGCATAACCTGAAATTTGTTTTAGGTTCAAAATACCTCTGAAACATTGTTAACACTTCAGCTGGATCTTCCTTTTGTTTGTCTGTTAAGGTCCATGTTTCAAAAATATTAATACCTTGTTGACCTAACCACAACAACAAGTAGGTCACTTTGTCTTTGCCTGTTTTGGCAGCCTCTACCAATGGACCATTAAACATTAAGGTGCAATACCTCTTGAAATTTTCGAACTCAGTTGGAAGATCTTCGGAATTCCAATTAAATGTTGGTGGGGAGACCCCAAATACATGCACATCACCCATTCTAGCCATCGGCTACGAATTTGCGATATTGTTAGGCTTGACAACAATACGAATTCTATTACTAGCCTACGTTACCACTAATTACTATATGGTTGGTAATGAGTAATAATGGTAGTTAAAATGTGATTCAATCATACGATATATAACAGCATAATGGTGTATAAGTTTTAACTCACCGATTATCTGACAGATAACAATCCATAACTATGCACAATATACGCAAACATCCATAATTATGAATAAGATACACATTGGAGTTCGAGTGTTCGAAGAATACGGTGATTGTAGTCGCTTGTTGTACCCATGTGACGTCGCTTGCTCAGAAGCTCGTAAGGCACCTGTAGGCTGGGGCAACTTCTAATTCGTTGTAATTCTAATTGAAACAGTGTCGAAATAGGCTTACTCAGTCAGAAACTGGCTTTGGTACCTGGAGCAGCCCTTTATTCGCGACCTTGGTTACGCTTTGCTTCTTCTAACAAACTAGCTGGAAACTGGAGGACTTCTTTTCACCGGACATCGAGTTGTCGTCAGTGTATCAGCTTTATATCAGTGTCGTCTCGCTCGTACATAGTCAGGGCTACCGGGCACTGTAGGTCTTCTAACGCTCTTAACGCTCTTTGTAACGCTTGGCGCTGGTTGTAATGATGTCCCCTCGAGGTGTATTTATGTATTGCTGTACACCATGTTGAGATAGTGCTCCTATGTTGATTGGTATTATCCTTTGAGCATTTTGAAGATCGGCCCGTGGACAAGAGACTGGCGTATGACTTGTAACTTGATAAACTGCTTCTCCGTAGGATGCGTCTGTAGCCAATTTGAGTAAATTAGACAGCAAGTCGAACGAAAATGGCCCCTCTTCTTACACATTGGCCCACGTGGCTCAGGCACCGTGGATGTCCAACATTGGTCAATACTGTACTATCTTCTGGCTTGATAACTGCCTTCCATACGCTGCCACGATGTCGTGTTTTCTTATGAAATAATAGTAGTGTTCTTTGAGGCAGAAATAATACAGGAGACAACCATTGAATCTTCTTGATGTATTCAATATAACTCCATGAAAAATAACGTAGTACAGAAGATGTCTCTCAGACAACAAAAGATGATAACGAAAGGTGCGTGATGTCTGGTGGACAGCCAGGGTGGAAGAGAACGAACACGTGGCGTGCCTCCTACTATATACGATACACTCCTTGGCTGCTTACATAATAACTGCATGCCACTTACATTCTCGCAATATTGTTCACAGTAAACACAACTGAATATTCATGACATTACAATAACATTACAATTAGTGCACTATGTATTCTGTAGATCAGGAAAAAGGAATGTGACTGTGTACTGTAGCTATTGTTTTCATGTTATCAGCTTTACATTCATTTGCAATTTAACATTTGTAGCATTCAGTTGTGCAAGTTTCATTATACCACTGTGGGGTTTGTTCTATCTAGTGCTAATTTCAATGTCATCGCAAGTGTCAGGTACATCTCATGATTTTTTCAACTCAAAAGATGACGTTGTTTGCCGAGTTATCACATCAGTTTCAGCTCAATGAAGTGAGGAAAATAAATCTTTCAGCAGAACTTCAGAAGGTACTTCCCATTGCATCTTGTTAGGGATGTTAAATGACATTACAACTGCAAAGAGTTCACCTGATCGTGTATGCCGGTATAAATACCTGAGAAGTTAGTGACAGGCTGGAAAGCCTTTGAAGCTCTGTTGGAGCCAGTTGCAAAGGTTCACATGTCCTTATTATAGTAGCTTCTGTACAATAAGTGGTGAAGTGGTTCTATTAAAACAAACCATAAGTTTTCTCTCTTTTATAAAATATTCAAGATTGATTGTACAGTGCTTTGATTGTGTAATGTGAAAGACATCGGTCTACGGCTGTGTCACTGACAATAACAGGACAAGGGGAATGTAAATTAAATCTGAAATGATAAAGGGCAGTAATTACCCATGCAGCATGTGGTGCATATGGAAAGAGCGTTTAAAATTTTAGAATATTTCGTTGAAGGTCAATTTTGAAATAGTTGCTCTTCAGCTATGACAGTAACATTATGATTAATATTTTGGTCAGAAAATCCTTAAGATTTCATGTGAGTACAGTAGCAGAGTAGCATTAATCCATGTGAGTATTTACACTGACACAGTCCAAAGTAAGTGACTATACAACAGCAAAAAGCCATCATGCCCATTGTGTTTGCATGGATGCCCCTGAGAACAATAAACCTCACCACCAACAACTTAGTTTGCCCTTTTTTGTTTTGTCACACTTGTTAGTGACTTTTTCTTCAGTTGTGATTGTAGAGTTTATGTTAGTTACATCTAGTCACTGTTTTCCTGCTTGGAATGGAAGCAGTTTTTGCCTAAACTGTCAGTTCTTTTATTTTTCCGTTCCAAGAAACGTGATGTTCATGAATTCAGTGGCATCTTTGAGGGTCTGCTTATGCAGTAAAATCTGTTTTTGTAATTTTGTGGGATAAATTCTGTCAGTGACCTTTTTCAGGATTGTTTTTTTTTTTTGTCATACATATCTGTTTTGGAGTTTATATTGAGCCTGCACTGAATATTATCAAGTAGCATTTGGCATGCCGCATACAGTAACATGATACTCTGCATTGATGGATTGGTCTGTTGTATCCGTGTACACAGTACATATTCTGTACTGTATGGCAAGTGCGTTAAGAAAGTTGAGTACCTGTAGTTAGTAGTTTTCACATGTGTTAGTTTAACTTTGCGTTACATTTGTTTCAGCTGACATTGATGCTAATTAAAGAGTTAATGTGGCTTTGTTACAGGACTACTGTATGAAGGACTGGTGATGTATGTGAAATTCTTTGTTGCCTGAGTGTACAATACTACCTACAGCAATGATCTCTTTTGCAACATCAAAGAAGAACGTTAAATACAAATGTCTGGCTGAGAGTTTATAGGCCTTGAAGCCAGCAGTCTTCATGAATCTTCTGGGGGTTACCAACATAAAGTTGCTGGGCTCGATAATTTATGGCCAAAATTTCACTAATTTCACTGAAATTTTGCAGTATTTCACTGATTTGTCACTAAAAGATTCATCAAAATGGGGGACCGTGATGAACAGTCAAAGAAAGTGACCAAAAATATGTGTATTCATATATAGTATATCCTGAAAGCATACTAGACCTTTTAATTTGATGAATTAATCTGCATGCACTCAGTAAGTCAATTGCAAGAGCATGTTTCATTAACATTGTCAAAGTCAGTTATTTTGTTTTTACAGTAAGGTAAGAAATATTCCAAATACTCTCAATGTGGAATGTTGTATGTTTACTTTATGGGTCGTAGTAGTACCTATTAGGTGACCCAGATCTCTTTCTGGAGTGTTACATGTATAGTTGGCCATGAGTTTTAATATTTAATGGTGATATTTGGTTTGCAGCTAAAACACTTTGCAAACTCTTTTCAAATTGCAGTCGATTTGCAAAGTGACATAAAGTTATGCAAGAAAGCGTTGCTCAAACCAGTGAAAATTATTTTGAACAAGATTTTACCATACATGTTATCAAGGTTGATTAAGTGAAAACTGTATATAATTTTCTTTTATAAAATGGCATTTGATGACATGATATTGTACTATTTACTTTACTCCTCACTTACCTGTCTCCTCACAACAAATGCACACTGAGTCGAGTGGACTGGAGTCAACCACATGAAGTCCAACTTGACCCCCTCTCAACTAGTTCCATTTCCTCTGGGTGCTGCTAGACTTTCTGCAGGGAGCAGCTCTCCCCGTCACATTCGTAAATTGAAAGTATTAAATTTCCTAAGCATAAAATGATAATTAATGGCATGATATTGTGTGTTATGTTGCTTGGACCAATGATGTTAACAAGTCCATCTAATCACATATACGGGACTATGTGCTTATTAATATAGTACAATAGATGGGCGATAAATTGCAACACATAAGTGCAGCTAGGCCCTGTGCAATTAAGGGGAGTGAAACAACGTGGCATGAGCTGAAAATTCTGTGACCTAAATTTTTTACATAAAGGAAAGGATACTTAGCAGTAATTGGCGGATTCTTGCAGAAAATGAGTTCCAAAAGGGAACTACGAAGTGTAGGCAACCAGATGGAGAAATAAATCTCCGATAATTTTTTGATTGAAAATTCAAAGAATTTCCACACTCCAGGCACATAAGGATGGCAGAATGGGAAGGAGGCGCTATTCCGATATTAGGCCGAATGGCGCCAAGGGTGGTGTTAAAGGTTACCATTACTACTCTTGGCATGATAAATGGGGGTGCATTTGTTGTGATGAGACAGATAAGTGGAGAGTGAAATAAATTTACTGTGAACATACAAATAGTTAATTTTGTTCAAGTTTAGAGTACTCAGCTGTGGATAAAGTATTACCTTGATGTTGCAGTTTATTAAGTGAAACATGCAGAATATTTTACAACTTGACTGAAATGATGCTACCTGTATGAGTGGGACACGCAAACAATATCTTCTGAAACATTGTGTTATGAAGTATGTTTTACATCTTGGAACTACAAATGTGAACACTTTTTGTCTTTCAGTGATCTAAGTACCATTGAGCTTCACAATGCCATCTCGTGGCCGTAGTAAATACAATTTGGTGGAAGATGCCTATGATACCAGGATACCTTTACACAGTGATGAAGCATTTCAGCATGGGATCAACTTTCAAGCCAAAGTGAGTGTTTTGACCACAAAATCAATTACAATAGGAATGATATGTAGTTAATTGTGTTATTACAATAGTAAATCTCCATACATACCAATACGTGCAAAGAATACATGTATACCATTAACCAGAAATGTAAACCAGTAGGGTGTTAACAGAGAGTAAGAAGAGGCTGATGTCACATGGGTTGATCATCAATCACTTTTAGTGGATCTCTCTTTAATGCGGATGATTTCCTTCAGATCTCTTGCCATTGCTTGGATCAGTGGTTGGTATCTATGGATGTAAGCCCACATTACAACTGTTATTGCAATTAATTCAGGTTGCGTCCGCCACTACTCTTATTTGTGAAAAACTATGATGCAACTAAAACAAAGAAAAACAAAATTTTGCTTTAGGCAAAGTAAATATTGCAGTATTTATGCAGGAAACGAAGTAGAGGGTGTTTGTTCAACAGCTACAACATCATGGTTGTGAAAAACAAGTTTAATAATGTTCTCAGATGCCTTGGAAGAATGCTTGTGAGCCCCCCTCCCTCCTCTCCCCCCGCCATCTCTTCAATCCTGTGTCTTGTGTGTCATGCAACTTCCTGCAGTCCAAGCTCCCTGGAGAGAACTGTGACAGTGTAGGAAGTGTAATGAGACAACCATTTCAGTAGTGTTTGTAATTTGGTGAACTATGTTTGCTCTGTAAAGTTTGCCTTCCCTTTGTTATCTTGGAAACTTGCTTAATCACTTGAACCCTAACATTTATGTTGACCTCCCCTAGCTTGCAGGTTTCTAATGTTGATGAGATTTGCAGACATATTCTTGCGTTTTTGTCATAAATCAAATCCTCTGTCAAGTCCTGAAGTTAACCTCTGTGCACCCTTACCATCTGGGTCACATTTTATTCCTGTTACCTACATACTTTCAATCAGCAAAGGAAATCAATTTAGAAAAATTCCCATGAAATGGTAAGGAGAGTGACAAAAGCCAGAGAGACTGTGTACTCCCTTATTTGAAGGTAAAAAATGCTTGAAAAATGATGGCAAAGTTGAGGAAAGGAAGAATCAGATTCAAGAGGTGTCACTACCAATGTAAGAGTCCTCAATAATAGCAAAACAAGACAGGTAAACTAGAAGAGGAAGGAAGCAGTGCCCACCAGGGACTAGTTGTAGGCTAACTGTTTGAACAGTAGCTCTATAGATGGAAGTACAGATTGAGAACCTAGCTGTATGTAGCTAAATCATACATTGAACTACAGAACTATATTGTAGCTGAATGTAGCTGAAATCACTACGGTACCTGGAACTGAGAGTGCAAAACTAGCTGTTTTAGGGTAGCAAAATTATTACCTGACACTAAACATACAGAATTATCAGTATTTAGCTGGATCCCTACCTGACGCTGAAGTAGAGGCTTCGTTATAGTGACAGGTGCTGTCCTTTTCCGTCTGTAGAATAATGTGTTAGATTGAATTTCATTTCATTTGTAAAAACAGCCTGTAAGGATCTGCTTGTGAATGTGTTTACTTATGATACAGGTGTATTCTTTGTACTTAGTAATTGCACCTTCCTAGCAGCAGACTGCAACCCTTTTATGTACATTCTGGTAACTTTTGTTCAGCATTGAAATGTCCTACTGCACACAAGCAATGTATTACAACTGTTCTTTAAGGGTTATTGACACTGTTGGATGATTTACTATCTAGGCTTCTAAAGAGAAAGTTTTCAATGTTACAGTTATCCACAGTGTGTCAGCTGGGCTTAATGCCTTGGTTTGTAGTAAAGGATCAAATGTATCTTCTTGAGGTAGCATGGATGTTTAGATGTGTGTTAGTAAATGACACCAGTTTTAACACCATAAATTCACATTTATGCACACTTGAGAAGGATCCTCAACTCCTGTTGGCCCATCCAGTCAGGTGACTCTGTATTATGTGACGGGTAAAATGTGGTGGATTAAAGAGAAAGATCACTGGCAAATGACTACAACAAAAATGTATATCAACAGTGTTGTGTCAGCTGCTATCTTACACATAAAACAATGGTGGTACAGTACATTGCCTATCATGCACAAACATTGTGAACTTGTTGTGAATCATGTTAACCTTTTCTCAGAGTTTATTTTCAATAAAAATGTGGTTATGTGCAAACCCAAATTTCCTTTCATGTATGTTTTTGTGCATCAGATCTCGTTTTGTATGTGTGAACAAGGTTAATCGACTGCAAACCTGTGCATTAAGTTAAGGTTAATGCACTTATAGGGGTTAATGCTATGTCTGGGTGCATTAACCCCCAGTCATGCATTATCCTACTGCTAGTACATGGTCCAGCATTGATTATCTTCATTAATGCAATTCTTGTCACTTCTGAGTTGGACTTAAGTTCCTACATTGTCAGTTAGTTGTCATTGGTCTGTGTATCGAGTAGATGAGGGTTTGATTGTTTTGATTAAGGTCAAAGTAAAGTGAAAAGTCAACAGAGGATCAGTAGCTTCCATATGGGATTTAACAAAGAAATGTCTTTCAAAATTCATGTTTAATGCACACAGTAGGTCATCCGTGGTTGGCAGATGTTTTTATTATGGAGGATCAAGTTACATTTAGGTCATCAGAGAAATCACTTGCACACACAAGGAGTAAGACAAATCATGCTAATTAACCTTTGTTTTAAAGAAAATTAGAAAATAGATTGCCAGTGCCCCGCACAGTCTTGGAGATCAAGCATAATTAGAGGTAGTGTGAAGTCAAATTTTGCAATTTTTTATGTACAATAATTATATTTTGCATATCTCTCATGAGCTTGATCAATGTTACAAAAGTTTAATTTATCAGAAACCTCTGTGACTTTGGTAGCCCAGGATCAACTTACGAATAAATCATGATACATGTAGACCCACAGTGTTGCGCACCAGAAGTCACTGTATTGACACCCAGGAGTTCAGTATGTAAATAAAATCCAGGGATAGTGTGAATCATGATAGGCAATTCCCAACTGGGTCATTTTGTGCCTTCATGTTGAATAGTTTTACAAACTAGACAGTTGAGGCATGAATCACTCAGACACTCCCAAGTTGGATACCTGCCAGCTTTTCCTTTCAATTCTTACATCAAGTTTTAAAACAGATTGTGGCGAGCATACACTTTAAATCATAGTAAAGCTGGTAATCAGGGAGGTCTTATTAGAAGATTAAAATCAAAGATAACTGACTGAGGTTTTAGGGATAAGGGATTGTTTATTTCAGTATTGCTGCGAAAGTTCAAATGCCAACTTAGGTAGTTATTATGAAGGACATTCAATGGATGAACAAGTGAATAACGCTGAGCTGTAATCACCCATTTATACATTGGCCAAGGTCATATATGGCTTAACTACTTAATACTACGAAATGGCTGAGAACTTGAAACAGGTAGCATCTAATAGGTTGCAGGACTAACAAGCATATCCTCACAGTGTACCTTCACCTTTCCGATTTAAAGTCCATACAATATTATGAAATTCCTTCCAGTGCCCTGCTGATAGGCACAGACAAACATTGTATTAAATGCAATGAGCACAAACGTGAGGATTACAGCTAAATGTGTTGATAGCTAATTAGCAACTCAAGTCAAGTAGAAAGCCTTCAGTGTTTTTGACTGGTTAATTCCTGAAGGTTAAAATGGTGTAATAGTATTGAAGTACTGTTTATTACAGTGGGAACCACACGAGTGTTACTGTTGGTAAGAATTCATGGACACTGCACAGTAGTAACAGCTGTTAGCTGCTACACCTTCCCAATACTCTCAGTCTGTTGTTCAGTAAGTGCACTTCTTGCCCAAACAGTTAATCAGGTAATCAGTGAGTGGGCCCTTTCATCGTGGGGATCACTTCCTCCATATTTGGCTCATCAGTAGGGTGGGCCTTTCTCTGTTTAGTGTGTGCTTGTCTCTCATTTATCACATAGTCAGCACATTGGGCCCTTTCTCTGCCAAGTGCACTGATCATTAGGTAATCCGGCCATGGACTTTAATTCATCTTAGGTTGGCCTGGTATCTAACATGCCTAGTGTGATTGAGTATCTCACTGTAGCCTGGTTCATGTAGCTATTGTATATTTGTTGAAAAACGGAGATCTCCCTACAGTCACTGAGACCAAACAGGGCATATCTACCAGTACTAACCAGCAAGGAAGCACTGAGAGATACAGGCATTCTTTCTTGCCAAGGGCTTTTCATCATCTTGCCAGTGAATTTTGCAGTCCGTGGCTTTCATACATGTTAAACATAGTTTCGTTTTATATGTGCTCTAGAATTGATTTATGGCTGCTGAACTGATATAAAGTGAATGCCACTTCCTTTTATGGTCAAAAAAGTTTCTTTATCTTACAATATTTTATTTAGCTACAGTTGGTGAAAAATCCTTGTACATTGTACAAAGTTGCTGGAACTGTAAACATACAGTATTTCAATGGAAGCGGTTTAAGTCATGGTATTAGGTACATTAACACTTTTGGCCCATCGGTATGTTGATATTATCGATATATCCAGTGTTGCACTCTAGTAAGCGTAATATAGTCTATGGACTTCGATTTTCATTCATACTTCGATTTATTTCCATATTTACAACAGTTAGATGATACTAGCACATGCTTATACTAACTATTGGCCTCCAACTTTACAGTACAGGTGTAAAGTCCATACATTTACTCAGTAACTATTTTTGCTTTAGCTCATTTGATGATATCAAGGAGGACTGCTAGGTACTGTACAACTTGCACATATAAATGGCCCATGTACAGTACAATGATTTTTGCGCATGTACTAGGTTTGGGAAATTTTTTGGGAGCTACTGTAATTTAGTGAAAAAAAAAAGAGAACAAAGTAACTACAAGGAAAAAAAGAGCAGTAACAGGAAAAGACAAAAGACAAAGGAGCTATACAATCAATGATAATTTGCAGTGAGATGATGTTTGAGACTGATGTGATTTTTGCAAGTGGGCAAATCAGGTAAATGATTCCAGAATTTTACAGAAAGAAATAGATACTGAAATGTCAGAATTTGAGTTTAAAGTATAGAATTTTCCCAGTGCCTTCCTCATGAAGCTCTTTTAATCAAGCATGGCGTGAAATATGTGCTTCTGTAATGTGAATCCCCTGTAAGGGCAGCACTCTGCTTTCTCCTAGTACACAGGGATCTGAGCAGTTGTGCATTATTAGCGCGACATACATGTAATAAATCTTAAGTGAATGTGAATATGTAGGCCTCGTGGTGTATTCCACCTCCCAACCACTATATAATACACTAGAGGAATGAGAAGGATAAAAAAGAGTAACTTGTGATACTCATCATCATGTGATTATTTACTGTAAGTTATCAATCATACTATTCATTATCGATGATTTATCATTTCCTCAGCTTCCTCTCAGCTTAAAATCAATAAGGAGTGACTATTCCCAGACTGCCTGAAAATACTGTCACAAATAGTGGTTTGAAGAATAAATATCAGATCAGACTGCCTGAAAGTGCTGCCCAAGATAGTGGTTTGTAATTAGTAAACCCAGAGGCCCGAACTGCCTGAAGTACTGTCACAAATTAGTGTGGGAATACATACTGTCACAAAAAGTGGTTATGAAGCTATATATGATGTGATAAATAAAAATGAAAGTAGGAAGTTGTACATTCAGCACAGGATGCTTTCACACTTTTGGTGCTTTTACACTAGATCCTGTTCAGGTCTCGACCTCAGGATCAAATTCTTCTGAGGTCGAGATCATGTTTGTACAGTAGTGTAAACCCATTTCAGGTCAAGATCAGATCCTCCTATTTTGATGCTGGTAGAGACCAGGATCTGATCTGGACGTGGAGATCAATGATTGTTGTGTAAAGGCTCCGGCATCAATGGTAACCTGAGATATCCGGTGACCTCTACACTTAATCATGTGTTGTCTCAGCATTGCACAAAGTTTCTTACGTTGTTTCTTCTTATGCATAGTACACATACATTGACTCTACAATTTAGATAAAAAAATAGCAGTATCTCCTCATTTGTTTTGAAAGTAGGTTTGTACTTTGTTATTCTCTACACAAATTCCACAGCAAAGTGTAGAATTTGGAAAATATTTGCTCACTGTGAAATTTGTGTATGTTTAGGACAGACAATCTCATTGTAGGTATAAGTTTTTGATGCACTCATTTCTGGTGTAATGTTAATACACTTATTTCTGGTATAATGTTAAGCTAGTACTTGTACAGCAGTATCAACTTCCGTTTTTCAAAATCAACATTTTGCCTAAAACAAGTACTTCTTTCTTTCTAAATGCCACATATTAAGTGTCTACATGTTATTGAAAGTTCATTACAATACATTCTTTTCTATGATTGTATGTTCAAATGTTGAAGTATGTGGTCCAAATTTGCACTTAACACTTTTTGTCTTTCTTGATGGCAGCTGTAGGTAATGTTTGAAACTCCTGAAACGAATATAATCTATACTGAACTGACTGCTCCCTAGTGTAAGCCTTTTAATTTGGAGTGGTGAAAATAGTAGCAATAAATGCCTTCATCATACATGTAGTCTGAATAACTTGATTTGCTGTTCTGTAATGTATGAACCACATACTAGTTACATATACTACACAAGTGTGTATTGCATACAATGCAACCAGATCTGGCATGGTAAACTAATGCAAAAATGTCAGAAATTTTAACAACAGAACTTTCTTAGTCTACTTCCTAACATATTTGTTTTTTTTTTGTGTAGCACATGGATCTCCAAACAGATTTTGTACTTTGTGTCAAATCCCAGGAGGATCAGAGTGCAACCCAGGTGTAAACGGTCATGATCAATCCCTTTCATTACTCTCCCCCCCCCCCCCCACCCACAGGGAGATGATCTCCTGACAACATGAGTGGATCTGATCAGGATCTAGTGTAAAAGCACCATTTATTTCCAGGGGTTGATGATCAGACCTGCTCTGGTCTTGCTATCCTGAACCACTGCTGACAGGGTAAAGTCAGAACTTGTCCAGTTGGTCGTAGTTAGTGCCTTGTGGAAAGCTTGCTGCAGTTAATCAAGTCACCCCAGATTACAGTGTACCTGTGCAGACAGTTACTCATTACAATTGGATCAAGTTACTTCCTTTTCTTGTTGTTCACTGGGCTGGAAGGTCTTAGTCACAATTCAAGTCTGAAAATAAAACTAGATTGACCTCTGAGTGGGGTGATCATATCTGAGCAACTGCCTGTGTTCTATGTTTGGGTGTGGAATGTTATTCATACCTAAACATGCAATATGAAATTAGCTACTGTAGCTCTCCATGTGATATGATAACTTTTCAACATCTTTACAGTGCAAGATGGTTGAGATGGTTATTTTCAAGTTAGGGAGTCTACATCAGTGAACAAGAGTTTACTATAAATGTAAAACTCTTTAAAGAAGGATAGCTAGTTGTGATATACACTTTCCATAACTTTTTGCACTTGCTCCCCCCCCCCCCCCACAGATTGAGGGTAAACATGCATTATATCTCCTTTCTCCTTAATAGATTTGTGGTTAACAATTCTCTACCAATGGCACATTCTGTCAGAACTGAAAGTGCCCCAGGAGAGAGTTAAAAATCTCATTTTTTAATTTTTCTGATCTTGATGTCCCCAGATAATGTTCATTGAGTATGTGTTTTATCCCTACCCCTAACCTTGACTAAAGAATTTTGTTTGGTCAAAGGTCACCAATGTTTACTTTAACTCCCGCAGGTAAACACTGATGACCTTCAAGGAACAACAGTCATTCTGCAAAGCTAGGGAGAGGCATAAACACATACCCAGGAATATTATCTAGGGGACATCAATATAGAAAAATTCAAAAGTTTGTTTTTCCTCCCTACTAGGGCACTCTCCGACAGAACTTTGCATGTGTAGATCATTATTTAAAACAAACCTGTTAAGGAGATATGGTTGTACATGATTGGAGAAGGAAATAGCAAACAGTAAGGTGTATGTCACATATCCCCCTTTAAGAGGATTGGTCTGTAGTGTAGAGCCTAGGATAAAAACATGGGTGTAATTTAAACCTTTCTCTTGACATATCTGCAACTAGGTATAGGCTATGGCTCCCCTTTTAAGTGATATCATGAGCCTAGTTGTATGTAAGCCGATATCCTAAAAATGACGAATGGTGTGTCAGAAAATTTGATTTCTTCATGACTCAGCAAATGAGAAGAAATATTTCTTTAACTTCAATTAAATGCTCCCATAAATAGAGTGTAGATCTATGTAAGCTTTGATTTATGTACATGCCAGCCAGCTTGTTGCATTGATGTTCTAGGCCACAACAATCTCAGTAGCTAGTATAAAATCTTATATAAGCCATTGTTGATGGAACTATACAGTAGGTTCATCAAAAAGCCCTCTGGGAAGCTTCTTTTTGCCTATAAAAGTAAGAACTTGAACAAACAGTTTTAAGGGACTAAGCTGTTCAAGTAGAGTTTGTTCATTTGTTCATGTTTCTTATCAGTTAGACTCTTCTTGGGTTTTGCATGGTCAGTTGCTTTATAGTTATTTGTCACAGTTCACCAGCAGGGAAAACTGTCAATAGAAAGAGGTACTGTAATAGCAGCTATAGTCTTTGAATGCTCTAGTGAATAGTTTTAGCTGAATCTGTTTCCCATTCTGATTTGAAGAAAAAGCAGGCAAAGTAAAGTTTGAAAGGACAGTAGGAATGGCTATCATGCATGTACATTGTAACAAATGAAGTTGCTATTCACTGACTTAAGTTGCTATTTATTTTCACGCTACAGTATACTTTACACATAGCAGAATGTACTACAATCAACAGATCGGCTAAAATTACCTCACAATTCACAAAGTATCTTTAGTAGAATGTGTTTGTGGTAGAAAGAGACATTAACAGATTAGTATGGAACTATGAGATTACCTTGTATTTTCATTTAAGGTAGTGTTATGTCCTGTGACAACATAAAACCCCTGAAGATCTTGAAAGGCATAACCCATTAACAATTAATGCAGTCATTAAGTCGACAGTAAAGAGCACAACAAACTGATCGAGATAAGGTGGCTTACAGTATGCATTTCAAAAGATTGGCCCTTTGTCAAATATATCCAACCCAATCATGTTTCCAGTTTATATCTCAGTCAAAAACCTCTGCTTCCTGTAACTATTCAGTGTTGTGGTGTTAAAGAAAATTATCACTGGTTTCCAGATTGTTTTCATATAATTTGAGAGTAATCATCCACCATTGTGTGGATTTTTATCTTTAACACAATTTATTTTGCTACTTCTTGCACAAAACTTTTTAGTTTCTTATGAGTGATTATAAAGACCATATTTAAATTAGTATGCTTGTATAGGGTAATACAGGGGACTATTACGGGGGACTAATATGGGGGACTGATACAGGGGACTAATACAGGGGACTAAGTTGCTTTTTGGTGCCTTCCATGAACACTGAGGTCCCAAAAAGTTGCATTCCATGGACCATTGCCACAGTGGTCAGAATGTTGTCCTACAGGAGTGTATGTGTGGTAAATGGAACCAGAATATTGTACTTGCAAATTAGCATTTTTTTTTAATTTGTATATTAAGTTTTTTACCAACTAGTGACAGAATAGCAATACACAGACAATACATTCTGTTTAGACAGCGCCGTCATTGTTCAAGTCTTTCATTTCTATAACAGTAATTGTTTGTAGATGTTAATATAACATAAACTCCTCAAATTCGTGTCCATTCATCTGTGAAAACAAAGCTCCAACAGCAAACAAAAATATTGCACCCAGAATGAAGTGGCCTTGACTACACTTTGATTTTTAACACTCAAACAGAGCCACCAGTAGCAAAAGAAAAAAAAATATCTATATTGTTCGAGTTGAAATCAGCCGTGTATTGCAGTCAAAGTTTATGTACCTACCTTGCTTCTCTCATGCACAGTAAACAGTCAAACGTGAAAGAGAGGAGTTTTCACTGCAATATTTAGTCATCAAAATTTTT
This sequence comes from Stichopus chloronotus, assembly GCA_021234535.1. Lineage (NCBI taxonomy): Eukaryota > Metazoa > Echinodermata > Holothuroidea > Aspidochirotida > Stichopodidae > Stichopus > Stichopus chloronotus. The sequence goes on along the minus strand of CM037840.1, from coordinate 17,730,773 downwards.
TCTTAGTTCCTGTGACACATCTTGTAAAAGAGGGAATTGGGGATAAAATGGGGAAAATTAAGGCTGATATTAGTGACACAGTGCAATGCATTCATGTTCATGTTAATACTGGTGTCTGTGCATGTTTATTGATTTATTCTTGTTACTAAACTGAGGCATGTAGAAAATTGAATTTTTACTTGTTAAGTGATATCTTTTTGCAAAGAAGTCAGATTATCACAAGAAGCCTGTAGGGTAAATATCCCTTCTCTAGATCTGATAGACTGTCAATCTTGAGCATTTATGCTAGCAAGTTGACTTTTCTTTGATCAGTCTTGTGCAATAAGTTATATGTGAATGCAGTAAGTAAAAATTTATCATTCTGTTTTGACATTTGGAAACCTATTAATGAAGGAGAATCACATTGTAATAGGCTTGTTTTGTGGTTTGTGGTTTCAAGCCATAGACAAGAAGAGACAAAATTTAACTGTGGTTGGCATGTCTTATTGCACAGAGAGTGTGTATGTGCCAAGGAAGATCTACACTTACGTGCTTAAAAATGTTTGATGCAAAGTGACCCCAAGTATTGATTTCTCTGCATTAATCTTACAACACATGGAAAATTGAAATCTGATTCAGCCGACGCCACCACCTTTTCTGCGAGATATATACCGGTGTTGGGTAGGCATATATGTTGGAAGTATTTGAAGATAGTCTTCTTGACTTGGAATGCAGTTCGGATTCCATGGACATTACTGCCTTCTTTTATGTTGTTGGTGAAGTGATACTATAAAAGCAGGTCCACAAAACGTCATTAGTTTAAATGTCATTGAAAACAGAGATTTACATCACAGATATATACTTACCCCTTGCTTGCTCATGCTTTAACTTTGACCTAGCTCAAAGTGAAATAGAAATTTATTCTGACACCGCACCCTCTAGGGCCTAGGCTCGCCCTTGTTTGGGGCAAGGGGTACGTATAGTCACTCATGAATACCCACAAGTGGAGATATTATCATATTAGTTCTTGGGAAACAAAGTCTCCCAGATTGCAGGAAATGACACTGGTTAAAGCCATCCAGAAAGTCTTTATTTTGAGGTCTTGTGTTTCAAGAGCTTAATCTCCCTCCCAAAAAAAAAAAAGTAAAGGTGAAAGTTTGTATAAAACATTTTCCCAGTGTTGGGAGGGTTAGCCAAATGTTTGGGAGACTAATGCCCCTCTCCCCTGCAACTCCCCTCTCCATAGAACTGCCCCTGGAAAGCTCCTCTCTAATTCCTGAATAAGAGGACATTCTGGTGTTATAAGAAATGACTATATCATTGACTATATACCGTAATTCAGCTCTAAAACAAAGCTGATTTTGTGAAAAACTTGATGAAAGAAAGAATAATGTCACTAAATGTCACACAGAGTGTTAGAGCTATTGGGTTACCTCATAGACTAACTTAAGTGTCCCCAGTTTTTGTAAAATAACATAAGCATAGAAACATAGCACAAAGTAGAAACAGTTTTGATTGACTTCTTCTTGTCACTTTGAGATAGAAAACCTCATGCATGTTAAGTGTATTTATATCAGACCATTCCTTCCTGTCAGTTCCTCGCTACTGGGCTGATATGTCATCATCAGCTCATTGTTTTGCTAATGGTGAATGTTCTCACAGATTTAATTCTTGTATGCAATACACACATGCTGTTGCGTTGAAGTTCGTCATTCCTAGAGCAAACTTGTATATCTACATCTATGTTCCCTAAGAATGGTAAAAAGATTTCATGAGAAAATTTCTCATGCGATGAATTGAGATTATGATAAAACGCACTTTGATGGTAACGGATTTTACATGATATTCAATGCTTTTTAGAATGGAGTCAGGTTAACTTTACAGTACACAATAATTACTACATGATGGGCTGGTACCTCATAACATGCCAAAGGCCCTCTACAGCTCATTGCAGTGATCCATAGCTTTAAAGTGTGACTGTTAACCAGAATATTAGCTCTGTCGTGACAAGGTGCTAGCTAATGTATTCATATCAGTGTTGTGCCTTTAGGGTTCACAAGGATGGTGTGATCATTATTAGGCTCAATTTGAAGTTTGTAGTACACAACTATTTGTCTTTAACTGCCCAACATGCACACTACAGTAGTATGGCTAGAAGTGCTAACTGCATGAAGGTTAAGTATCAGTCTCAGGTACTCTGAGTGTACAAATTGTGAACCACTATGAAGAGGGATACTTACAATGAACACTCATTCAGCACTCATGACCAATTGTACATTCACAGTAGGATCATTATTCCAATCTGCTCAGATTGAAAATATTTGAGTTACAATCTTGGACCAGTGGTAACATTGGTCAGTAACTTTGTCTCTCCTTGACTTTGCAGCAGGAATGTTGTTGGTTAAGGGCCATCAATGGTTACATTCAGATTCCAGGTAAATTACATGCAGAGTCCAGGTGAACAATGATGACATTTTAGCAAACAACAATCCATGTGCAAGCTAGGGAGAGGTATAAAAGACATACTCATGAATATTATCTTGCAGGCCACAACAGAAAAAATTCAAATATTAACCCTTTTTTCTCACTACTGGAGTGCTCTCTAACAAATATTGTCATTGACAGATAATTTTTTACCCAAATCTTCTAAATAGATATGCTTCTACTCAATTTGGAGAAAGAAAGAGCAAAAAGTTGAAGGTAAGATGTATTTTACAATGCCCTATGCTCCTTTAAGTAGATAATTTTTACTGCTTTTGGTGGAGGTCAAAGGTCATTTGAGGTCCACAGAGGTCAAAGCGGGAAAACCTTGTAAACACAATATCTCAAGACGAGGAACCATGATTAATTTCATTCTTAGTGTGTGGGTTGGTCATATTGAGTAGATGATCCGCATGTTTTTGGCGGAGGTCAAAGGTCATTTGAGGTCATGAGAGGTCAAATTGTGATCCCCTTGTAAACACTGTTTAAACACTATATCTCAAGAAGTATAGCCTTGACTAATGTCGTACTTTGTGTGTGGGTTATTCATGTTAAGCAGATGAATTCTTCTATTTTTGTAGAGGTCAAGGTCATTTGAGGCCACCAGAGGTCAAAATGTGAAAATCTTGTAAACCAATGTACAGTATCATTCTTATTGTGTGGGTTTGTAATATTGAGTAGATGATCCCTATTGTTTTTGTTGAAGTTGAGGTCAAAGTGTGAAAACCTTGTATGTTGTAAACATGGTATCTTAAGAAGCATAATCTTGACAAATTCCATACTTAGTGTGGGTTGCAGGTGATAGTAGAGGATTCCCACAGATTTAAGTGGAGATCAAATTCCATTTGAGGTCATCGAAGTCAAATTGTTAAAACATAAAACTGCTTAGTACACAATGTGGTCAAAAGAGCTTTATGCAGGCATACTCTCTCTGGAAGGATAAGGTGTTTGAATTTCAAAATTAGTATGTACATGTTGTCCTGTGTTGTATATGAATATTGGCAAGGAATCACAAAGTCCTTTGGCTTCCTTGTCAAACTTTGAAAAGCCCTATCTTAAAAACAGTAATAGACATGATCAAAATTCCAACGGATTGTCAGTCAGTGTTTCACTCTGCAACTTCTGAATGAAGCCAGTTCTTTTCTAGATGCAGGTCACATGACCTTTAAAGACAAAAACTCATCACCCCAGACAGTTTCAATTCTCCCAACCACTTATGTCCAGTTTCTCTCACAGTCACAGCCTGTCTAAAATTCCTCCACATGTGTTATCAAAACAATGGATCCCTGTGTATGCTGTGTAGTATGGGCTACTCTGCATCTTTCATATTTGCTGTTGATTAAAAAAGTACTGTAACTTGGAACAAGTTGAGAATTTTGCCATCCGGAAGCCAAAAATATAGCTTGAGTTGGTGAGTTACTTACTGCCTTTAACCAAACAGTTCTGATAAACTAGAAGGATTGAACTTGCAGGCAAGTACATCGAAGCCCATTTGGGATCGTGGATGTATGTATGTTGCACCCTCTGGTTGCACTGATATGCTCAGTAACACATACCGCCTTGGCTTCAAGACACATGGAAAGTGAGGTTGATGAACTGCCTACTGTAACATAATCACTGCAACTTGCACTGGGCTATGCATAGTGTAGGCAGTGGCCTTGCCTAGATTGTAAGGCACATGAAACACTGTGGCAATGAAAGCAAACTCAACAGTACACACACAAATGATGTCTTAGACTTTGCAAAGTCTTTCTCGGCGAATGAATTCCCCTCCTTTGATACATTCCTCACAATTTGAGCTGCAGCCTACCTACACCCAACCGAGGATATTAACTCATCTAGCTATCACTTTTCCCTGTGATCTCTATCCGCCGGAAAGACTTTGGACACTCGATATAATTATGTACAAATGAATAGTCACGTTTTACGTCATGTTTAATACATATTAAAATACGTTGCGTTGGTCTCATAAAATAAGCCAATAGCAGCGATCAAACAATGAGAGAAAATAACGGTACCCAGGCTAACTTTCACCCTATCACCAGATTTGCCTACCGCAGAAATAGGATATCGCTAAGAGAGACCTAAAACAGTTGAAGGAGAGTAGAATATTACCATGATAGTTACATAACTAATCAGTCGTATAGGTCCTTTCCCCATCATCACTCCCATCATTTCTCACGATGGCCGTGATTGGCTTCTACCGAATTTGGTAGCGAACAACAACCTTTTTAGTTAAAAGTTGTGTGCATAATTAAAACGAGAATCCAGAGTCTGTGAGGGCAGAGATCAATGAGGGGAGTAAACACTCTTACAGAAGAGCAGTGCAGTAAATATATGAATGTTTCTTCAAAGGTGGTGCAACCAGGATTAGGAACAGAAACTTTCCAGCCCAAGCAGACTCTGCAGAGTCTAGTGATGTCTGTACTGCAATCACAACGTTAACAATAGCCCACGCCTAATATACTTAGAGAATGTTGTCACAGTAAAGATACCTCTGCTTGCTTTTCATTTGTTCTTGCTAACTAATAATTCAAACAATTAGAAGAACATCATAAGAGGAATCAATCTCTTAGTGAAAGTCGGTGATATCATGTGTGGAACACAGTGTTACACACTATGATAAAAATTCAAAGGATCTAGCACGCAGGCTAAAGTGGCAATCACAGCTGTATTTGATTGCAAGAAGAGCTGTTTATATAAGCACATGACGACTCAGAAATTTGACTGTCAGTACTAATACTTATGCAGGCGACTTGTATCATGAATGAAGTACATTCAGTACTATGTTGTACTTGCTGCAGCCCCTCAGTCCCTTGATCCTAACATGAATCTTTGCAGTTAAACACATAACCGTAACCAAAGTGGGGACTTACATGAAAATGTGTGTTATTCATTCCTCCTTTAACTGTTGTAAAAGGAGACATTTTCGATGAAGGGCAAAAGTCTGAGTAAAAGGATCATGAAAAAAAAAAATGATCCACTGTACTCAGTGTGAAGACACTGACAGATAGCTCAGAATTACATTTGGTGTAGTACTTTGAAAGTAGTTGCGAGGGAAAAGTTTAAATCTTGTAATTTATGGCATGTTAATGGGACTCATATAGTTTATTTTGTGACAAGAGTGAAGCGAGCCATTACATGCCAATACTTCTGGTGGACAGTTAGCATGGTAGTTAAATTGACCATCTTGCAATCTTTGGATCACTGGATCAGATCCCAGCAGAACCACTTAGAAATTTTAGGGGGATTCATATTTGGCTTGTTCAGTAAAGCTGTTTGTTGTGATGCCTGAGGGGGTTATTTGGGTTCCTGTCTTGCCCGCTTCAGGTTGCTCAGTGCAGCTGATGGGCTGCTGAGCTGGGCAAGTCCTCCACCCCTCCCAGCCTTTGAGGTTAGGTTCGCATTGCAATAGTGCCTGGTTTCACCAATGCCTCGTTATCCTCTGGACACTTATGGAAAAGAGCAGGCAAATCTCGCCGGTGTTCTTCCATGATCAACGTGGTATAGGGTCCTTGATGAGCCCATCATGGGCCTTCTGTAACTACTCCTGCAGTTTACACTGACAATGTAAGAAAGTTGTTTTTAGGACCAAGAGTTGGCTTTGGTTAATACCTTATGGTAGAAGGTGTCTGGTCACAGATTTGTAATATGTGCTTTTGATTGTTAATTACCCTGTCATTGTTGCTTCAGTTGTGTGTCAGATCTATGTTCATGATCACTCAGTTTGTCCATTTACCATCAACGTATGATTGATACTGAACGCATGAGACAAAATATCATGAATTTACCAACTGAAATATTCAGTGAGCCCCTTTTAACAGGTCTTTCTCTTCTTATTACTTTATCCACCTTCACTGCTTAACATGTTATTTTCACTCCAGTGAAGTCAGTTGACCTAAGATAATTTTACATGTAGCTGTGGATAATTCACCTTTCAATTTAAAAACTTACTAACTTGTATGAAGGAAGGTTTTAGAGCAAAGATTTTATCTAGGAGTGAGTAAAGTTTTGCAGTTCAGCTACAAGTGGTGACAATATACAAGCAATGAATGTGTGTGAGTGCAAAAGTAAATTCATGAATTCATAATTAATTTAGTATGACATTAGTTGACAGATTGGACATTCTTAGTTATTCAAGGACAGAGATGTACTACCCAAGTCTAGTTTGGCATGAAATCAAATGAAGTCAATACATTTTGAAGTTCAGTGTTATAAACAGTGCCATATTGCAGGATGCTTACGTGTTATTAGGGGAGCTGTTTGGTGAGTAGGTAATCTCCTTTCTTATTTCCAGGGTTCCGGCTCTGTGTATCTGTAGGCACATATGAAGCAATAGCCCTTATGCATGATGCATATTCTGCTTTCTTCTTCTGGCTATGAAAGTGCTATATTTCATCAACCCTCAACATTACAGTTGTATTTCACAAAGAAAGCAATGTCTTCCCATTGTATCCAGATGTGGTGCTTGAATAGAAGCTTGTAATGAATGCGCCAAACCCTTTTCTTCAAAGGAGAAATGTAACAGTTGTAAGAGATAGCCTGACATACCCATGCCTCCTAAGCTCCTACTGCTTACATTTGCTACTACAAGTCTGGTAAACAATCTCAGAAAGATTACTCCTGTCTTTGCACTTTCATGCAAGAGGAAATGTATACCTTCATTGTTAGCTGTTTGATGCACAAGCCAGTTCAATTGTGAAGAATATTACATATTCTCCAAAGCATGTCAGCTTGTCATTACACTGCTTTCCTCACAAGTGCACAAAGTTGCCACCTTGAACTCCTGCATGAACTCTCATTTTGTCAGAAAGATTTCCCTAAGGTTTGTCCCTTGCTTGGTGCTTATTTATCCTGTGAGAGTTTCATGGCAGCCTACCTTGTCTCCTGTAGGTATCTGAGATTCTTGGCATCTCAAAATTCACTGTTCTTGTGTTTCTTTAGCACTTCAGATTGATGTGGTGTTATTGCTCAGACCAGCAGGTATAAAATACTATGAATTTTCCTCCTTCTGGGGTTGCTTGTGGGAGGTCTCCCTTGACAGTTGTGCTAGCTTTAGTGTATTGGCTTGAACATAAATTATTTTCTGCACAGAACTTCACTTAATAGATAGTGTGCAAAGTATGTCAACTACTGGTGCAGGAAACTGTTTTAACACTGTAAGTTAGCAGTGTAAGTTGCTGTTGCATGTTAATGACAAAACATTCATTGTTGTAATACTTAAAATATGATGACACAGTGCTTTGACTACATCGATGTGATAGCTGAGGTATACTGATGATACAGTACTTTGATTGTATGGGTGTGATAGTGAGGTATAATGATGATACAGTACTTTGATTGTATGGATGTGATAGCTGAGGTATACTGATGATACAGTATTTTGACTGCATGGGTGTGATAGCTGAGGTATGCTGATGATAAAGTATTTTGACTACATCGATGTGATAGCTGAGGTATACTGATGATACAGTACTTTGATTGTATGGGTGTGATAGCTGAGGTGTACTGATGATACAGTATTTTGACTGCATGGGTGTGATAGTGAGGTATAATGATGATACAGTACTTTGATTGTATGGGCGTGATAGCTGAGGTATACTGATGATAAAGTATTTTTGACTGCATGGGTGTGATAGTGAGGTATAATGATGATACAGTACTTTGATTGTATGGGTGTGATAGTTGAGGTATACTGATGATACAGTATTTTTATTTAAATGTGTCATACATCTGAAATGTTTGATTTCCATCACAACATTTCAAGGTTAAGCAAGAATAAGTCAGACCTTGTAATCAGCTTACAGTTGAAGTGTTGAACAATCAGATGTGGAAACTACTGTAGTCATCAGTTTACTGTTTGCGTTAGAGTAACTGTATGGCATCCAATCAACAAAGTTACTCATTTGCAGTAAAATAGTAGTTTACAATTTACAAGAACAGTGTTGGCAAAATCTTAAGTAGTACCATTAATACTATTGCTGATATCAACCATTCCAAAATAAATGTTTGTCAACGTTAAAGACATAGAACATAAAAGTTAAGAAGAGACAGAAAGGGCTAGGAGAACTAAAAACAATTACAGAACTACTAAAGCATAGAATATGAAAAGTAAAATCATGAGTAAAGAAATATGAAATATTCATTGTCATAATCAGTTGACTGTTGGTGTTGAATAGTCAGCTATTGAATAATGATTACTTGATTGTTGGTGTTATAGTCCCCCATTGAAGTATTTGGCATATTTACTTCATTCCTCACTTACATGTGTCAACACAACATCTGCACTCCCATCTACCCTGCCAAGACTGCTGGTAACCTTTCACACCATCCTCGGTGCCCTCCAGTTTAATACCGTGCTAAGTTTTGAGATGTGTAATTTAGTTCAAATTTTGTTAGCCTTATAGTGAAGTAAATGAGGGCCTAAACTTTGTGTTGAAAGGTGCTATTTGAACCATTTGTTTTTGTAATCTTGTCTTGAGTGGTTTCCACTGCACGGGGACATCTGTAGCAGTTCTTTTTAAGACACTTGTTAAGAGAGAATCATTACTGTACACAGTAGTACGGTAGAATTGTATGATATGACAGTAAGATATAGATAACCCAATGAACATAATGACATAACATAATTTGCTCTTATGTCAGTGAAACCAATACTTTCCTGCTAAAGGATCCAACCACAGAACTATACATTTCATTGAATACTGAGTCTATGTTTATTTAAAGACCAAACAGTTAATGGTGTAATATATTTGTCATTTCACAAAGTATCCTCCTAATGTAAAGTGACTAATGCAGCTACAATTACAAGAGAGCAATGACCGATAGATAGAACTTACTTCACCGCTACCGCTGATGTGCCACTTAAAAAGTTGTCAATTTACATTTTCAAAGATGTGTACAGACAAACAGTGCTTGACAGATTAAAAGGTGCATGGTAGTCAACTCGTTTGAAAAGATACTGGTTTCTGACATATGGGAAGGATTGAGGAGTTATGCAATTACAGTCCATTTGCTTAAAAGTCTTTAAGTACAGGTACTGTCACTGTGCAGTGGAAACTTGTTACATTATGTATCAGGACTAAACTATGAAAACATTGTGAACAAAATCTCAGGAAGGTACATTTGAACAGATCTTATTTCGCATATAGAAAAAAACCCTCTTATACTTTTGGTGTAGGTCAAAGGTCAGCAGAGGCAAAATATGAAAACATTTGTAAGCACAAAATCTGGAGAACACAAACTTGGAGTGATCTCATGCATACACTGTATGCTTAACAACCATAATGAGGGCAAGAACCTTTATATTTTTTTAAGAGGTCAGATGTCATTTTAGGTCAGCAGAGGTCAAACTGAGAATCTTGTAAACATGTTCATATTGTAGACATATACTTTACCCATTTCTTTCATACTGCAATGTTTAGAGTATGACATTGTATGCTAGGAGATTATCAGAAACTTTTATTGAAATCATGAATCTCTCATACACTGGCTTAATGCAATGTGATGAGTTATTTTCGTGAGAAAAAAATTAACACTGATTCTATATTTCCACATGATGTTATGAAGTGAGCATAGGCCGACCTTGTGTTTGTTTTGCTTAATGTCAACATATGAATAAAGGATAACCCAATTCCTCTTGCTTATGTGTTACATACTATGGACACCTGTCCTACTGGAGATTACATCATTGAAACCACAAAGGATTTTTGCATTTAGGTTACATCCTCCTGTCTGATGATTGATGACTGTCCTATGTTTGTCTGAAAGTCTGCTATTCAAGATGGTCTTGAGTTGTGGGAGGGGGGTGTCAGAGGAGAACTATGTATATCTCTATGTATATCTAAACCAGCAGGTGGTAAAAGTGTCAGTTTCACATGAAACTTTCATTTCTAGCTGGTGCATCCCCTTGTAGATTGATCTTTGTTGAGGTTCAACTGATAAACTTGTAATTCTCTGTGTTGGCTCATTCTTCACTTACTGTAGCAGACAGAATGACTAATGAATATAAAGGAACGAAAAACGAGAATACTCAGGTTTAGTCCCGATAAGGTCGCCTTTGTGCAAGGCAAACAGCGAGGCAACTTGACAATGTTGGGAAGGCACTCGAGCGAAAGGCAAACGAGGGCGGGCTAGGCCTTAGAGGGCGCGGTGTCAGAATTGACTTCGAGGGCAGTTGAGCATAGGTCACACTGATGCAGTAGTGGGGCAAGGGGTAAGTATAGTCACTCGTGAATACCCACACCAGTGAGTTGTGGGGATTCTCTGTGTTAGCTCATTCTTCACTTACTGTACCTGTCTCAACACAGCAAATGCACTCCCATGTTCAATGTCAAGAGTACTGGTAACTATTCCTACATAGTATGGATTTAGTGCTTGTTAGAGTGTAAACAAATGTTGTAGATTTAATGGTTGAATATTGGCAGCTATATAATATTGATGAAATTCTGTACTTTATTTTCTTGACTCACAGTACATTGGAACTCTAGACGTACCAAGACCAAGCAGCAGGGTGGAAATAGTCGCTGCCATGAGGAGAATACGGGTAAGTGTGCTGCTTAATCTGCCTGTTTTACTGTTACAATCAGTAACACTGTTGAGTGCATCTTTCCCTTGTGATGCAAAAAGAAGAATTTTTTGGGGGGTTCATCATCTGAAATGTTAACAGTGAATAAATTCTTGAGTTTGAGATTGATCATATTATAAGAACAAAGAATAAATTTATCCTTTTAGTATTTTGAAGAAAAAAACACCTTTATTAGCCGATGAATCCTCTTTAGTTTGCCATTTATATTTACCTGAAGATGCTTTAGTTGATTTCATTCTTTGAAACAATACTTGGTGACTATTTAGTGTGAAGTAATAGCTCCATGATATTACGTTGTTGCAAAATAGCAGGGAAAAGATAATTCACATTGTAGACATATACTTACGCCTTGCCTCACTAATGCATCATTGTTTCATTACTAGTTGTCCTACAGACTTAGCTCTAGACCATGATGAATGTTGATTAATTTAATCATCTCTTCGTTTCCCCAAACACAAACCACATTCTTTTAGCACTTAACAACCATTTTAATGGAGTTTTTTCCATCTTTATTTATTGTGGTGGAGATTCAAGTGTCGTCAGTCAAAAATGCGAATAAAATCAGTTCACTTTGGAGGGCCTAGTTTTCACTTGATAATTCTTTGCAGGAGAATTGATAAATTGAATTGCGTTGTGACATCAGCATTTCGTCAGCACGGTCTATTTTGAGACTAGTTGATGATTCATCATGGTAGTCACCTGTTTCTCTGTCGCTCTTCTCTGATCAATGATTTCTTTCCCTTCTGCATCTTTCTCCATCTTTCTTTGATCCTCCACTGGCTTCCAACAGCTTGGAGGATACTTCTAATTAAGTCGACTTTCGAATTGATTGCAGGTGCCTTAGGGGTTGCAGAATATTGATGTACAGTAGGAGGTTTCTCTAACGTCTTGTGATTAAACTGTGGCTGATATCAAAAGGAGTCTTCCTTCCCAACATGAATTTGAGAAACACCCACAGCGCATCAGTCCATTAGAGTTTATCCAGGTTTTCATTACACAGTAACTGGCAAATGCAATGAAAAAAAAAATCATGCATTATTCTGTGTAATCAAATCTGCAGAATGTATAATAAGAGATACTATATGAATGTGAGGTTGGTTTTAATCTTTTTCTTGATTCCATTCTTTCTTCTAATGTTCTGGCATTACCTCTCAGATCTCCATAATTGACATATTGACGGGAAATACTGGACTTTGCATATCTGTAGTGCTGATGATTATGGGTGATATGTCAGTGATTATGATGATAATAATGATGAAGATAATAAAGATGATAATAGTAAGACTTATAATGCGCCAAATCCACCAAAGTGCTCATGGTGCTTTACAAAAACAAGAAGAATAGAAAACATAAAAGTAGGAAGTATGAAACATCCTCAACAAAGAATTAGAGGTATTAAAAATGCAGTATGCATAAGGCAAGTCTTCAGTCTTTACTTAGAAATGTCAAGTTATGATGATTATGGTGATGGTAATGAGACAAGCAATGGGATAAGTCTATTTCTTTGTTTCAATATATTCACTTAGACCTTTCTGTGTTGGAGAGAGGTTTTATGTCACTTCAAGTTTAATAATGTTGTAATTTTACATAGCTTGTGTGACAGAGTATGTATGCTCTTTTTCTTTTGCCTAGTCTGTAATATCCTATGGAGTTGTGCAAAACATTGCATCTGGGGTGATCAGAAATTCGATTAAAGCAAAGGATAATTAGTTGCAAATCTGCAAAGTGATTCTGATAAAATAAAAGCAACTGGAGCTTCTATAATCACAAGTTGCATGATGACCAAAGTTGGTCTTGGTTTTTATTGAATCTTGGCTATATTGGGAAATATGAGGGAATCCAAGGATATTTCAAGGTTTAAAGGTTATGAGGGAGGTGGGAGTTCCTTACAAAGGTATCTTTTTATGAAGAACCAATATGTATGGATATGTCTCTTCTCATTACTGTGGTTATCTACTTTTAGTTATTCTGAAAATTTTATTTGATCATATTCAACATGTATACTAGCTAAAACAATGTTTTAAAGAAATTCTCTGTGTATGTACAAGTGCAATGTTAACTGGGAACGAGAAGGGGAACCTCACGGCTTGCTTACTGTAGATTATCATCTTCAGTCGTAGGCTTCGTTTGTAATTTGTTATTTCCACCATCATGTGTCTTTCCTTCTTGTCACTTTCCCTCCATTTCCTGAAGAAATTGATACAGGACCTGTGAATGTGAGATGACAAAGTTCTTATTCTTCTTACATAAGTTGTAGACTGATGGAGGTCTGTAAATCTGGAGGGACAAAGGATGTAAGTTGTAGACGAATAGAAGTTTGTTAATCCAAAGTGACCTAGGATTATGGTGTAAGTTGAACAGTAGAGGTCTGTTAATCTAAGCTTGGAACGATTGTTCTCCATTAAAGTTGAAAAAGCATGTACGCTTTACTGCTCAACTATTCACAACAGAAAACTGCCACTTGCATGTAGAATGATCCTTCTATATTTATTTTTTTTTAGTTGCACTCTGTGGTTTCCTGCTTGAGTGCTAGAGACTTCTCTCAAGGTTTTGGTCTCATATTCTCAACGATTAACTAGAAGTTGTTTATTGTTGAACATATAATACATGTCCAGTAATAAATAACTGAAGAAATACACTTTGGTTATTCTCATCATGAATGTGTAAAGGAGCATACTGTTGTAAGCATGCTAAAGGTAGCTATTTCAAGGTACATTGTGGCATGTTCTATCAGTAAATTGTTTGTCATAGATAATGAAGTGAAAATTGTTCTTCAAGATGATCCAATTAAAAGCCTCTCCAAGCTTTATTTGTGAGTAGTATAGAGTCTACTACATATCAAAAAGTTTTAACCTGGAACTTTATCCCTTGTGAACTCTGTTTCAACTATCAACTCATGTTTTGTGCCTGTATATGGCATCTCCTCTCTCTAACCTCAAATAAACTGCCTCTCCCCTCTCGTGCCTTAAATATATTTTGCACTTCTTTGTACACGAGAGAAAGGTTTCATGGTAAACTGGTTGCTTTACCGAAACCCATAACCAATTTCTATCTGGTGAGATTAATGCGTTGAAGAAAAATGGAAGTATCATGAACATTTGTAATCCCACAGGTATCATAGATAATCGTGAAATATCAAAAATAATCTTGAAATATTGAAGTAAAGTTACAGTCACATGATTGTGGAAATATCAGTTGGTGTATTTAGAGATTTACGTCATTCCGAACTTACCTGTCTCAATCTTTTGCCTTCTCTGGCCTTTCGTTTGGTTTGCACCAAAAATTTTGTATTGGTAGTAGTTGCGCGAAACTGCGATTAGGCTCTCCCTCCCTTCCCTCCTCCTCGTCCTAACCATTGCAGGTTAGGGCGAAGGTAAAGGCGGGGTAAAAGGTTACCAGTAGTTATGCTAGCAGGGTAGAGGGATGTGCATTAGTTAGATGGAGACAGGTAAGTTCGTCATTGGTAAATATCCAAACCAGGTGGGTTTTGGGACTTGCACTTAGTGCCCTCGGTCCTCTCAGGCACACAAATATTAGGGCCTACCATGTTACTGTATATGTATGTAAAGTGTGTGGGAGATTAACCGGTTACAAAGTACTTTTATGAGATGTCCGATTATACCCATTTTCCTTTGTTTGAACACACTAAGAGCAATACAGGAGAACACAAAATACAAGTAAGTTACAGCAGATTTGTGTAGTGCAAGTACAATGTCATGATTATGAGTACAAGGGCTGTGTTTGTGTTCTGAGTACAAGTACATGCTCTTTTTCATGAGTGCAAGTACAAAATATTGTATTAGCCCTTAAATGCAGAGCTTTCAAAATCTGTTAGTATGAGCACAAGTACAAATTAATTCTGTTGAGTATGAGTATCGTACAGGCAATTGTGCAAACCCATTAGTATTAGTATGTTTCTGACTTACAGTATCTCAGATTGTCATATTCATGATCATTGTAATTATTACTACTTCTGCAATAGCAGGTATATTTGGTCCATCCCACAATTTTTCAAGTGTTAGAATTCAGTGGGTCTTCACGTTCGTTTGAAATCATGTAGGCCTCTTACATAGGCATATATGCCCAAAGGTATGCATGGAGAAGTGTCTGTCTTGGACCTACGAAAAATTGTCCATTGGAGTTAGCAAAAAAGAACTGATAATGACAGTCTCTGAATGTAAGAAAAATAATTCTACCTCAAAGATGATTAAAAGAACTTTCTGTAAGCCATTCTAGGCTGAATTGACTGTTTAAGATATTCATTTCTTGTTCATGAAATGTAAATGTAAAGCATCAGTACACTTTGTAACCTACATACTGTACTGTTAGTAGCAGCCATCTTCATCTCAAGGTGCCAGTTCTTTGTTGTTTCCATAGTGAATTTGAATGGTGGTTGCTGTTAGGCTGTGTCACCTTGACAGACAGCATTCTTTCATCTCTGGTAAATACCCCTTGGTGCCTGACCTCTGGTTAAGGTCACATTTGTGACCTTGTCATGATTTGAGATGGTCTTCCACATTTCAGTGTATTGTTACAATCGGAGATATAATGGTTTATCACTCTTATCCTGCTGTAGGGTTTTCAGTACCATTTGCAGTTCCTTGGCCAGTGTTATTTTTCAACTCTTATATTGCTGTTTGAGAAGAATCATAGTGTTGAATCTGCAATAGTTGGTTGCACTTCTTGCCAACCTTTTTGTTAGATGCTCCCTGCAAATTCCATCTTTGGTGTGGCATTATAAATTCAAATTATGTTACTTATAATTAAATTAGATGAATTTGTTCTGATGATGTTGATGTAGGAACCAAATGCTCTCTCCACAAGATGATCAAGGTATTAAATTCTTTCTGGTATTGTCAGGTTATGTTGCATAATGTAATCAGTTACTACCTTAGACACACATTACAAAGGAATGAACAAGTTTAAGTTGGACCCATGTACCATCATTCCTCTTGGGTTTGTGTGACATCAGTCAGTTGGCAAATTAGAATTCTTTAGCTCCACAGTTCTTTCCTTTATAACACTTATATCTAAGAAATACCTTCCTAAATTCATGTCTAGTGTTTGTGCAGTCTTACTCCATACTGTTATTGAGGTTTGTCTTACTTTTACATGATGGATGGCTTACAGCATACAGTATTTGATTAGCATTTAGATAATGGTGTAACCTGTTCAAATTGTGTTCCATGCCACTTCTCAGGAGTATAGGCAAGAAAGGTCTGTCAGTGATATAGATCTGTTGGAAGGTAAATGAGTCTGAGTTTGTTCTTAGCCAAGTAAAGTTGACAGACATTGCAATGCCTTGGTGTGATTGTGTGTTTATTCCATGGAGTAGGAAAATATTAAATTATTTGATGCTCCAGTTTAGTTGCCATGGCTACCATGGTGTCATTTACTTAGAAAGCAGGTTTCTGAGATTCAGATATACCAAAAGATGTCAATGGGTGATAAGTGTAGATGTCTCAAGTTAGTCATGAGTCTGTAGGAGCTTGTCTTCAGTGTAGGTCTCAAAGTGTTTGAGAAAATAAGAACATATCTCATGTCTTCTTACAAGTCAAGTGGTTTTAGTTTTTTTGAAACATTTATTCTTTGAGGCTCTGCAGATATTTCATGCACTAAAATGCAAATCACTATAGCAAATTTAACAATTTGCTTGCAGACCCAGATAGCAATTTCCCTAATGAGTGTTGCTTCGTGTGAAATACCTGATTCACAGATCTTTGTTGTGCTTATGCTTTGTCTTTTGAGATTCCCAATAGATAAACACACCTTCAATGTGAGACCATACTTTAAACTGAAGGCATTCATTAAAGGCTCAGGTATATTACTTGCCTGATGTCCTCAAAAATCTTGATAGGTCACAAACCCAACAAGAACTGCCATTAACTGTCATAATTACAACCAATTCATAACATTTCAACCAAAATTTTCACTTTTCTAAGGAACTAGATGTATATTATTTGTTATAGCTTGTGTAAGTCTGAAAGCTTATCTCTGAAATGATTGATTAGAAGTCTTTTGTCTATATCCCTTGAAAATTGCTTTCATATTAGAGAGGTTTATAGACTTGCTATAGAGGCAAAACAGATTTATATTTTCATTGTATCATGGCATAGTCATTTCTTTACTGTATGTATAGGTCTGCAGACATTCCATTCAACATTTTGTGCAGTATATATTTATTTGAGGCCAATTTGGAAGTTGTCCTTATTCATCTACAGTGAGCATAGAAACCTAAACAGGTTCAGGGAAGGATTAACTCTTTCATGTACCTGTATACTGTGCTAGACATATTAGCTGTTACAAGGCTACATGTATTCTGCTTGTTAGTTCTTTTTGCTCACAAAATCATCAGATACTTTCCAAACTTTCATTAGTTGGCAACAAGTTAATCAAATGTGAGGTAAGATTCCTATTCAAGTCATAAGTCATCTTTGAATGTGAAAATCCTACTTCAATGGCAAATCTTAACAAAAGCCTTCACAGTGGACCTTTGCTACTGCATCTCACCACTTTAGAATGTGTCCGGTAGTGATAGAGACAGCTGAAATATTCCTACCTCTGGCATTCAGCAATACTCTGGTTTTGTTTGGGGATATTTAGTCAATCTTTAAACCTTCTTTGCCAGTGTTTCTTCCTGTCCTTATCAGACAGAAAGTTCTCGCTACTTGGCTTTAAACCTAATGATTCACATCGTAGACATATACTTACCCCTTGCCATGCGGTACAGCACTCGAGCGAAAGGCAAACGAGGGCGAGCTAGGCCTTAGAGGGCGCCGGTGTCAGAATTGACTTCGAGGTCAGTTTGAGCAAAGGTCAAATGATGCAGTAGTGTGGCAAGGGGTAAGTATAGTCACTCTTGAATACCCACACCAGTGAGTTGTGGGGAGTATGGAATTTGTTGATGATATAGCATAAAATTGTCGTGCTAAACAAAAGAATATTAGACCTGGAACATGCCCTTAACTTTAAAGCTAAAGTTTGCTATTCGGGTGTTCCGTAAAGGCAGGTAAACATAGGTGGTGAGTGCCTTCTTCAACAAAGTAGTAAGAGTTAAGGCTGGAGAATTAATGGATTATATCACTGACAAGTGAAGACATTTCTACAGTAAATGAAAGAGAATCATTTCTCACTGCAGATGTGTTTAAACCCCATGCCAATATCCTGTTCCAATAGTCAAGACATCGCTGTTTGAAGAAAGACTAATTCTCAGGTGGAAAAAAGTCCTTAAGGTTCATCAAGGTCTTAGCATGTAACAGCAGCAAATTACTGCAAGAAGTCTCTGCTTTGAAACTGAAGCACCTATTTGACCTTGAAATTTGACACCATTGAAAAGTTTGATTGGGTTTGTTGTAGATTTATGTGTTTGCCACAGTGGACACCACAGTGGACACAGGTCAGCCCAATTCCGGACCCCTGGAGTAGCAGATGGTGGGGCCACTTGAAAAAAAAAAAATTTCCAGTAAATTTCCAAGGAACCATTAGCTGGCATCCTTGTACCAATATAACAGTGACAAGTTAATGCTACTTAACAATTCCCACATATCTTTCTTGTTGTAAGTCCAAGTCTTCACTCCTCTTTTGTTTTCTTCGTGCCCAAATCATGGAATTAAGGATTTCTGTGTGACAATGTGTATGCCTTGTGTGAAAGTTTGCAGAAAAATATTCTGGTTAGAACATTAGAAAAGTGTTGTTACTACACCCTCAGACTGGTTTATCTCTCCTCAGTTTGAACTAGTCTTAGCTGTAAGTAAATTATGTTTGAATACTGTCTTGAGGCACTGCACCATTGGATTCACATCATAGACACATGTTAGCAAGGGGTAAGTGTAGTCACTTGTGAATGCCCACACCATCCAGTTGTTTGGTTTCAATGTAATTGAATGTATAACAACCCATCCAGTCACAATCTTTATAGCAAAGGTAACCACTTATAGTGGACTGGTTGGTATCTGACCTATGTATTTTTCTTCCCATGTATGTTTATTGTGGTGAAAGGTCATAGAATACTCTTCTAAAAGATTCGTCCTTATGTTGTGTTTACATGAAGCATTTTGTAACTAGAATATGTATCACTTCAGCACCTGTTACATATAATCTTACAATGAATTCTTTTGTGTGTAAATTGATCCAGTCCACATGTGCACATGAAACTTAGACCTTTGTGCCAAGATTTAGGTCACATTACCCACAGGAACACCCATCAAATTAGAACATAAACATTTCTGCACTTTCTATGTCTGCAAAAATGTATTGAAGTGAGTGATAAACCTAGTAAGCTGATATGTGACATTAATGTTTCCTCCGCTCTGAATAGTCTTTCACCAAGAATGAAGAGCCTTTAGTAAAGGTTAACCCCCTAGGTACATGCCAGATTGCCTGGGGAGATTTCCTATTAATGTAGGAGAAAGCTTTGATATATTGCAAAACTGCCACATTCATGCAACTAACTGAAAGACATGTATGTAGTTGAAAATGAATTCTCAAAGTTTGTGCAGAGTCCTCCGCTTCCTGACCCAATCACATTTCACTAAATGATGACAGCTTTCTCCTTCCATGGATAGACCCAGCTCCCACTCAGTTTTTTAATTTCAATATATTCTTTGGAATAGATCCTTTTTCCTTTTGAACTATTTGTTGAATCCATGGCTCATTCACTAGGGTTCTTTATATGTGAAATATGACATCTATTTCTATCTCTGAGACAATAGTCAAATAAAAAAAAGGAGAGATGCATTTGATTGGATGTATGGTTAGATCATGAAAGTTTGAGATATTGTCTTAAGAACTGTTGGGTTACCACTAGTATAGCAGATTATGTGTCAGTGATCCATCACTGTGATATGTCTCATTTTTTTAGTTCTTCTTGCATTCCTTTACAGCTGATAAGCTTTATTTCTTTTGTCATAACTTTTATGACTTGAGAATGTAAAACCTTGTTGAGGACAATCACTTTATTGGTTCTCTGTCAGACAGTGTCATCTTTCCAGATTTTGTTGCTGTAAACAAAGCCCTCACAGCTGTACCAGGTTGAAGTTTACACCCAAATACCAACATAGTTACCTAAGTTTGTTTATTGTTAGCATCAGTGTATTTCAGTCCTGTATTTCCTGTCTTCTCACAACTATTGCATTCTCGTTGCATGCTAGAGATGTCTAGAAACTTTTAGAAGAACTTACTGGTTTTTACGTTTTCTTCTGTACCACCTAATGTTTTTCCTGCATTTACCATCATTGGACTAAACTAACAGTGGCAACATTGGTGCATCCTTCCTTCCTTCCTTAGGGGGGAGTTATAGCCATTCCCTCCCAATTGATAGCTAAAATGATAGGAACGCTATCTAAGCAAATTGTCACCATTGTTTTATGCAGAGCAGAACAAAATATATTTTTGAAGAAAAATACCCCATAGATTCGGGGAAAACTCCTTCTCAGGCTCCCTTCCCAGGCACCCTTTCACTCTGGTGCCCTTCTGAAAAAATTCTTGGATATCAAGCCCCCCCCCAGCCACACTGCCACTGGGACTGAAGTCCATCTCAAGTGACTTAAAGCACTTTGGTGAAGTGTCTTTCTACATCTTGTTTTCCTTGCTCCTGTATGTTCCTGTTCATTGTTTTATTCTCTTGTGTTTTGATTTTACCCTCAGTATGAATTTAAAGCCAAAGGAATCAAGAAGAAGAAGGTAAACATTACCATCAGTGTTGAAGGTGTCTCAGTATCTCTCAGAAAGAAGAAAAAACGGGTAAGAAACTGTTGTCTCTCCATCACTATATCTTTGCTATTTGCTATAAACATGTATCATGCCCTCCCCCCCCACCTCATCCACAATACATTTAGAAATTTATCAAGGTATTGAAAGGAATTTGACATATTCTCTTTTGACTGAAAACTCTTTATGCTTTGAACACATTGTGACTGATCTAGGTCATGTCACATTAATTTTTATTCTAGTAGAAGGATCAAAACTGAATCTAAAACTGCATCAGTTTCATCCCTTTTACAGGTAAGTGAGAATAGAAAATATTTGTGACAGATCATGAAAGAATCAATTTGAAAGATTGCAGGGGGTTATTGTCTCATTCACTAACAGCAGGTGGCTTCACTGAAGTAGAGATTACATATTTTACCATTTCTATCACAAGGATGGTGATGGTCTTTACTTTTCCTATTGTTTATGGTCCTTCAGATTGAAATTCTGTTTTAGGTCACTACATGTTTTCCTATTGAAAGAAACAAGTTTCTTGATATGCACCTGTTGTTTTCACTGTTTGCTTCATCTAGGGCCAGTGTTTTGCTGCAGTTTTTAGTATCATGAGTACCATTCACATACACCCTTATGAGTATTGCCCACTGACATTTATCCTCATCTGTGGTGAGTACCACTCAGTCGGGGGTAATTTGGACCAAAAGCTCCTTTGATTTACTTCAAACCCAGCTGAATATTCAACATTTTGTTAACAGTGTACCCATAGTTAAGAAAACATGCATTCAGATAAATTTTGTTAGTTTGCTGATTATGATGATGCTTCCTTTGTTATCTCGTAACCTCACACATCTTAGGATCCCCCTCCCCCTTCTTATTCTTCACTTGGATCACTGTGTCTGGTTGTGTTTATCAAAGCTTTTTGTCTCTAGCATGTTGCTGGTAACTTTCAAACACACTTTTGTATCTCTGCAGGAGAAATGTTAATATCTTTGGAAAAGTTAGATCTATGTTAGTGATGTGCTGGGAGCAAAATTTGCCATGGGAAGAGACGGATCCCGTGATGTGAGAATGTTCCAAAAATATCAAAGTGAATGATAGGGAAACCAGGAAGCCAATGTTATGATGTGTATGGGGAAGAATTGCTAGAGGCAAGTAAACTCTATACTTGCTTTCTACCATGGTTTGCAGAAGGTTTCTGTGTATCTTATGATGTCCTTCAATGCCCTTTAATGCCATAGGGTTGCATACTGCCACACAGGAGGCTTTGAAACCAAAAATATATGATATAAGAGATTCAACATAAGGTTGCATGTTGATTTAGTATTAACCTTTAACTTCATGCTGGCATGATAATGAAGAGAAGTGTGCTTGGGATTGCTGTCACAACATGAAAGTAGATTACCTTGTTAACCTTCTCAAAATTACTAGAGCTAGATTTAGGGTGTGTGTATGTGTGTAGAATACTTCTGTACATATTTCTGGCTGTAGAGAGATTGTCATAGTATGGTCAGATCTACAGCAAATCAAATTAGGTGGCCTTGCAGAATCTTGACCCCTAAAGTACAACCTGTTCAAGCATACTTATATACTAGTTCATACTTTTGACTTTATGGTGTGAAATATGTACATGGAATATGAATTGTGAATAATTTCATGTTTGTTTATAGAATTTCAATCCTGATAATTCTTTTGGAGACTATGTGCCTACTATCTTATACCATATCATTTACAAGATTGTCATAAGCTAATTATTGAGTAGGGTCAGCATGAAGGAGGCCCCGTATCAGTAAGTTGTGGTTTAAATCGGTTTTCTTATTTTGTCATACTTATACTGTCTGTGGATCAGTGATATTAGCATTGTATGTGACACATCGACACAACAGAGCTACTATTTCAGTATCCAGATAAAACATGACACGTTACAGTGTGAGCAATTGGTGCACTGTCCATGTCTGTGTGAAGTGTATAATACTACGTAACCCTGCTGTGCTTACTTGCCGCCAGACTTCATACTCCATCAAGTTCACATTAAAAATGTATTCTCTGCAAGAGTATACATCTGTTATGTTATATAACTTGTATTCATATACTGTGCTATATGATATTAGATTTCAGTACTCAGTGCTCATTTGCAGTAATGAAACATGTAGCATACAATACATAATACTATTTAACTGTCTGCTTTAAGAAACTTAAACTGACCTTAAAGGTTGTGTGACATAAAAATGACATTTTGGAATATTGGCTGTATAAATAAAATTTTAAAAATAGCCACAAATTCCATTGAAGTCCATGGAGTATTGACAATTTTACATGCAAATTCCTGTCTTATACCAGCTTCATGAATAAACATGGTTACATACGCAAATTTATGCCATCATGAGAGGCACTTGCACAATACTACTTATGGTATCGTATGTTTACTTAACCTTTTTTCAAGTGCAAATTTGAGAATGGTATGTTCCGAGGATTTTGTTTAGCATGTATTTTCTCCTTTACAAATATTGATATCACTTAACTCTGTGAAGCCCAGCAATGAAATAATCAAGAGATATGTAAGCCTAACAAGAAAATACAGACACGTCATCATTTTTTCCTTTTTTCCAAACTTTGAAAAGCCATACCTTAAAAAATGATAACAACTTGAGAGAAACACCATTCCAATGGATTTGGATTCAGGTTTTCACTCTACAACCTTTGAATAAGGCCAGTTCTTTTCTAGATGCATGTCATACAACTGTTAAAACTCTAATTCTCAGTCATTCATACTCACTCACACTTAAGCTGAGAGGAAATCACTTTTAAAAGGGATATTTTGCCAGTTGGATTAATTTAAGAAAGCTTTAATTTCTTGTGAGAATTATAAATACAACAATATCAATGTATTTTGTATTCTTTGATATTCATTGTTGCTGATGATGCCCCCTCATTGTTTCTTTTCAATTCAAAGCTCCTTGTTAGTTATGATTTTGAAAAAATAATAACCCAGGGACAGTCAACTCTGAAGACAGCTTATTGCCTCTTCTAATCTTTTAATAAAACAGCTTTTGAGTTTGATAAACTGTAGAAGTTCAGTACTGGTCAGTATATAGACTACATGTATGGACTAAATTACATTCAAGACTGAAGTGGCACATGCTTTGGCAAATTTGACTAAATTACATTCCAGATGTAAGTGGTAGAGCTTTGTAACATTGATATGATCTGTAATTGCTGTAGTTAACTGATGGAATATTCTAATATTAATAAGGGTTCCATTCATGCTTTATTTCAAGTTCTTTGTCTGATGAAAGCTGCAAATGCTGATAAGTATTGCACCAAACATTTGTTAAATGACACCTTAATGTAAACTTTATCTCATAAGTACCTTTTTTATTGACATTTCACATTTTTGATTCCTTGCCGCAGGCAAAAGGAATCTATGCAGTCCTAATGTCGTGTGTGTGTGTATGTGTGTGTGAAGCTTCTTGTAAACCCTATATCTCAAGAAGGGTAACCATGACTGATCTCATACTTGCTCTGTGGGTTGGTCATAGTAAGTAGAAGATCCCTATTGTTTTTGGTGGAGGTCAAAGGTCATTTGAGGTCACCAGAGGGCAAAATGTGAAAACGTTGTAAACATGATATCTCAAGAACGGTAACTGTGACTGATGTCATACTTGGGTGTGTGGGTTAGTCATATTGAGTAGGTGATCCCTATTGTTTTTGGTGGAGGTCAAAGGTTATTTGAGGTCACCAGAGGTCAAACTGTGAAAACCTTGTAAACACATTATCTCCAGAAGGGTAACTGTGACTAATGTCATACTTGGTGTGTTGGTTGTTCATAGTAAGTAGATGATACGTGTTGTTTTTGGTGGAGGTCAAATGTCATTTGAGGTCACCAGAGGTCAAACTGTAAAAACCTTGTAAACACAATATCTCCAGAACATTAACTGTGACTGATGTCATACGTGGTGTGTTGGTTGGTCATATTGAGTAGATGATCCATATTATTTTTTGTGGAGATCAAAGGTCATTTGCGGTCACCACAGTTCAAAATGTGAAAACCTTGTAATCACATTATCTCCAAGAGGGTAACTGTGACTGATGTCATACGTTTTGTGTTGCTTGGTCATACTAATTAGATGATCCCTATTATCTTTGGTGAGGGGCAAAGGTCATTTGAGGTCACCAGAGGTCAAACTGTAAAAACTTGAAAACACAATATCTCCAGAGGAGTAACCACGGCTGATGTAATACATGGTGTGTGGGTTAGTAATAATGAGCTGAAGATCTCTATTGTTTTGATTGAGGTCAAGGGTCATTTGAGGTCACCAGAGGTCAAACTGTAAATATGTGTAAACACAATATCTCCAGGAGTCTAACCTTGACTGATGTCTTACTTGATGTGTAGATTGTATTTACTAAGTAGAAGACTTCGTTTGTTTGTGGTGGTCAAAGGTCGTTTGAGGTCACCTGAGGTCAAACCTTGCTAACACATTAACTCCACAAGGGTAATGTTGACTGATGTCATAGTTGCTGTGTGGGTTGGGCATACTGGGTAGGTGATCCCTATTGCTTTTGGTGGATGTCAAATGTCAAGGTCATTTCAGGTCACCAAAATAAAGGTCATTTTGGGTTAAAGGCTTGTGGTGTATCAAGAAAAATAACTGCAGTTGATCTTATTCTTGTGTGGATAATTCATGTTTGTTATAATGCAACCATGTAGCAAGGAATCATAAAGCCTTTTGGCTTTCTGGTTGCTGAATTAAAGTTGCCAGATTTTGGAAAGCCTCTATAGGTTATCTGGCTTTATTGATTCCTTGCCGTAGGCAGGGGAATCTATGCAGTCATGATGTCGTGTGTGGGTGTGTATGCGTGTGTGTATGTGTGTGTGTCTGTGTGTGTGTGTGTGTGACGGTTGCTCGTAAACACTCTATCTCAAGAAGGGTAACTCTGAGTAATTTCATTTTTGGCATGTTGGTTGCCCATATTGAGTAGATGAGCCCTACTGTTTTTGGTGTCCAAATCTTGCATATTAATGAGGTTATGGGGTAAAACATAAAAAATTTTAAAACTGCCGTAGTTCCTTATCCATGGGTCAGATTTGTTTTAAACTTGATAAGGTTGTCTGTTATTAACAGGTTCACGACCCTGTGAAATTTAATGCTTATCAATAGAGAGGAAGGGATAATTTTTCACTATAAAACAATAATAATAGCCTAAACACCGTTATTGTGGTTATTATAAACTACCGTACAAATATATATTGATCTACATTGTGCAATAGCAAGTGTTTATTCTCTCGCACGCAGTTAACTCAATGGGATTGCTCCCTACAGTACTGCATTTGTAACTAAGTGAGTAACTTCTAGTGTGGGGGGTAATAAGTTGTCCAGAGAGAGAGTCTTGGTATGGGAGGTCATGGGATCAGATAGAAAAGCATGCAATGGAATGTTAATGGGTTTATGAAAAAAATGAAGAAAATAAAAAAACCATCTGTTCTGTCATTTATTTGGATAATATCAATATCCAGAGGAACAGCTGGTAGCAGAACAAGGTTTCTTAACAATCAAATTGGAGTGCTTTCAATCATATTTCACAATGTTGGAAAAGATGGAGGAAGCAAAAATATTGTGGAGGAATCATAACTTAGGGTCAACTTACCAGGACTTTGACTGTTTGAGTGTGTTAAAAGCTACATGTAACAAGGAAGAAATTATCCTGGTGGTTTACAAGAATTTTGAGGTAAATATGGCAGACAAGCTGAGTTCAGATGAGGTAAGGTTGAGTTATTTGATTCAACTAACAACAGGCAAGACTAGAAGCAGCATTGATTACTTGTGTCTTTCTTGGAGCTCAGAGATAATGTTGACTGATTTCATACCGTACTCATACTGTACTGGATGTGTGGGTTGTATGGCCTGGGTAGGTGATCCCTATTGCTTTTGGTGGACATCAAATGTGGCAGTCATTTTAGGTCACCAAAATAAAGGTCATTTTGGGTTAAAGGCTTGTGGTGTATCAAGCAAAAATAACTGCAGTTGATCTTATACTTGTCATTTGAATAATTCATGTTTGTTGTAATATAACCATGTAGCAAGGAATCACAAAGCCTTTTGGCTTTCTGGTTCAACTTCTGTTAGGTTCATAGTAAATTCTGCAGACCACACAGTGAACAACACAGTAGTTTCATGTTCAATAGCCAGCAGTTAAACGTGCAGTGTGTTGAAATGTTGGTCACACTGATTCTAGATAAATTATTAGTGCCACAAGGGTAACTAAGAATTGCAATTTGTATGAAGTCATCCCTCGAGAGCATATTTGGTCATGTCTTCTATGTAACCTCAAATTCAGAAGTAATCTGGTTTTGAGACTTCAATTGCAAAATATTTTACCAGTATTTGAAAAATTTACTACACTTAACTTACTGCATTGGTTCATATGATAGAAATGGCAATAAGATGTCTAGCCATGACCAGCTGTGTGACAAGATACAGTAGTTGTGTCTAGCAATGACTGACCATGTGACAACTTAAGAAAAACTTAGTTTTGATGCAGTTGTTGATTTAAGTAAAACATTAATTAATACGTAAGTTGTGCTGTATTTTTGGATACTTTACTCTCATCGTGTAAAAGCATCAATTCCTATTTCAATTTTTCTAGATGTTATTGTTATTTATTTCTTCTGTTAGGATTACAACTGGAATGAAGATCGTTATCAGTTGATGAAGCATGCCATCTACAGGTTAGTAATGTTTAATAATTAGATCACTCCATGGTCATCGATCATGTAATATTGCTTGTTGTAATTAATCAGAGCTGACAATTTTTGATCATGTGACAATGTTTTGTCACTCCTGATGGTCATTTGTCATGTCGATCAGACTCAGGGGTTTAATAGATCTTGTATGGTATACTAAACGAGAACATCGACTGTAACTTGTATGCCATGAAGTCTATGTGTACTAGATAGTATACATGTAGGTTTAAAAGATACACTCAGAATATGAATTGTGAAGGTGAAGTACATTGTAATGCTTAACCACAATGATCAGTGCACCGGAGCACTGACTTGTTACATGGTGTGGTTACTGATCATGACACTGTACTGTGTGGCTGACACCATTTGCCATAGTTACAGTACTTTAGGTGCACTTTTCATATCACTTAATGTTACTTCATCTGCCCTTTATACTGCATGATTTCAATATCTGCCATTCAACCTTACTTTAATATATTTCTCTATACAGTATCAATAATCTCTTTACATTTGGTGAAGCTTCTTTCCTTTTGTCATCCAGAGAAGTTCAATTTGAATATTTATTTTAATATTATTCAGTCAACCTATCAAGTGAGTCATAGAGGCTCCGATCTCTAGTCACGCTAATGTTATTGAGGTAATCAGGGCTTTAAGAAATTCAGCTTGTTAACTCTCAATTAGGTTGCTGAGAGTATTTGTCCAAATTTATCATTTAGAGTTTATTTCTGAATTGAGAAGGTGGATGAATTTTACTGGTGAGTGAAGACTGTGCTCTATTTGTTAGTATGGGACAGTAATGAGCTTGCACTGGTTATTAGGGAGGTAAAGCCTTTTATGTGTGTGTGTGTGTGTGTAACTGATGTCGTCCTTTATTCTCTAACTCTAAGGGATGAATTAAAACATTACAAGCATTTACTGTCACAGAGGATGCATTTGTGAACAACCTAGTAGGCAAAATGTTGAGAGAGTATGTCACATTTGTTTAGAACGGGTGTCATTACATTCCATTGTAGATGACAGACCACTTTGAAAATGAACGAATCCATGATACACTTCTATATGTGCTACCAAATTTTACCTTCTCAAACTTGACATAAGATAACAACAGTTTGTTTCACCATGGGTTATGTCACATGACAGATATATGACATGCATCAGTGTTCTAGCCTGCAAAGAAGTTGTTTATGTTAGGGAGGTCAACTTTTTGTTTACAGTGTTATACTAGGTAAGTATACATCCCAATGTGTAAATATATACGCTGGTGTGTATTAGGTGAAAGCCTGGCTTCCGTGACATAAACAAGTACTGTATGTACAATTACAAAGTGTAAATCTATAGCATAGTAATGTTTCGTTTGCCCTGTACTTTAATCTTCTTCAGGAAGAGCATTAGAACACTTGGACAGAATCATGTTTCAAGGAAAGTCATTCATCATGTTCACTTTAAACAATAATTCTGTCTGCCTTCAATAACTGCTTTGAGCTGGTCTGTTCTGCCAGAAGAGTCCTAACGGAGAGCGTGAAGAGTCCCTTCTGGGTACAAAGGGCTTCAAATTGTGTCACATCAAGCTTTATTCATGATCTCTGCAAATCCATATGTAATCTCTTTACTTATCTTGTGATGAAACATAAAAAAATGAGGTTTCCATTCATAAATAAATGCCCGTAATAAATTCCTGCAACGTGATTGGCTGACAACCCATGACAACCCAATTTAAAATAGTATTGGAAACTGGTTGGAGTTTCAGTAATAAGAATAGCACTATGAATGATCAACCCGCTACAGTTGTTCAAGTACATTGTGCAACTTGTAGCATGGGTGATGTCGCAGAAATGGTAACCATGATAACACACAGTATAAACTACTCTAGTACTGTAGGAATAAGTATGTGCATATGCTCATTCATTCAATGCAACTGATTATCATAAGTATAAGCCATTCTTATTCTTAGCCAGGGATACACATGAGTGACTTTGTAAATTATTATGTAAATTTTTATATCAGCCTAAGGTCACTCATTAGATCTGCCAAAGAAACGTGTACGGTTTCACCCCACTGCAAGAGAAGAGAATGCCTAACTTGTTTCCCTTATAAATGTGTTCCTATCCCATAGTTAGCCTAATGCACAACATGTCTTTCAGGAGATCATTAATTCATAACATCCAGATGAACCAGTGTGTTCATTCAATGCACACTGTCTTTCACAGTTTGTTTTTTTTTTTTCTTTACTACTGGTGCCATTTTGGCACCAATTAACTTGTCTATTTCACTCAAACAATCCTACAGTAAATGATAAAATTGACAGCCACACAAGGTTTAATCCATATTCCTTCAGTCATTAATACTAAGTAAATGATAATGTAGTATTGTATCCTAACTAACATTGGATTACTTGCTATGCTAGCCAAATGGTTCCTTGTTTCTGCATGGACATGATGTCACCGTCAGCATTGCACAATGAGTCAAAAGGTCTCTCTTTCAATTACCTAGAAATTGTTTATTGTTGAAATAGATTATGATAAAATACATCTAGGGCTACATTGTGCTTTGTGTAGCCAGCACATTGTTCACAGTTGGTACGTTTTCATGTTTATTAGTGTTGAAAAGCAAATGCAGGGCATGTTGGAAGGACTAAATATCATTAATGATATTTTGTCCAGAAACAGTTGTTGGTCCTCATTTATGAATGAAGATAAATATGAGGGTGCTCTATCATTAATTTGGGTTGAGAACAATGATGATGCCATGACTGAAAGAGCAGATCTCGGCCATCTCCTCTGTCCACTCTGCCTCTGTGGTGATGTCATCAATGGTTTCAAATCAAACCAGTGACACCTCACACCCTCATATTTGTCTCCTAAATGAATACATCTATAAATGCAATCAAAATTGTGTAATTTACATAACACAGACATACAGTGGCCTAGTTTAATATACTTCAATACTGGCTTAGAGCAAAGAATAGCACACACAAAATGGTGGTATGTCGCTTTATTACTCAATAAACACTGGCATTCATTTACTAGTAGTGAAAATTATGAATGGCATTTGTCAGAATTGCATCTCACATTTGTAGTTATTATAACACTAGTGTTTTAACCCAGGTATGTGTTCGACGTTTACGACCCAGTTTCAAAATTTCTTCACCATAAAGTGAACAACAACACTTCTTTGTTAAATAGTGGATGTTATCTGTCCTATTCGGTGTGTTATAAATGTAACTTAAATGGAACTATGCAGTAATATGTATCAGGTTTGATCTGAAACAAAAACAAACTTAGCATTTGATGGTAAACACTAGCAAAAGACCCCTCCACACTATGAGCTAGTTAAGGCACTGTGGAAACACCAGTATTAAGGTTAGGCCAAACATTCTTGTCTGGTACCCAGGCAATGGATTGGTAGGAGTTGAAAATTACTGGGTTTGAATTTAGGACCCCAAATAGTCACTAGTATACACCATTCCCATCATATGATTATTCTTTCTGTGTTTGGTTTAAGCCATACTATTGAAGTTACTTTGATTAGAGACTAAGTTGCTTTGATTGTATTTTATTTCATGATTCTTATTTTCTCTTTGTCAGAGTTTTCTACGTCTCTCATGATTCTCAGGACCTTAAGATCTTCAGTTACATTGCAAGAGATGGGCAAACCAACATTTTTAAGTGCAACGTCTTCAAGTCTCATAAAAAGGTCAGTTCATGTGAAGTAATTCTATGACCAAGGTTACAGAGAACGTAGAGGTAAAGAAGAAATTGATATTATTAGGACAGCTTGGAACAAGTGCAGAGTGAGAAAAGTATGTCAAGTGATACTTTATTAGATTACAATGTATCTGTAAGTCTTTGACATTTTGTTTGTTTGAGAGTCTTCGGACAGGAAATGCCCTAAAGTAAGTTTGATTTGATTTGTTAAACCAGCTTAAAATACTGGTCAAAAACACAGAGTATTACTGGAAAGTTATTGCAATGGGAACAAGAGAAAGTTTGGGATGAAAACCTCATAATGTTGGAATGCGGAGACAGGAGATTACTGTAGTAAGAGAGGACATCTTACTAAACTTACCAGAATTCACTTTAATAGTGTGTTTAAGATTGTGCGACATGAAGATGACATTTTGGAATATTGGCTGTATTTATCATTAGAAGTGTTGTTGAAAATAGCCACAAATTCCATGATTTTGTAGGCACATTCTGTCTTTCACCTGCAGCATGAATAATCATGAGCTAAGTTTGCAAATTTATGATGTCAAGAGATGGGCTCGCTTGAAGTGCCATGTTATCCTTTGTTTACTAAACCTTAATTTCAAGGACAAAATGAGAATTTTGTGTGCCCCAACTGCTTTGTTTAGGAAGCATGTATTTTCTCCCTTACAAATATTGGTATCACTTACAAATGTGAAACCCAGTAATTCAGAGATAATATACGTAGGCTTAACAAAAGAAATACAGACACTGTGCAACATTCAGCGTCATCACATTTGCATTTTCATCAAACTTTGAATAGTCATATCTCAAAATTGGTAACAGACAGAAACACAATTGCGACGGATTTTAAGTCAGAGTTTTATTTTGCAACTTTTGAATAAAGCCACCTCATTTGTAGATGCATGTCACAATACCCTAAAGAGAGGGCACTTCACCAGCCTCAGCAGATGTTAACCACCATAAATTGAGAAAGAAATCTGATGACAGTAGCCTGAGCTTACTGTAAAGAATTAATAGAGGGTGTAAACAAATCTTTAAGCCAAATTATTTTGATTTATTCAGTGTAAATCATTGCATTAGTACCGGGAATGTTATTTTTGCTTTTGATGATTACCACATGGCCGTGTATGTGTGAGTGTGTGTTTGTGATACCTACCTTGGAAACAATGTCTCAAGAAGAGAAGCTTAGACATATCTTAGATTTGGTATGTTGGTGTACCACACTGCGGAATAAGGTAACACTGTAAATATTTTGAGTAGAGGTCAAAGGTCATTTAAGGTCAACAGGGGTCAAATTGTGAAAAACTTGTAAACATGATATTGTATATCCAGAAAGTTTGGACAAACTCCATATATGCTGAGTACAAAACCATAAGGCCTATTCTTTTTTGACAGAGGTCAGAGGGGATTTGAGGTCAACCGACGGCAGCCAGTTAAAACATTGTAAACATGATATTTCAAGCAGGGAAGCTTGCATTGATGTGATATTTGTCATATACAGTAGGTGAAAAGATACATGCCATACTGAGGTAAACATCTCAAGCATCTATCATTTGATGAAAGCTATTTGGATCAACAAGGATCAATTTGTGGAAGCCATGTAATCTTAAGACAGGAAACCTGGACATACCTCTTATTTAGTTTGCAGGTGTCCATGTTGTGTGCATTATTCCTATCAGTTATCAAGTTAGGTCATCAGATGTCATTGCGTTTATAATAGTGTTGCTGCGATATGAACCTTTTGGTATTGATATCGGGAAGCAAATTCCATCAGCGGCCAAATGGTATATCGCAATATCATGAAAATATAACCATACGTGAAAACCTGTGGTATATGCTACACTTTATAATATACTATATAGTACAGCCTACAACTTGGACTAGGTTAGGGCTGAACACTAAAATGTATGCAGTATTGTACTGCTGCACAGTAATCATTTTGCACAAACTGTACAGACTACCATCTAGTCTACTGTGTTCATTGATAATCCATGCTTCCGTGAGGGAACGATTCCCACACGGAACTTACAGATTTTTTTTTAAAAATTTTCTTTGCAAATTTCCTTCTCTTTGTGTCTATTCATGTGAAAAAGCGATAGCTTATTCAAATTAATACATCACTAATGAAGTTTGTGCTCAAGTTTGTGACGCAGTTATGTCCGTGAATTTTAATGATATTGTTTGTGCCATTTAATAAACGATATCTTGAGCAAAGTAACGTATCAATATTTTTTGGCGATATCATAGTAATATCCCAACAATACTAGTTTATAAGTGATTGTTTTTATCTTAATTGGTTACATGATGCATTACAGGATCTAATATTACAGAGAACCATATTGTGACATGACATGGTATAATGGTACATTCTGAAAAAATGCTCATAGTTTTATCATTAAAAGCACAGTGCATTCGTGCATTATGGCTCATTTCATAGATTTGACTTTTTATTTAAGGTTACCTGTCATTGTTTTGTTTGTTTTGGTTATTACCTTGATTTTCTGAATCTCTTCCCGAAAATAAAGTGTAGCTGTTAGCTTTTAAAAAAGTTACATGTGGACTTAAACATACACTCAATTACTTCATCTTTAGCTTTACTTTAATCAATAGTTAATTTTAATACCATCATTGGTTGAAGTTTTATCTTCCACTGTGCCTTTAAAAGTAATAGTCATATAATAAAAGACTTTCTATGACTGTGACCCTAGATATCCAACGGTGCTGTTGTAGACATTTATGACACCATGATACACCCCAGGAGGAAAAATATGGAAATCGAAGATGTTTGAGCCACCCTTACAGGGTCAGTTAAAATGTAAATTAAAGGTGATGCTGGGAGCCATATCGCAGTGACAACTCCATCAGCATTTTGTTGTCAAGTCTGGAAAAGATGATCTGTTTTTTGAGGTCGGGCAATTTGACATCCAATCTCAACTTTATATCCGTTGTCAAAAAATGCTGTGAATGTATGAGACACGTGAAGTCACCAGACCATGTAATGAAGACACTTGCTAAATAGCAAGACAAGTAAAGTGAAGTTTGTGATTATTAAAATCAGGAAAGAAGTAGTTTCTTTGACTAATGATTTATCAATTATAGAACAATAGAAAATTAGCTGTTGCTCTTTCCAATACTGTCATCATGTTAGTGATTAGGTCATCTATTGAGTATGTTTAGTTTCCTGGTTGCTTTGACCAATGTCATATGCAAATCAGTTTTTTTTTACATTGGACATCCTGATTGGTGATTTTTAACTAGTCAGTAGAAATTGGCCTTCCTGTACCTCTAATACCTTTTGCATGTTTTGTAGGATCATTCTTGGGCCCATATGCGAGTTTAAAGACGTTACTGTAAAGGAAAAAAATGTGACCATGAACAATGAACAACATTATTTCTACGTTCAGGGTTTTCTGCCAGTTTCAGGTTGGTTGTTCTTGTGAAATCTATGGTAAAACCATAGTGCCACAGTGGTAACTGTTTGTTATCATTGGAGTTCTCTTGCCCCCCCCCCATTAGGTTTTGTCTTCAATTAACCTACAGACTTCAAATTCCTCCTTGAATCTCCCAATTGAGAATATTTGAAATACCTAAAGAGGTAGTTTTTGCTGTTCTGAAACTGATGATGCATGTTACTATAGCAACAGTTTCTTCCAGTTGGCATTACCTTGTTTTGTTTCGTGTGAGTCATAGCTGTGTGCTCTCATGTCTGTCAGTGCCCACTTAATGAGGATTTAACATGTCAATCAGAAGTGGAGTGTTACAGCTAAAGATCACTGCAAAGTTTCCTCCATGGAAGTGAAAAGGTAACACTAGTAATGGTCACACCTGGTTGTAGGGATCAACAAAAGATCAAAGATTATACATTGATGAGATATCTGTGGATATGTATTGTAGTAAAGATATGAAACAGTGTCATGTGAAAGGTAATGATTGTTTGAGATCAACAAAAATTGCAGTTTGGCTAACTACTCTTCACAGTTTGGTTTTGATGTTTGACCTTTGTTTGATGTCTGACCTTTGACATCATGCTGTCATATGAGTGCATGTGTTTGTGTGCTGTGCTTGTAAACAATTAGCATGATATCACCAAGATGGCCATCTCAGATTATTGTTTGGCAAGTAGATAACCACAGTGAGTACAAACAAGCTATTGTTTTTGGTGGAGGTCAATGGTCATTTTGGGTCAACTTGGATAATTCATTTGAGGTCAACAGGGGTCAAATTACAAACCTTTGTATACACAAATCTGATGATGATATTGGTCAGTCGTTCTTTATAATAATCATAACATTCACAGTCATGCTGAAGTACATGTGTATATGTTTTTGCATCACCGTGCTTTGTAAACACAGTATGTGGAGAATCAAAGCTTAGATTGATCTCATATGTGGTATGTAGATGTTTTGACTTGACTGCCAGAAGCCATTTGCTTTTTGTAGTTATATTTTTGCATACTGATGAGTAGGTGCAACTGGAGACACCAGTGATTCAAGATACATCTATTTGTTTTTTCAAACATAGTGCAATGATGTTGGCACAGAGTTTGTGGTGCTGAATGTAAAAAAAATGTTACCTCTCATTAAGTTGTATAATGGGTTGAATGTAATGAATGTGGTGTGTATGCTATCAAAGTGTGTCCACATCCTTCCAGACAGCTCTTCTATATTCTTCTAGCTCACTTGATAGTGAATTAATGTAGCACATGTTAACTCTCCCCTCTTTCCTATCAGTAATACCCATTGCATGGTATCTAAATGGTGTACCATTTTACCATGTAAGATACCGTAGATACAGTGATAGATACCAATCACATGGTATCTATCTTTAGTGTACATGTCACCTGCAGCTGTCAGCAAGTACCTTCTGCGTGAGATGTTGTGACCCTCAGACATCAAAGGTCAGAGGACAGCAGTTCAAGAAAGTTGAACCTATATTAAGCACTATGTTTATCATTAAATGTCAAACTAATATCAAGAATGTGGTGTAACACACAAATGAGACAGTGGGGTACTAAGAAGACTATATACAATGCCAAAAAGCCAGACTTTACCCCTCCCCCCTAAAAAAACAAGTTGAAAACAAGAGAAAAAAAACAAGAAAACAAGTTAACCATGAGAATCGTATCTATAGAGATGGAGATTATCACTGCTGGAATTGAACTGTTACAGGCACAGTTTCTACTGATCCTTATCCACATGACACGTACATGCCCCTTACAGATTTTTACAGAAATTGTGCTGCCCGCCATGCATATAATGTTTATTTTGTGAGTCCTCTGACCACTTGTTCTCTTTTCCTTTCAGTAGTTTAAAAACCCAGTGAAAGGCACCTATGTAGGCTATTTAGAAGTGTGCATTTCTGTACTTGGCAATTCTGAACTGTGGTAAACAAAACTGTTAGATTACATTGCGGAGAACTATAGATATTTAACAGCATTTTAACACTGTTTATGTGTCTTAACTGAACCGTGCAACCGTACAGTTAAGATCATCAAACGTATATTGCTCAGTATGTTAACGTAACCATGTAATGTTACACAATATCTAAACTTAACCATATAGGCCTAACCAGTAAAGAACATATTACACACTGTAATTAACTGAAG
Source organism: Stichopus chloronotus (assembly GCA_021234535.1). Taxonomy (NCBI): domain Eukaryota; kingdom Metazoa; phylum Echinodermata; class Holothuroidea; order Aspidochirotida; family Stichopodidae; genus Stichopus; species Stichopus chloronotus. The sequence goes on along the minus strand of CM037840.1, from coordinate 17,693,967 downwards.
TATGTAGGCTTAACCAGTGAAGAACACACATATTACACAACTCAACTATATGATCATTCAGGAACAGACATGTTACACAGTGTCTTAACTATATAATCCATCAAGAGAAGACATATTACACAATTCACTAAGCTATATGTTATGTCAATAATAAACATACATTTTTCAATTCTTAACTGAACCACACAACCAGTCAAGAACATGTTACACAGTAGCTGCTGTGTTTTGTGGCATGTTGTTAGAACCCTCATAGTATATTTTTACAAGCAATATTATAGCTACTCAGTCAAATATGATGATAATGCACACTAGTGGTATGTGGTAATGCTGACTAAAAGTGCTCTCTCTGTATGCTCATGTGTAACGCTGTGTGTTGGGCTATTTCTACAGTGATCTCACACGTTGGCATAGAATTATCTTACTGGCACAGTTTTCAATAACCCTGGAAAAATCCATCTATGCATCAATGCAATGCTGTTAAGTTATTTTAAGTAACAGCTCCTTCCATATTCCCTAGGAGTGTCTTCCTGCTCTTTCTTTCATTTATCCTCTTGAGATTAATTATTTGCGCTTGTTTGCCCTCTAAACATCTCAAATTCATTGCAACAAATTCCTTCTCCCTCCAGATTTATAGCTTTTTTCTCACACCTCCAGAAGCAGGGCCACATGTAATAATTCAAGGCTTTCTTCTTATATTCCCTGTCAGTTCAACCTGCTTAGGGCATTACAGAGCATTCCTGTTGCAGGTTTTTTTTTCAGTTTTCCTTTCACCAGTTAAAATTACTTTCCCTCTTTCCTTGAGGGTTAATTCAATAATTGGTGACCTTATTCAGGACAAAGACTGTTTATTAAAGTAGTGTATTGGAGGTACAGAGGTCTGCATCTTCCACATGGTGTTAATCACCCATCAATTCACCCGTCAATTCAAAGGATTTCATATGATAAGTAATAGGGATGAAATTCAAAACAAAAGTATCACAGATTTTATTGTGGTTCCAGTGATATGTTTTTGCTGATATTTGTATGTTATTTGTTTCTCACACCAGAGAGAGAGAGAATACTGTCAGATGATGAGATTTCTAGTAGAGTGATTTCTATGGGGGGTGGGGGGTGGAGATCAGATTAAGTGTGTGCAATGTTCTTTTTTACATAGCTCATTTGCGGACCCTCTGAGTCTTCCAATCCTCTGGGACCATATACACTCTTTCAGGAAACCATTATATGTTCATATATATATATATATGTATGTATGGATGGATTGAGGGATGGATGGATGGATGGATATATATATATATATATATATATACTGTTATGATTCTCTTCATTTAGACTTATCTTCATTGAACATGTAAAATAAATCATTCAGATAATGAATATGGTGTCAATGTATAGGGCAGAGTATCACTTTAGTATAACTCATATTATCTTAGTTTGTGGAAAAAATAGTTCCAAGAACAGCTCAGGATTTTGGATAAAGCATTGTATGGCAGTTACTTTACTTGTCTCCAAAAGGATTAAACATGATCATTGGAGCGATAAGTACTTGTCAACTTTGAAGAAGATCTTTGTCTTCATCAACTCTGGAGAATTTTTGTTTTTTTGTAACAGTTTGTTATCGTTCATGTATTGACGATGAACATAGATTGAGAACTGTTCCAGAAACCAACTCATCCAAAATGGGCTTTAATGTCACTGTTTTGGACACACAGGTGATATGATCCCTGTAAGCTCTGGAAAACAGTATTGATGTAAAGGATCCACCAGTCAACATGTTAAAGCAGGATGTGCAGGATGTGTGTTATTCCTGCATTTTCCAAAGTACACCAAAGGACTGGTTATACTTCTTATAGTTGTAGAAAGTTATAAAAACTCCTGTACAGAGGTATATTTGTCCACGTATAGCCTAATTTCTAAAGGAAATGCTTTTGCGTAGGCGTTTCGTTGTAGCAGTGTTCACATGGAAGTGCCGCACATTTACCACAGGGTCTAGTTCCGCTAACTTTTTACCCGAAAAAACTAAATCGCTCTTCTTTCTACTGTAATTAACACTCTAATTAATGAAATTTTTAATGAAAGAAACCTGGCATGGCATGTTATTATCCACATTGGTATCAAATGACAGAAAATGATAGAAGATCAACTGTAACTGCTACTTTTATTCCTTCAAACAGCCTATCCTACTTTAAATCATGGAGTCAGACTTGATTTCACGTGATTTTCCACACTCTCACACACAGACGCACACACACTCTTTATGAAGTTGTACCTGCGTTTGTGTTTACATTGCAGCAGACATTTAGACCTAGATCATAGTAAGCACCATGTTCTGGTTTACTGTATACTCTTGTATGGTATACTGTTTCCAGTTGTTAGAGACCCTTTTTCTAATTATGTAATTGAAAAGCATTCATGTTAGATAGATCATATTACATATCCCTTCTTGTTTCTGTAATTTTACAAGTTCTAATTCTAAAGGTAAGTGGGAAAGTTGTTTCTTGCTCATGTAGTGTCAAGTAGACTGCCTGCTGTCCCAATGGTTGTTGCTTACAATGACTTCATCAAATCACCTCAGAAATTTTGCAAGAGGGTCTCAAGTAGTTTTGTACCATGCTCACTTTAACTCCTTTTCGTACATTTAGCATTGGTATTTGGTAAATTACGTTATAACAATATAATGGAATGAGTCTCTAATCACAGACATGCAAAATAGTTGCATTTTTACACATTTCAAATGTTTGATGTTTTAAAAGAATAGTTCATAACCAAATTTATGTTTGATATGTTAAAGAGAAATATATGCAAAGCATTCTGGTAAAATTTTCATTCATTTCCCATGTTCAGTTCTTGAGATGTTAGCAATTGAAGTTGACATATTTTCTACATAAAGTGAACTTGATGCAAGCAGGTGTGATGTCATGGATTCACATTTATGGCCAATGTTTTGTTTTTCTTTATTTTTCATCTACTATTTTGACCTTGGATTGAATAGGGATGCTATCTTGCCCCTAAGGCATAAAAAGTATTACTAATCCCATTGCTCATGGTGCCCTTAATATGGTATCAGTATTTCAGGGTTCAGTTTTATAAAAGTGGTGATAAACTTTAAAGAAGGATTATATGTGTCCAAGTCTTGACAGGATTAGGTACCTGTGATTGTGTGTGAAGGTGTTTCCTTCCTGACACTGATGAACACTACTTTTAATAAAAGGAACTCCCTTTTCCTCGTAATAATCCACAGAGTCATGCTATGAGGATAGTGCGTAGCATCGGACAGGCATTTGAAGTTTGTCACAAACTCAGTATGCAACAGAACATGGCTGTCACTGATGGTATGAACCCAGACAGACCAGAAAAGATCATGGCAGAGGAAGAAGAGATCAATACAAAACAAGGTATTTACATCTTCTAAGATAACCCCAACCACAAGCACCAGTAGATGAGTTGATGAGAGAAGTGTAACTCTGGAGTGAAGAACCAGATTAGCACTTCCTTACTTTCTTCTCTTTCTGTCTCATAGTGTTTCCATGATAATGTTCAGTATGAGGTTACTGTACTTTTTCTCTTCACTGTCTAACAGTTGTACAAGTCACCATGTTGTTAATCTATAATGTTCAAATAGTAAACATATACTTACCTCTTGCTTAGTAATGCATTTATTTGGCCTTGCTCTAAATGCCCTCGAAACTAATTCTAGCACCACTCCCTCTAAGGGTTAGTCCCCCACGTTTGCCTTTTGTTCCAGTTGCTCACAATGTGTTTCCTTGTCTCTCACTTGTTTTTGCATCTAGCAAAGGCTTCCAGAACCCAAAAACCTTGAGTATTCTTGTGTTTCATTCCTGTTTTCTTTTTCTAGCATTATAAATTCATTTCCAATTTTTCCTTGCTGCCCCTAGGACAGATATTCCATAATGCTGCTGTACAGTATAGTGCATAGCCTATTCTTTTTCTGGATGATGCAATGTACACATACGTATTGCTCAATACTTTGGCGCTGTGGCAGGCTGCTCTTCGTGTACCTTGACAACTGGCTAATCGTCAGGGACTCCTGAGCTCAAGCAGGAGCCAATGTCAGGGCAAAAATCTCCATTTTGAACAATTGGGTTGGGTCATCAATTGGGTTGGGTCATCAATTGGGACAAGTCGCATCTCACCCCTACCCAGGCCTTGGTCTACTGAGAGGCACGACTGCACATACAGAAGGACTGTACCTTTCTGTCTGATGAAAGGCGCGAGGCCCTTAGTGGAGCAGTTTTCCAACTTCTGGAGGCTCCTTGAAGTCCCTCAGGAAGTTCTGAGTCCGGCGTAGTAGAGTAGACCTGAGTCAGGCTAACTTGCTGTTTCTGCAGTTAGGGCACCGAACTTGGATCTTTCCGCTGTGGCGGAGAATTCAAAACTTTCTGTCTTCTGCTCCAGAACCTTCCACCTGAAGGCCTGGGTGGTCAATGTGCTGTCCCTGTCCTGGGACGGCTTGGACGTGTACGCATTCCCCCTGTTTGTGATAATCCACAAGGTCATACTCAAAATCTGTGCGTGCGGGACCTGTGTGTTGTTTGTGGCCCCACATTGGCCCCAACAACCATGGTTCCCACTACTCCTCCATCTGCCAGTGGATCTTCCGGTGGAGTTGCCCCGCCCAGACCTGGTCTCACAGGGCGAAGGCAGGGTGCAGCACCCGAAGATGCAGGACTTTCACCAGACTGCCTGGAGGCTATTAGGCATTCTCTGAGAGCATCGGGGATTCCTGAGAACGTTGCCTTCATGGCGGTGTCAGCGAGGAGACCCACCACCCTCAACACTTCCAATTCTTGACTTGCCAGGTTCTGAGGGTGGTGTGCAGACCAATAGACTTCTCCATGCAAGGCATCCATGGTTCAAGTCTCCAAGTTCTTTAGGGAATACGGGACCTGTTTGATGAGGGCAAACAAGTCATCACCATTTCCATGGAGTAGCGATGGAAAAGAAAGCTAATCAATATGTACCCAAGCAGAAGACAGATGGAACGAGAGTCATGGTTGAAGTTTCAATAAAAATATAATTACTCATTCAGACTTTAGGTTCAGACTTATTCAGATTACAATATACAAGTTTGATTAGGCTGAAATGATTTGAGGGTTCAATTAGTTAGGACTTAACTAACAATTGGACTTAATAATAGGGTGGTATCTGGTAACAGCTTAGACCTCAAGACTTCAATTCGGACTCTTAAGTGACCTCAACGCTGGAATGGTTGGATGCAATGTTGTCAAGAATGCAATTAGCGATTAATGTTGGCTGAACTTGAGTCGTGACTTGACGACGTTCAATAAACAGTGTCCCAGAATATGGGAATGACAGCAGCGATTAACATGCACAGACTGAGTGTAGTCTACAGTAGGCTGGCTATGGCAATGAATGTATATTAATAGACATTGATTGCTGTGTAGGCTAGTAACTTCATGACACAGTTTACTTGTTTAGTAAATACAGAAAGGAACCAATGATGGCAATGTAGTCTCCACATCGGTGGAAGTGACCTCAGATGGTATAGAAATTCTTCCGATTGCTCTCATTCAGCAAGGGTATAGATACAAAAAGTTACCAACTCGAACTTTCCACACAAGAATGTTCCAGATGGAGAAGTGCTGAATGACATAATACTTAATAATAGAAGAGAGCAACGTTCCAGTATCTTCCAGCATGTTTGCTATTAGTCTGTGTATCGTTCTAGCAGTTAGACAAATCATCTTGAAGTGAGACCGGAGCATGTACAGCAGAGCATTCGAACTTTTGTAGAGCCATCACTACGTTATCTGTGGAGGTTCAATATAGTAACTTAGTAACTTATGTAATGAAATTAAATATTGGGCATTACCCTATCACCACCCAGAACTACCGCTGAGCCATTACAGCGATCCACTGGGATCTCTTACGGGTCCACAGTGGGTTTCAGCAGGGTCCTCACCCAGCTACCCTAACGGATGACTAACTCCAAATCAGTCATGCGTCTCCTGGTGCCACCTTGGTCTAAGAATGGGGTGCTACGGGCACTTGCGCAAGCCCCATCTGAGCTATTGCACTCTTGCCCCAGCAGTATTTGACTTGCAAGACTTGGTTCCTCATTGCTGCAGCATTGCAGAAGAAGCTGCCTCTAAGCTTTATCTGACAAGTCAGGCCACATGAGATTAAAAAGCTACAGTACGGGGTGCACATGGTTCCAGACCCTTCTTTTTTGCAAAGACCCAGACACTAACATTTATGTCGGAGGACATCTGCATCCGGTAGATCTCCTTGGCATCCTCTGTTGATGAGGATGGAAAGTGGTGTCCGATCAGGGTGCTAAAATGGTATATCCATCAGATAAAGGACATTCGTTCGTCCAATAGATTGTTTATTCTCCCCAGATGCCCTTACGCCGTGGCGCAGGGTACCATTTCATGCTGGCTGACCGAGGTGATTACGCAGCATGCCCAGGGACAAGTCAGGGTTCATGAGGTCCGAGGTAAAGTGACGTCGAAGGTGTTGTTTTCTGGTGTGCCCAGCAAGGACATCCTCAAGGCGACTGCCTGGAAAACTCCAACCACGTTCATTGCTGGATACAGCACAGATACGATAAGCGCTGAAGCAGCTTCTGGCGGAGTCATCCTTAATGTCCCCTGGTGACCTCCCGCCGGTTTCCGCTTACAGTGTCACTCTTATGCATCAGTGAAGCAGGGGGAAATTACATGTCTGTAATGTGAATTCCCCACAACTCACTGGCGTGGGTATTCAGGAGTGACTACACTTAAATCCTTGCTACCTCCCTTCTCCCATGCCGTGGAGGCTGAGGGCTCACTACTGTTTTTGCATTGGCAGTTATTTAGTTTACCTCCCTCGGACAAAGAATGGTTTTCTTTTGCTGTACCTACTGTAAGTGTTGACCTAATAATAAAAAAAAAAAAGTGAACTGAGAGTGACTGCTTGTGGCTTGCTTCTTGTTTGGCTAAATGAAGAATGCATCAGTGAAGGGGGTAAATATGGTCACTTGGGAATTCATACGCCATTGAGTTGCTGGGACTCTGCATCTGTATTTCAACAGTGAAGTAGTTCTGAGTCATAGATGGGCATAGCTGTATTGTAATCATAATTGCTCATTAAGGCTTTATTATGGTAACAAAACTAGGAAAATGTTAATTGTATTAATTTGCAAATTGATAACTTAAAGATTTTGCAAGATATGGAATAAAGTATGTGAAAATTTGATGTTACTTCATCAAAGAAAACTTCATTTGTTAACTTTGGTAGTTGATATGTTGTTAATTCTCTGCTTACTGTAGAAGGTAGATGGGGTTTGCTCTAAAACTTTGAATCCATTGGTTACAATGTTTTTGATGATCATTGGATTGTGTCATCTCAACTGTTGGAAAGGCGTTTCTGAGAACTATCTTGTACTTCCATAAGAGCGTTTTTCTTACTGCATAAGTGTTTCATGTGCATTATCTGTGAGCAGTTTTTGGACTTGATTGATGGCAGTACATGACTCATTTGATTGCTTGAAATATATTCATAAAGAATTTTGCTTCATTTGTGGAGATACAGATATTTTAGTACTTTGCCCCAGCTGGTGTTATCATTTCCCCAGTACTGTTGGTGTTTTTTTCTTTTTCCCCTTTTTTTTTTCCTTTTAAACTGGGGTCCCCGTGAAAGATAGGCTTGTCCCTGAAGAATTTCATTTATGTTTGAAAAGAATCAATTGTTCGCTACATTGTAGGTTTTGTTGGTCTATTTCTGATGTTGTTTTGGTGATTTCACTTCTCATGCTCTTTACCTTTGGTCTTTGATACATCGTCTTACATCTAACTATTATTGTACTCATTTCTACCTTTGACCTCTTGACAGTTGAAATGGTGACCCATGAGATGAATGTTGGATATGGCTCAGGGCCAGGATCTCCTCTACATTACCATGGACACATGGGCCAGACCCAGATCAACCAAGCACATGTGAGTTTGCATTACAGAACTGTCATTCCATGACAGGGTATACTCCTTTCAGAGTGCCGCTTGCATCCGTGTTGTTAGTCCCAGCAATTATGATGCTTTCAGTATTCTTACAAACATTACATTCAATTTTGTCCAAACAGTGGCTTGCAAATAGTTGTTAAGATTCTGTATCTGTAACTAGGGGCTTACTTTGTATTTTAAAAAAAAACTTATTTTGAAATTTTTCTTCTAGGTATTCACTAGTTATCGAGTACTGCATCTTTTTTTTTTCTACTACTCTCTTTTTTGGTTCGTAGTTAAAGTGTACTGGTGGGATAACAACATTCTATTTGTGAGTCTGGTTTGTTAGGACTCTCTACTTGGCAGGAGGTTCATGCAGGTCATTCAATCGCCAAAGGCTGCATAGATGTCAATTAAAATGTGTTTGTGTATACTTTATTTTTAGTTCACAGCAGCAGTACTTGTCACTAATGATTCTTTAAATGGGGTACAAATGAGGGGAGGTACCTGGCCCCAGAGTATCTACTATCAACTTGTAGGAATATTGTTAATATAAAAACTATACATAATCATACAATTTGCCTTTGATCCACTTTAAAAATACTGTAATAGAGGAAATACCTCTATGTGTCATAGGTATGTAAATGTGCCCTGGGGATACAGACTCAACTCACTAGCAGATGAGTGTTTAACAGCTAAGTAAGGGCAGGATGTACAGCTGCAAGTGTAGTTTACTGTTTGCCATCAGTGTGTAGGTATGATGTAGTCACCCATGTTGGTCATGCTGTTTACTATCATGACTATGTTGTTTGTAGTCACCCATGTATGTCTACTGTTTGTGAGGGAGCACCTAGTTTGTAGTCACCATGTAGGTCATACAGTTAGTAGCAGTATTACAGTCATCTGTATTGTTTGCTAGGAGTGTATTGTTTGTAGTCACCCATGAAGGTCACCTGCAAGATGCCTCATGTTTGCAGATAGGATTTATACTAATTTTATGTTACTCTAAAATGCTGAGTACGGATACATTAGTGATTCCTAATTTATCTGGCACAAAACTAAGACAAGATAAGCAATGCCAGTTTTTTAAGTGTCTTTTGCACCTAACAGCCACTACTGTAAATGTTACATATAGAGTCAGACAGGAACATACTCTATGTGATGAACTGTATGTACCTTTTTCTAGATTAACACAACCCTTGGTCTTCTTTCTCAACAGGTGGCAACTTCTCCAATGGCAACTGAGGCACCTGTTATTGATGAAACAAGTGGCATTCCACCCCTTAGCCTCTACCACCAAAAACAACTCCTTCACCACCAGTTACAACAACAAGAGATGCAAACACAAGTTGCATTAGCCCAAGTCCAACTGCTTAAAGACCAACTCACTGCAGAAAGTTCTGCTAGACTGGAGGCACAGGTAAGATTGTCTCCAAGTGACTAAAGAATGTCAATAATTAGGTTTAAGTCTCAAGCAAAGGATTGCCCTTGTTAATCATGGATGGAACTTTCTTCGTGATTAGGAAATACTGAAGTTGAAATGGGAAACTTTCACTGAAAATCAGAAGTTGTATAACACCCTTCAGTTGTTGGATTATTAAAGCATACCCTTATAAATAGACACCTTTTGTTCGTCTGGTTATATCCAGCATGCCCTAATCTGATACTAGTTAGTTCATATTCTCACTTCCTGCCTTTGAGTGTGGCAGTGTCATAAGGTATTGTGGATGAGTTTAAATCACAACATACTTACCAATTGTTCCATTTTAAGGAACTGTCCTGATTTCTGAACATTAAATCCATAAAATGTGGAAGGTTCCAATTTTCCAACATTTGACATGAAAAATATGCTACTTTTGAAAATGATCAGCAAAATTGCCAAGCAACAGCTTGAAAAATGATATCAGTCTGTGCATGCACATAAATAACTTTTCATGTATATTGTGAATGTTAAGAAGAGGAAACTGGACTGGTATAATCACCCTTATCCCTCTTTGCCCCATTTTGAATGAACTTAAAACAAAAATGTTGAAGTAAAATAAGCTTTATAAAAAGAATCAGAAGAGAATTAAGAAAAAGATGAATGGTGATGAATTGGTTACTTTTTATCTCTGTTTTTTTTTTAAACTTGAAAGATAATTTCACAACACTGAAGGTGATGAACAACTATGAAAAACAATGCATTAAAACAGTTATCTAATGATTGTCTGAGTACCATTCAGTGAGAGTTTGGTACAGAGAAGCAGACACTAAATATTCAAAGGTCAATGATAATTTATTGTTCCAGTCAATTGTAACATTGTCATAGATGTTGACATTCCAGATCTAATGCAAACTTTCAAACATAATTCTCTAATACTGTTTCGGATTGTAATATCGGTATGTTACTGCTAAAGGTAATCTAGCTTTCAAAAGGCTAGAATTGTCACATATACCAGCAAGAAGTAGAGTTTCTAATCCATAGGTAGCAATGTAAGATCTAATGAAGCCACTTGATCATCAATGGCAGTCCATGCCATCACTAACAATGTTGTCCTTGGGTGTAAGTCTAGGATGGTAATGTGTACTACCATCACTAGGGTGATGTCATCCTTGAGTGGTAGTCTAGAATGGTGATGTCTTCCTTGGTGATGTCCTTTTTGAATATTAGTTCAGGATGTTTAAGTTGCCAGTGATCTTACTAGAGAAAAACTTAATGCTTTGTCAGTTTTTCAGACATGTATCCCTTCATTGACCGTGACAACAACGAATACATCCTCCAGTAGCTACACTGCATTTTACAATGTTTTCAACTTCAGACTTACTACGTTCTTTCTTTTCTTTCTCAGGCAAGGGTACAGGAACTTATGGTTCATAACAAGGAATTGGTGGACCATCAGGAACAGCTTGTGAATGCTCTTCATGAGTTGGAGACCAAACTATTGAACACCACCACATCATTGTCACCACCATCCCATAATAACACATTCAATCATAATAATCCATTCTCTTCACCACCTCACCTGAGCATGGTACAGCAGGGAGATGTTCAATATGCACATGAGAACAGTGTGGACCTACCCGAATTTCACGCCATGGGTCAAATAATGCCGAATGGACCCGGGCCCATGACTCAGAACCAGATATCCCAGCACTTGGATCAAAGACAAGAGCAACACATGGGTTACAAACCTGATCCAGGCCAGCCCCTGTATCAGCACAGTTTAAGTAGTTCCAGTGAGAACAATGAATTTAATGAATTCATGGAACAGCGCAGTAGACCTGTCTCTGGACATTTTCCTCTTCCTGATTCTCTGACTGATGACATGAATAGATTAAATATGTTATCACCGAGTAAAAACCAAGGATCAGAGTCTGATCCACCGGAAATACAACTGGAAGTAGAAGAAGAGGTACATTTATCAAATGGAAAGGTTTCCAGTAATGTTCCATCTGATTTGCAAGATGCTACAGCCAATCAACTAGAGCTCAGTGACCAAAGTGAACAACTGTTGACAGTTCCAGAGGTAACACCAATCACAATTAAAACAACATTGGAAGACAGAGAAAATAAGAACTTTGCACTTAGTCACAGCAACAATTCCAACTCCAACTTTCAAACAGACAATATGTTTCTGTCAGAAACATCATTAGATTCCAATAACACTGATCTAGAACTTGCTGGTGCAACAAAAGGCATTGTTGAGAACAAAGAAGATGCAGCTAATAACAACACTGCAGTCAATCTTCCACAGAATGAAGATATAGATGTATTAGACCTTTCTGCGTTCGAGGAAAGTGCTGATGAAGAAGCAAAGCGGAAAAGTCTGACCGGAAAGGAAACACAGCTGCATATAAGCTTCTCTGATGATGAAAATTCAGAGGACTCAGGCGTCCCAAGACCTCCTCGTGCAATTGAATCCATGACATTGGATGACATTGAAGGTTTAGTTGGTACTTGAGGGTACTTAAAAACATCCATCACAGATAATTCTGGGCAAGGAGATTACCTGGAGCAGTCCTTCTGTACATTTTCAGCTTTGAGTTTGACCCTGAAATCATAAAATTGAGCTCATTTGTGAAGTTGTCAAAGCAAATTGCCAATATTACAAGAATGAGTGATGGCAACAACACCTGAATTAAATCCCTAACGAACCTCAACTTTGAATGATCTATGTTAGGTGTAAATAACAACAGAAACTATTATAAGCCTCAAATACAGGAGTAACTAATGCTACTTGGAAGTAGCTGATATTATACTCCCTGTGTTATTATAAATCATCCTGCCATACTACAATTTAAAGTAATTACAATTGTCCTTGTTTCATATGTGAGACTATATTAAGGTGAAATGGTGACTAAAAGAGGTATTCACTGAAAGTAAATGTAATGTACATATAAATCATATTTTTCTTAACACCAAACATAGTAAATATACATCGAAGCAATATATTGCACAGGGATGTTTTTTTTTTCTTCCCCTCCCCTTTGTTGTTTTTTTAGTGAATGACATTTTGTAATAAAGTTAGTGAAATATTGCTTTAAAATGAATGTTGCTCTGTATTGTATCAGATATTGTAAGCATTTCTAGTTCATGTTCCTCTGCTCAGAGAAAGTTCCCTGTAAAAAAAAATATCTAAAGTCGTTAAAGTCCTTGTTGGTAAGAATCCAGTGTCAACTGCAGGTAAGGAACATAGAAAACTGGTTAAGTATTCCTGGAATCTACAGCTGCCAGCTTTTTGGTCAAGACTGAGAAGCAAGTATGATTTTTCAAATTAATATCAAGACAATGCCACTGTGTGTGACACTCAATAAGTCTTAAGAAACTTCTCAAAATATTGTACATGTGGAAAAGAAGAGTCAATGTGTTGTTTCATTGTTCTCAAATTTCATTTGATTGAGTTGAGTGGTGGCTAATGTTTGCTTAATATCTAGTTATCCTTTAAATTTGGTTATTGATGCTTGATTTCACTTTGTCTGAAAACGTTGCCCCGGTGCTTCAGGCTGTCTTTGTCTCTTGTGTATTGTTTTTTTTAGCATATTAATTGATTAGATTTATTTAATATTGCAGTCTGCTTCAAGACTTGCATGCTGCAATCATGGGTTTGCAATCTATGCAGTTGGTTCTACACAGCTGTGTGTCAAAAGTGATGGTTGTGTGACTGTTTCCTACCAATTAATTGGACAAGCATAAATAAGAGTCTTGATTATGCAGTTAACATTAGGATGCCTCGTGCCGACTCACAACTGTTGTTCTTGTGCTTTCTGTAATATAGTTCTAACAAAATGTTTGTGTTTGACCCCCTGAAATAGAACTCCGTCAATTGTTGATGAAAATGTAATGATATGAACTATGGAACCACTTGGTAGTGCTTTCATGCAAATATGGAACAAGACTCACACACTTGTTGATCTTAAAATATCAACGAAAAACGTGACATGAGCTGATGAATTCATTGGCCGATTTAAACTGGTAAGATTGAGAAGTTCTGTATGGTTATAGGGATCATACTTGTACAGTGGTTTCAACAGTGAAAATATTAAAAATAATTATTTCCATTGAATTAAGAGCCTAAAGGAACACTGCTTCATTGAAACAAGCGAAGTATTGAATTTTTCATCCATTTCCATCAAATGGCATGGGATGTGGTCATTTTTTGTGTTAAATTACCCATAGTTCGTTCAATGTAAGGGTGACATCAAAGACACATTTCTGTATGCACAGTCACTATATGTTCATTATACAGGTAAACATACCACTGTTGTTTAAATTCATATTTAGCAAGTTTTGACGCTTGATTTCTATATTAAGCTTCGGAATGTGATAGGTAAGAAAACTATTCTTTACTTTTGTGTGATGCATCCAATTTATTATTGGTATCAAGTAATCTTTGGTTTCACCCACTAATACCCTATGAATAGGATTACTTAGACCTATGCTTTGATGCCAGGGTTGTTGCTGACAGTGAAGTTGTCTGGTGTATATACTTCTTCATAAATCAGTGGACATGATGTTTGGTTTTCCATCTAGAAATATGGGATCTTGCAAGATGATATGAGCAGTGGGTTTGGAACATGTCTCGTTTGGAATATTTCAATATTCAAAACAACACCGTGATAATAGCCAATGTATTTATGTGTTATATACGTATTACCTTAGTCAAATAGCCACTGAACTTTCCAATTCCATTCAAGGATAGCACCATAAATTAATCTTAGATGCTCTAAATGCTCCATGTGGACTACGATACTTTGTATTTCCAACCAGATGCAGTAATTTTTAGTTGTTACATGACTCATCATCCTTTGGTGTGTCCCCTTGGATGATTACATAAGACTATAGTAAGATATAAAGGGCTCATTCTGTAAGTGATATCATTTTGTGGTATTGCTGTTCAATTTTCCCAATTACTTTATTTCATTGCTTCTAACATGACATAATGTATAAAAATAGGTGATAGTGTCATTTTGACCCTTGTGAGATTTTCTTGAAAGGTATTAGACCAATATGCCATTGGAAAGCTGCTCCTATCGTCCCATCAGCAGGCATACTTTCTTTTATACATTTTTCACTAAAGTGTGGTAGGTTAATGAGTTAATTTTATTTTCCATGTGACTTTCTATTTTCCTATTACAGCAATTCTCTCAAATGCTCATTTTTTTTGCTACCACAAGGATGAAGTGGTTACTTGTTGTTTACAATATTGTCACAAAAGCCAAGCCAAACAGACCTCGTTGTTTGACAACACAGATGTCTCATCAAATTCACCATATCATATCCTTCACTGAATGTCTGTCGCTTAAACTAGAGTTCAATTTTGCACACTCTGAAGTTTACACATGGTTTAGATAGCAATGAAAGTTATTGAATTTAAAGTCTATCATAAGTAGAGCTTAACTTGTATATCATGTGAGGATGTTTATGACGTACATTCAACAATGTTATCCTCTAATCTAAAAGTAGTATTATGTCATGATCAAGGTATCATTTTAGCAGATTGTCAATGGAAGACAGGCATGTAACTAATGTTACAGCACTTTACTATCAAAAGGTTCTACATACAAGTGTTACTTGTTAGTATTTCTGCAGTATCATCCACTAACCTTGCCGTTCCTAATGTGTAGTTATTACCTTTGCTTGCAACAACAGTATTGTCACAAACTCATCTATATGAGATACACATTTCACCACAAAGAGCATACAAAGAAATATAAAGAAATGATTTTTAGAGTTAGGGATGTCCACTTTTAACTTGAAGTTGGAAAGTTTGAATAGTTTTACTGATTTCATGGTGCATGCATCCTTTTAGTAAAATCTAGAAATTCTGTCTCAGGAGGAGATGCTTCCATTACTATGAAATCAATTATGTTATCAGATGACATACCTTTCATTAATACATATATCATGGTGTACCATAGGGTGTGGGGTTAAAGACAGCTCCTAAATGTAATGCTATTTGTTTATTTTATAAGTAACGTAATCTTAATCACCCCATATGTCGGGGTCTAAGGTGTTATCTGCTTGTCATTGATGTACCCCATCATCATATTGTGAGGACAATCAAGATTTACCCTTTTTTCAGCTCTCTTTGCCCAATACACAATGTTATACTTAATTACAACTTTTTAAAGGAAAGCTTTATTGTGAAAATGTTAACGCAAAGCAAAGAAAATACTGATCCAAAGAAAGAAGAGGCTGTAAGTGAAATCATATTTGTTGTAATTGAAACTTTGATTCTTTACTGTATAACATCACAATGCTCTGTAATTTGTATTGTTATGTAAATTAGCTGTCATTTATCCTTGGGTTTTCAGTTCCATTTTTGTGTGTATACTTTAATTGTATTGTTTTTCTTTATAGCTGGCTACCATGTTTATTTTTCAGTGGGTGGTGTCCGTGCAAGTTAAGAAAATTAAATGGTCACATCATATTGTACTTCCCTATACCAGTGGGTAGTAAAATCATCTTGGTGGTGGTCATAAGTCAATGAAGAAAATGGTCAGTTAAGGATTTACAAGATCTCCACAAAGGAGTTTGCCATGATTTGTTGCTTGGTAAAGTCCTCCTCCTCCTCCTCTGATGATGATGATGATGACGATGATAATGATGATCTTTTGTCACAGTTGTGTGCAGCTAGCATAGTTTTTATGTGAAAATTCTTTCACCTTCCTTTTCCTTCCACCTGTACATTTTGGAAACAAATTATTCATATCTTATATAATTGTGTACATAAGTAAATAAAGTTATTGTACATTACATGTGTATGTGCAGTACAAGTTTTTTTTTTTACCATACCATAGCTTAGCCTTTCTTTCTGACATTTTATTGAATAGGAAATGTTCCAACAGTTGTGAAGAAAAGACTTGTAGAATATATCTCTCAGTTCAACCATGGAAAGCACAAAGGGTAGAGAAAGAAGAAAGTCATTGTCCACAAATGTTATGACTTATGTGTTGATTAATACTTTTTTCGTAATTAATATGCATCACTGGTCGTTACGTGCTATGATTTTCTTCTGACTTTGTGTTCTAGTGTCCATTTATTTTTTGTTTAACAAAATGACTTATGCATGTCCAATGTACCAAAATCATTCAAATTTTCTTCCCGTATGTTATCAAATTTGTGACATCATAAACAGATTTATCACTTAATATTTCATGAACAAATTATAGAAGTTATATAAGCAGTTGTGATGTAGATGCTTGCTATGAAATTATTTTTTACAGTAATCAAGAGATGAATTCTTATTTTCTTAGTCTGGGTATTGTATTACTAGATTTGAGATATTTATGAGAAGTAATAAACATTCAACCATGTGACCAAACAGTAATTATTGTGTTAATAGCGTCCTTCTTTTCTAGAGTACTGAAGGGGTGAACCATTAAAAAATTGTGATATATCAAGAAGAAAGAGCATGGAGTGATTTACTGGATGGTAAGTGTAGCCTTCTACTACTTGTACTACTATGAGCCGCAAGAAGGGATTCAATTTCAAATGCGGTTTCAGAATGTAGGCCATATCGGGAGCCGGATTGGTTGTCTATTAAATGCCAATCAATTCGGTCAGAGCAGGTTGATTGGGTCAGCATGGGGTCGATTTATGGCGTCAGCACCCTATTGTATTGAAAAGAGGATCAGCTTAGGTCTCATATACGGTGTGTACCTTCATTGAGTAAAAGAGGGTTGTTATTTGTGGAGGTCTGGAAGACCATTTGGGCCAACATCATTAGAGGCAAAATTAGCCTTTATTGAATTCTGGTCTTACAAGGGCCTTGGGCAGACAGCTTGTCAACTATCTACTGTGCAAAAATATGTTGTTTGTAAATGCATTCTTTAAACCTGTTATTAGCAAAGAGATATGTAGTGCACTGTAAACAAAAAAAACAAAAACGAAACTTCCAAAGCAATTTGTAATGTGATAAGTTTGACATGGACATGACACTTCTGAAGTCTTTTTGTCTTAGTGCCGACGAATGAGTCTTTTAATTGTTACCTTCAAAATTAAAGTTGTCAACAAGTGCTGTCCTTAGTCTCAATTAAATGCAATGGCGGATTCTTAAGCTGAAGTGGCTAGGCTGGTTTTGTGATATTTGCGGTCACAACGTGACCACTCGAATTGGGTACAAAGTTTATTGGCGCACGTAGGCGTAGTTAACTATAAATAACTTAAAGGTTAGGGTCTAGACGCAATTACACTAATTGTCATGTCAGTCGTAATTTGTGTGACAAACTCTTCACTACGTTAATAAGCGTTCCGCGTCCAAAGACTGTTATAAGGTCATATCTTATGTAGGAAGTTGCAAACCTTTAAAGCGATATATCTTTATGTAGCTCTACACACTCAAATTCTTTCTAACACTGTTTATTTACTAGTACTTTAATCCCTTATACATCATTAGGACCCAAGTTGACTGCCAATGCCGTGACTCAGTACCTAGTTTTGAAAAAATATATATTTACCAGCTGTAGGTTGGCGGTTTGGCCAGGGAGCCTGGTTCAGCCAAATAGTAAAATGTTGACATTCCGACAGTGGAACAGTTTCCTTGATGTCGAGAGTTTTGGCCACGGTGCCGCATTCAGACATTATGGCGTTCATTTCATCATATACAGCAATTAAAAAAAGGGAATATTATCTGGATATTAGCCCAGAATAGTGTAGGCTTCAATTATGGTGCAGAGCTGACTATGCAACATTGTTTTTAGATAAACTGTAAAAACTATACACCCAACCAGAAGTTTTCACGTCTCAATGTGTGTAAATTTGGAATTACTGCTCATGTTCGTTCAGTGACCGAGAAAATGCTAACATAACGAACGTGTATTACTCAAGCAAAAGTTCTTACTGCAATCGTAATACCACGTTAGCAAAAAACGGTTCATACCAACACCTGCTGACTGCTGAAAAGGTTAGCAAAAATAGTGAAGGCCCCAGTGGTGTGACCAATGCTCTGGAAAATTTGGGGAAATAGTATTTGCTTTCCCATTTCTCAAAATTGTTACCACGATAGGAAATGGTGAGACATTTACATGCATAATTCATACGTGAACAACATATTTCCCCAGATTTTGCTTGTACTGACCGTCATGCCTGAGTCGCGTTTCTGGGACAGAAATGCCCCCCGCCGCAACAGCCCCAAAATGAATTCACTGGTGTTTATTATCATCAGTGTACGGCGGTGCAATGGGACCTTAAAATTTAGTGAGTGGAACTATACAACCATGGACCTATGTACAAGTAACATTGGCCAGCGCTTTTTGTGACCTCAACTAAAAGCGAGGTAACCAAAAAAACTGCATATAGGCCATGCGGGAAGATGTCTTCCATTACAAGCGTCGACAGGAATACTAGTTCAACATACAGTTTAGTCCGAAGTTATCTACAGGCATGAAGAAATTAGAATCTTAATTATATAAACTCAGATAAGGTCTGAATATTTCAACCTCAGAGCAAAGTAAAGAAGAAAACTACTGTCGTTACTTTAAAAAAAAGGAATTTCTGGAGATATATTCAATTCAAATCTAACATCAAATATAGCACCACTTTGCATCTAGTCCACTCTGCAAAATCACAAATTTTCCTTAAGGGCCACCCACTCCCAGGATGACCGTCAGTCATCAGATCCATCATATCAAAATTTCACCCTTACATACATGCTGAGACCAGGGAATAGCACCTCCCTGCTGAGACAGTGGCATACGCTGGAGGGAGAGGGTGGGGGAATTGCCCAACTCACATTACCCAGCCTAACAAAAAAATTGAATTAAATTAAAAACAAGAGGGCAATCCACGGAGTTGCATACCTCATCGCCAACATGCACATTGGTTTCACTATACAGGGCCTGCACATGGGAATTTGTAATAATTTATTGCTAAGTACGTACAAAACTTGTTCTCAAGATATGCTGGAAATAACAATTTTGGGGCAAAATTGGCTTTTTTTTCCCTCAAAAATCAGCAAATTTGACTCGATTTACCATTACACTGAGTAATATTATGTTGAACAATGTGTTCTCAGGTAAGTACTTACAAAAGTGTAAATTAATTGATCCAATAGTTCTCAAGATATGCTGCAAATACAAATTTTGGGGCAAAATTGACTTTTTTTTCTCAAAAATCAGCAAATTTCACTTTTTTACTGCAAAAGTGATATACCTTGAAATTGTTCATTCTCAGGTAAGTTTTTGCAAAATTTTGCATTAAATGCTCAAATACTTCTCAAGATATGCTGGAAATAGCAATTTTGGGGCAAAATAGACTTTTTTCTCAAAAATCAGCACATTTGACTCAGTTTACCATACAACTAATACATCTTGCACGTATTGGCATCATGCACAACCTTACCAAGTTTCACCTTAATCCCTCATATGCTTTTCAAACTGCTCTGGAAAAACCACAATTTGGACAGGTCCGGACGCACACACGCACACCCACACACACATTGGCACGGACACGTTTTCATTTATACCACCCAACAGGACCCTCCTGTACCCATTGTCACTCTACCATGGGGTACCCCTGGGGTGTCGCTACTCACCCACTCCTAGTGTTTCCATGGCAACCATTCTCCCATGGGTGCACAGTACAATATATAGCTCTACTAGCCAAGTGACTGCAATATCTCATCTAGCCCCTATAGGGCGATCAGATAACAAACTATTTCATGAGCGCGTGGATCAGTCCATTGTAAATCTCACTTGATATCATGCTAACTGTAACTTCCAAATAAAATGGTTTGTGAACCAAAATCTTCGCTGCCCACCTATGGTGCGCGCTTCACTTAGATAGTCTCCCGGATAAATCTCACTCCAGGTACACACTCAAACATTTATCACGTTCACAGCTTCGACTAGTGATAGCTGTTTAGTCGATTGGCTAACATTTTGATCGTAAAGATATCAAAAGAAGAGTAGAATATAAAACTTCTACAGGAATACTAGATTTAGTGATGTGCCTTTTTAATTTTGGTTTTGTTCAGAGAGTAAGTATTTCATTGGAAATTAGTCTTAAATTGAAGGAGTCAGTGCACAAAACAACTCACTTTTATGATAGAATCTTGAGTCAATCACTTCAGAAGCAGCTATCAAACTACTGCTTATAATCGAACATTGTTTGAAAATGTAAACATTATATTTGCTATCAGGTTTTTGAATGAGTTTCGTCCAAGACTTTCTAGTCAATCGATCTATTTTGGAAAGATTTAAAATATCCAGTTGAAGCTTAACGTTGGAACTTGAAAAGTTCGATATGAGTGGCCTAAAATGTTTCATTCATAGTTAAAAACACGGAGCTTCTTTTGAAGTTGTTTGAAGTACGGTATATGCGATGCAGAAAGTGATTTCTTTTGAATCACATCGCACGTACAGTGCTACAGTGGCGTTTAGTGGTTGCGGTGATCGACTCAAGATACGCACACACTGTTTACAGGAGGGTCACGACTTATCGCATCCAAATTTTTTGTATACCAATAGTGATGTATATTCTTGAGAGTGTTTTTCATTCCGCTAAATACTTAGGTAGTATAAAAATGCGTTTTCATGCTGAACATGGGTGGAATTTAGGCCGTAGAAGTCTCTGTGGGAGGGAGGGGGAGGGTTAAACATGTTCACGAAACTATTTTACGGTAGAGGCGCCCTTGCTTTTGTACTTGTGCAAAGCCCTTTTGCATAGATGGCAAGTTGAGTGAGTGGCTGACATGATGGAAAGGGACTCGTTACTCTGTGTAACGCAACAAAGCGAGGTAGGACCCGAGTGAATTTGCTTTAGGGCAGGGGTTCTTCATTATTTTCTTTAGCAGGCCACGTTGAGTTAAGTGGGGATCAGCCCGGGCCAGTGGTGTCGCACTATTGGGATTGGACCAGGGCCTCTCTCTCGAAAGGTGGATGCTGGACCGCACATCCAGTCAAGCCATGAGATACACGGCAAATGATTTAGCAATGAAGCACGCATACAACTGCTGCTTTCCCAGGTTAAGTGGACAGGAGGAACTTGGGGCTTACTTTTTCGACATTTCAGGCAAACCCAGCACTAGCATATTGCACGCGCTTGGTTAACATACCTCCGCTCATTTTGTCTTTATCGAGTGGAACGTTTCACAATCTGATACAAGGGCGTTGATTTAATATTGAAAGAAGGGGAGGGGGACATCTGGCCAATTTTCTTTTGCCTGAAAGTGGTGAAAGACATGGTGCAAGTCGGTGGACCGAAAAACAATATGGCGGATGATGAGTACTGGAAGTACTATCTAAGCGGAGCGTCACCATTAATTGGCGCGGAGCGTATACAGGAAAATTTTGGGCTTTGCAAACCCTCCAAATGGCCGGAAACGGCACTTCCCGTGTGTTCTAAGTTGCATGTATCCTACCTTCAAATTTCTGGTTTCCTGCTAGCGTTTGTGTACCCTATAACTGACACGCGAAGAGTGCGAGCAAATCCATGTGGTGTCCGGGGTCCGCCTTAGGACCTCGGCTTGGCCAGCTGCGGGACCTCTTACAGGGGTCCAGGGGCGAAGCTTCTTGCATATCAAAATGGTGGTCCAGCTGGATAGGTACTACAAGACTAACCCTTAAAGTTTTCCTCCACTTACATTAGTCACAATAATCCAAAGTATTAATCCAAAATATTTTAAAGTTGTGCATATAAGTTATGTCCACAACTCGTAGTCGCAAACCCCCTCCCCTATTTTGTTGATAAGCCATAACTATTACGTTTAAGTTTTATCAAAAGGAAAGCAGAATTATGTAAGCTACAGCCAAATACCTGAGGCTCCATGTTCCCTACCACTACAGGTAGACTTTGAGCGAAGGATGACTCCATTAAGGTTGTATACTTTCTCTTCATAGACTTGCGAAGAAGCGTATCGAAAAATCGTATTACATCTCTATTTTTTGACGGGCCAGATTTCAGTTCGAAGGCCCGACCAAACTTACTGGCGGGCCGGATGTGGAGCGCGGGCCGGCATTTAAGAACCCCTGCATTAGGGGAGGCTGCCTAGGTAAACATGAGCGGTTGTTGTTGCACCCATATACAGTGAAACAGATTTGACTTCTTAGGTGAAAATGTACTTTTATGTGGTAAAATTTACGTACTTAACATAACAGAATATTGGTTTTTTATCCACCTCAAAAGAACGGCAATTACGTATAGGTTTCTAAGTATAGGCCTAGGTACGTCCATAATTTCAAAAAAAAATGTATGAATAGTCATCTGAAGTGTTGAAAAATTGCATGTGGGAAATGTGGATGTATATTAACTTTTACATTAACTTAAATGTTTTCTGGAAGCCCTCTTTCTACAACTACATTATGCTTTTTTTCACCCTGTCCCTTCTTTTATTTCTTTGTGCGACCTGAAAGATTGTGGGGAACGAAGTGTGTTCCCCCAATATTTCTTTCGTGGAAAACCCCCACACGATCGATGCCCCTGTCTCAACTGAAGACTTTGCTTCCTCAAAAGAGTCAAACTCAAGATCTTCAAAACAACAATCATTACAGCAAAGAACTTCCACGAGGTTATATTTGCAACAAACTGTAAGGCGGGCCATGTTAGTTAAAATTAATTTAACGCACGATTGCACCAAATGACAATCGAGGTGGTGAATGATAAAACTGATGACGCAGCACATAGGCGCCGATTCAATGGGCTTTCATGAACTCCTCTTTTTCGCCCCTTTTCGCCCTTCTTCCGTCTTGTGGTTTCCAACAAAAGAAAAAAAATCAGTTTCCTTTACGTGCTGTGTAATACAGGCATACCCTTGCAACATGAGGTGCGTAGAGCGCGATTTATTATACATGTTTTGTAAAAACCAATGAAAATCTTATATCCCCTACGAATAGGCTCCAAAATTCCCGACGTTCTCCAACACGCCTTCCCCTTCGCAGTACAAATAGCACAGTCCATATCCAGGTCCGCTGTGAGCCAGAATCACGGAGCTCCGTGTGCCCCCCCCCCCCCCCCACGGCACCTGTGGAAAATCAATAGGAAATTTTACTGCTAATAAACTGGGGCACGGTATGACTTACCGACGGTGATTCAGCAATAGTAATAACAATTTCGTTTTCTGTTGCTTTTTTTCTCTAAAAATCCAAAAATTTCACCCGTTGAGAGTCAGTTACATTTACATACAGACTGACACTAGTTTCATACATGGTAATTGTGTAAAGGTTCCACAATTGAACTGTAAATCTTCATGAATGATTGTGGCCATGATTCTACGGAAACGCGATGTAACTGAATCGATACCATAAGAAGTTGCTTTCTTGTTTGGAAGATTCTAAATTCATCCTCATATAACATGTAGCGACAACTGGAGTCAATTCCAATGAGGTATCCCTTCTCCCTCACGTAGGTCCTGGCTTCACCAAGGAAGATGATGGCACTTCTCAAGTTGTGCTAAGTGGTTTGACGTCCGCGTCCAGTTCCCCACCCCGCTGTCTTTCCCCAGCAACCGCTTTAGGGTTTTTGCAAGAGTGAAATGGCACCAGCAAAGGCAACATCCTGCAATCTAGGGGTATTTAATCTAAAAAGTTTTCTGGCGCTCTTCGCCAACCGAAGGTAGTGCTCTGCTCAGATAGTCCGCAATTCTGCTTAATGACGATAAGTCCCACGTGGGTCCTCCAACCTCCCCACAGTGCAGGTAAAATGCACTCACGTCCCCACTGTTAGTGCCCCAATGGTGTTTCCTCCGCAGCGACAGGTCCTGACTACGGGCCTGTCCGTATCTGTAACACATCCACCCCACCCCACCCCCTCAAAAGAAGAAAAGGGTGCGCCATTATCAGAATTTGTTATCTTTGTATTTACAACAGTTTGTGGACTCCAGTCCCCCCCGGCCCTGTGCTCTGTTTAGTAGTGTTTACCAGTCTTCCTGGGTTACTCAGTTGAGACTGGAACATAGGCCGATCTAGATTTCATGTGGAGCCTGCCTGTCAATGGTAGATCATGGAATTACCATGAGCAGAGGGTGTTCGAGTTTAGTCAATGCAATGCATCCAGTTACAGCTATGGAAAGGCTCAGCTCAAGATATGCATAACTGGAATTGTTGAACATCCAAAGACCATGACATTTAAACATTTCTCACAATCCACGGCCACACCTTGACCCGCAGACAACAAAAGA